>JAZGTL010000163.1:20000-22500 GCA_037349345.1 Oemleria cerasiformis | reverse complement strand
ACATCGAGTGGAACAAAGCCTGCGCCGCTGGGCGTGGCAACAACCGAAAGCAACCCTCAACCGACATAGCAGGCCATTTGGGAAGATGTCCCGAAGACAACTACGACCAAACTAGGCATAAAAAGGGACACGAAGGAACACCGAAGGGACACCGAGGAAGGAGAGAGCCGGCAGTTCGTTGCCCAAGCAAGGAGCCTGCCGACGCATCACCCTATTCACCACTCACACGCCATGACGTTAGCTAAAGCCCAGAACCACAAAACGAACCGCAAGGGTCGGCCAGCGAAATGACTAGACGACAATGCGGGAACATCGAGTGGAACAAAGCCTGCGCCGCTGGGCGTGGCAACAACCGAAAGCAACCCTCAACCGACATAGCAGGCCATTTGGGAAGGTGTCCCGAAGACATCTACGACCAAACTAGGCATAAGAAGGGACACCGAAGGGACACCGAGGAAGGAGAGAGCCGGCAGTTCGTTGCCCAAGCAAGGAGCCTACCGACGCATCACCCTATTCACCACTCACACGCCATGACGTTAGCTAAAGCCCAGAACCACAAAACGAACCGCAAGGGTCGGCCAGCGAAATGACTAGACGACAATGCGGGAACATCGAGTGGAACAAAGCCTGCGCCGCTGGGCGTGGCAACAACCGAAAGCAACCCTCAACCGACATAGCAGGCCATTTGGGAAGGTGTCCCGAAGACATCTACGACCAAACTAGGCATAAGAAGGGACACCGAAGGGACACCGAGGAAGGAGAGACACCGAAGGGACACCGATGGGCTCAAAGGGACACCGAGGGACTCGAAGGGACACGGAGGGTGGGCTGCCCATGCCCGGGAACATCGCCTTCCTATCGAGAGAACCACTACCCCCCTATATAGGATTATTTTCATTTTCAGCATTTGCAGCAGCAAACATCACCTATGTGCGTGGGGAGTAATGGTCATTTAGGAAGCAAGGAGGAGAGTACTACTACCCCCCTATATAGGATTATTTTCATTTTCAGCATTTGCAGCAGCAAACATCACCTATGTGCGTGGGGAGTAATGGACATTTAGGAAGCAAGGAGGAGAGGACCACTACCCCCCTATATAGGATTATTTTCATTTTCAGCATTAGCAGCAGCAAACATCACCTATGTGCGAGGGGAGTAATGGGCATTTAGCAAGCAGGGACTCCATGGGACTCGAACTATGGACCAGGAGAGGGAGTTTGGAAGATGCCGCGTAGCCAACTATGACAAAACATGTCTCAGCTTGGTCGAAGGGGCTGAGAGGGACTCGAATGGACACCGAGGGACGCCGAGGGACTCGAAGGGACTCAAAGGGACTCGAAGGGACTCAAAGGGACGATTAGGGACGTTTAGGGACGCGCGACGCGCGACGCGCGGTGGCTAAAGCCCACGGATCACCAACTTCCTGACGGGAGGACCACTACCCCCCTATATAGGATTATTTTCATTTTCAGCATTAGCAGCAGCAAACATGGCCTATGTGCGAGGGGAGTACTGCACATTTTGGAAGCAGGGAGGAGAGAACCCCTTCCCCCCTATATAGGATTATTTTCATTCTCAGCATTAGCAGCAGCAAACATCACCTATGCGCGAGGGGAGTATTGCACATTTAAGAAGAAGGGAGGAGAAGAGCAGTACCCCCTATATAGGATTAATTTCATTTTCAGCATTAGCAGCAGCAAACATCACCTATGTGCGAGGGGAGTACTGCACATTTTGGAAGCAGGGAGGAGAGAACCCCTTCCCCCCTATATAGGATTATTTTCATTCTCAGCATTAGCAGCAGCAAACATCACCTATGCGCGAGGGGAGTATTGCACATTTAAGAAGAAGGGAGGAGAGGAGCAGTACCCCCCTATATAGGATTATTTTCATTTTCAGCATTAGCAGCAGCAAACATGGCCTATGTGCGAGGGGAGTACTGCACATTTTGGAAGCAGGGAGGAGAGAACCCCTTCCCCCCTATATAGGATTATTTTCATTCTCAGCATTAGCAGCAGCAAACATCACCTATGCGCGAGGGGAGTATTGCACATTTAAGAAGAAGGGAGGAGAGGACCAGTACCCCCTATATAGGATTATTTTCATTTTCAGCATTAGCAGCAGCAAACATCACCTAAGTGCGAGGGGAGTAATGCACATTTAGGGCGCAGGGACTCCAAGGGACATGTCAAGGAACTAAAAGGTACGCCGAGGGACGCCAAAGGGACCCCCGAGGGGCTCCAAGGAACGACGAGTGGCACCATTCTGTTACTACACGCAGCAAAAACAGGAACCCGCTTTGCGCAGAATCAAATCTTGATTCATCACTGAGGAAGGAGAGAGCCGGCAGTTCGTTGCCCAAGCAAGGAGCCTGCCGACGCATCACCCCATTCACCACTCACACGCCATGACGTTAGCTAAAGCCCAGAACCACCAAACGAAACGCAAGGGTCGGCCAGCGAAATGACTAGACGACAATGCGGGAACATCGAGTGGAACA
>JAZGTL010000162.1:0-117367 GCA_037349345.1 Oemleria cerasiformis | reverse complement strand
TCCCCCACCAAGTGAGGCCGTGAATGAAGAGCATAATAAGGACACCACCAAGCTAACACTTCGACAAGTGCTTGCCATGGATGCCATGAATTCCGCCCAAGGCCATGCCGTGACAGCGCCTCCCGATTCTGCTCAGATTGAGCAGTGGGACGCACCCAATTCATACCCTCCAGTATACTCTTCCTTTTATAATGATTCTGATTATGATTTCATGTCTAACTATACTTCTTTGCCTTGCCCTAACAGATTGGAAAGCAAAATGGAAGAAAGTTGGGAGGAAGGGAATATGACGGATGATGGTGACAAGGACATCCAGGTCAAACCAATACCCCTGCCCTATGTGATGCCCAGCAGCAACGCACTGCCCCAAGTTGTGTCCCACATCCATGACCATGTTCTGCCTACCGCCCTGCCGCAAACCCAGGATCCTGCTGAGTCCCAGGACTTGCTAAATGCCCTGCCGCAGCCACAGCCCAGCGCCACAGAACCTGGACATGTCCAGGGAACGACTTCAATGAGCCAAGCTGCGCCAACTGACTCACTGCAGGGCAAGTCTTTAGCCGCTGCACCAGTACCTTCCCAGCGCGCATCTGAGACGCGCAGCACTGCGGCCACGCTTCAAGACACATCCACGGTAGAACCCAAGGATCAGCCCGTGCCTCTCAATCTGCTGACAGCCGTGTCTCAGCCCCTGCCCAAGGACAAGGACCCAGTTTTGAAATTCAATACGCTTTCTCAACTCAATCCTGAAACATTTAACTTTCATTTTAATAAGGAAAACTTGGATTTGAATTCTGATTTAGCTCCTAATGCTGTTGAACTTTTCCCGTGCAGGTTCCACCATAAAAACACCAAGAATATGCTAAAGGCACTCAACTTGGTCCCCCTCTTCAAGTTCCGAAGGAAAAATCAACGGAAGGGACCAAGGATGAAGTATAGAACGTACAGGGCACAACGAAAGCTGTTCCCCCCCGGGCATTGTCCAAGGAAAACATTCAAGAGTGGACAGCAACTGCTCTCATTCAAATCACTCCTCAATCTCTTTCCCGATAAGTTACGTTCTCGTCGATGGATTCCTTTTTGTGTCTCTAACTTTTTTCTCCATGCTGCAGCGCAGATTCTACAGCAAGAGGCTCATAATCGGTTCCATGTTGACACTGAAATCCTGGGCACACCATCAAATGCCTAGCATGCCAGCCCCGTCTTGCCTAGATGTTAAATAAAGCGCTCCTAGGAGGCAGCCTAGCCCTGGTTTGTATTTCTCACTTCCTTTTCTGTTGCTGCCCGTTATATCTCTCAAACCTTTCTACTGTTGTCAAGCTTACTACTTATCACATTGAGGACAATGTTCAGTTTAGGTTTGGGGGTGTGGATTTAAAATTTTGCATATAGAAACAAGTAGGTTTGGGGGTGATACACGGCCAGGACATTTAAATTTCTGCTTGTGATTAGTATGATAACTTGTTAATAGGAATGTATATGCTAAGTTAACTATCTTTGCTTTACTAAGAGTCATGCCATGGTCAAGTAGTTCATAATTTGCACTTCATAATGCCATGTTTTAAGTGATTAAGTGAACGAAATAACTGAATTTGAGTGAACCTTAGAAAATTAGTGGAGACTACCCTGTGAGATCTTTGAGCCTAATTGCCATTCTTTCTGAGGGATATACTTGTTTCTACTCTTAAATACTCATCACTTTTGTTCTTAATTGTTGATCTCATTACATCATATTTGCATTGAATTTTAAAGAACTAACATCATTTAGATACTCTTGATTTAATGTATGCTTTGCCATAAGAAATGATGTAGGCTATGTGTGCTTTAACCTCTAAAGGCCTTATCCTACCCTATTGCATGCTCCCTAAGCCAATTTTGAAGCCAAACACTCAACCTTTTCTTTCATCACACAAAGTATAACCTAACCCAAAATACTTAGCCATTCATCACAGCCATACCCTATAACCTCAGTTTGTGCTAAGGTTGCCATAAATGAGATTCATGGTGAGAATAAGAGATGAAAGAAGATGCTGCCCAATTCAAAAGACATTGGCGTCAATTGAAAGTTCAAAAGTAAAGAAAAGTTTTACAAGTTGCAAGCTGCATGAAAATTTGAGGAAATCATTGCATGATCTTGGTTCAATTCAATTCAAAGACGAACAGAAACAAAAAACGTTCAAATCAAAAGAAAGAAAGAAAGGTTGAGAAAAAGAAGGAAAAAAATAAGTGAAAAACAAAGTGAATTGAGCCAAGTGAGCCAAGAGCCTGAAAATAAGCCACAAGAGCCACAAAATAAGTCATCAGGAAAGCACAATGTCGTGGGCCATAAGAAAGGATTCAGTTCAGAAATTCCAAGTTCAATTCATGACTTCTCATGCCTTGGCACAACTCAGGTTCGTTGAATCCCATCCTTCCTTGGTAAACCCCAAAGCTTAGCCCCAATACAACCTAAAAAGGAAGACCTAACTGATCTTATGGACAATCATGCTGAGGATTAAGGTACGTATCTATGTTCTTAAAGTTCAATTCCTTTCATGAGATCTTTATTTCCATAAAGTGCTATTCTTCATTGTTACTCATATGTGATTAAATTTGAATTTCATAACATAAACTCATCACATATGCTTGAAAAGAGTGTAAGCCTAGGATTCTTGTGTGAATTGAGAGTTGCCTAGTGAGGATTAGAGTCGAGGCAAAATCTTTCTAGGGCACTTAGATGAAGTTGTTTTCAAACTTGATCACCTGAAAATATTGGCATTTATACACGTACACCTTCACATGACACTCACGGCTATGGCATTCCTTTTAGTTCTGCAAAGCATGTCTACTTACTTTGATTCTTATTAGCTTGTTAAGAGTACTATATCTAGCATCTTTTTGTTTAAGTAAAACGTTTGTGGGTATCGTACTGTTATAAGCCTCAGGAGACAAAACTCCTCCTACTAGGTGAACCTAGGGGTTTAAATGTTCTATCTTAACTAAAATCGAGTCTTTTCATTTTGTTAGCGTTTGTTTTGCTCAGGGACTAGCAAAAGATAGGTTTGGGGGTATTTGATCAGTCGTTATTTATGCATCATTTTGAGGTCTTTATATGCCTCTCTTACATGTCTTTTGAATGATTTCGTGCCATCAATAGTAGAAAATGATCAATCTTGTGAGACTTGTGCAGATGTAGAAAGATAGGTAAAATCTGGAAATAACGCAAAAAGAATGACTCAAATCGGAGTCCAGATGAAGGAGATGTCCTCATTTCAATATCAGGTCCTCAACGGGGTCCTGAGTGCGCCAGTGCGCCTATTTTGGGCCACTGGCCAAGTACCTCATATCAGGCCCTCCGGGTCTCAAACCTGTGTTTCATGACATCAAGGTGAAGTCCTAGAAGTGCCAAGGTCGCGCCAAGGCAGGTCGAGGACATGTCCCAAGAACTCCCATCCGAGCCCAGATGTGCGCCTAAGCCGGGGTCCCTGTTCCTCCAGCGGTGGATCAAAGGTTCTCCCTCTGCGCTAAGCCTGACAACATTTGCGCCAAGCCTGAACGATGATGCGCTTCTATTATACTCCTAACGTATTTCAAAAGCGCGGTCCCAGATCCTGATTACGAAGACAGTCAAAAATCCAAGTTTGGCCAGCTTGCGTTCCCACTTGCCAGCCTGCATTCACACTCCCGGCCAGCTTGCGTTCCCACTTGCCAGCCTGCGTTCCCACTTTCCCTATTCCTATAGGACATGGTTTTACCAATCTGTATAGAACAAGGTTATACCAATCCTTATAGAACAAGGTTATACCAATCCTTATAGGACATAGGTTTGACCAATCCTTATAGAACAAGGTTTTCCTTTTGTCTATAAAAGGGAGCCTTTGTTCAGTGCTTCAGGGGGAGATAATGAGCTAGAGGCGTTTTTGTTTCTGGAAAAACAGAGACCTGAGCCACAGAGTTCCGTTTTGGTTTTCTAGAGAATTAGGGACCATATTTTCGGAGATAGTCTTTCACATAGATTATTGGACGTGGAGCTTGGAGAAGAAGGCCCTGCGGTGTCTTCTGCTGCATCTGTTCTTAACAATCTCCTCTGTACCCTTATTTTCATTATTACAATTTACTTATGGATTCAATTATACTTGTGTTTATTTCAGTTATGTGTGAGTAGTCATTAGGATTAGGGCTGCTTGAAGCCCTAGCCATGTTAGCTTATTGATTGGATTTCTGGCTCTTGATTATGATTGCTATGCATGCTGAATATGTTGGATTACTATGCTTAATGAACTTAATTTATGCCTATAAGATTAGCTACCTTGTTTGCATATAATTATAGATGTAATTGCTTGAGTGACCGTCATATCATCTTGTGATTTGGAGCATCGAAAGTATTCGTACTTGTAATCTTAACTCATGACGACCTAGGATTGCATGCCACTTTGCTAGGCTAATGTGGTGTCATTAAATTCTCTTTAAACTTCATGCATCATCTTAAAAGGTAGGTGATAGACGTTCTAGGCATATGCCCTGTTTAGAACATGCTAAGTAAGAGGGAATAAGATGTGTCTAGTGAACCAACGCCAGGTCCTAGGCACGGGCACCTAATTCAGAAAATGCATAGTAATTAGGTCAAGGAAATTTGGTTAAGAGCTATAATTGGTTAGAGTGGATAGTAAGCCTTAATTCGCCTTAGTTAACAACTTTTCATTCTTGCATTGTTATTTTCTGCACTTTGATTTACTTGTCTTTAAATTTCAGTTATCACATCATAAACCGGCCCCCCCCCCCCCCCCCCCCCCCCCCCCGTGTGTGTGTGTGTGTGTTTTGTGTGTTTTTATTTAAGTTAACAAATCTGAACTAAATTGGTCATAACGTTGATACAAGTCCTCGAAGGATCGACTCTTGCTGTGCTACTATACTCTACTTATCGATTTGTGCACTTGCAAGGATTTTATAACTGTTAGAATTGAATTTCATATTTCTTGCTCTTTAAATCTACCAACAAGGTCCTCCATTTCTGTTGAACTAATCGAATTCCCCTCCTTCCCGTGATCACAGACGTACCAACCATTGTTGGAGGCAGCCGCGGGGGACACTGAACCGAGGAAAGGAAAACTGAAACCTTTCGATCGATTTTCTGGTCAACACAAGTATGAGTTTTGTGTTTAGAGGTAATTTCTGAGTTCCTGGGTTCGAGTAGATAGATTTAGAATTAAAATTTGTGAAAAACGATTGAGTTTTGAGAAAGTTAGGAAAACTTCAAGGTTGGCCGGAAATGGGGTTTTCCGGAGACGGCAGACTGCGGTGCACGGCAGCGCGGTCATCTTCTCCAGCGAGACTCCAGTGACTGGGTCGGTCAGACGGGCCTGACGTGGCATGCCATATGGCAATCATATGTAGGCCACCTTGCAGCCACGTGGGCACCACTTGGCGGCTAAGTCAGCACTGAGCCAGCGTTGAGTCAGCCATGAGTCAGGTACGTGGACATTGTAGCAGCGCGTGGGTCACTGTAGTAGCCGCATGACTGACATGTGGCACGTGGATTGGCCTTCCGTCGGTGTGTGGTGGCCCGTGGGACAGGTTCTTGGGTCATGGCAGCACGTGTCAACAAGGTTTCGACACTCTGGATCTATTGGCACAGGTTTCGGGTTAATCAGACATCGTTTAGGGGTAGTTTTGGCCTCCGGAGTGGCTGCGTTTTTAGTGAGACGCGAGCGGACATCCTAGAGTTTAGGGAGTTTGAATGTAGGGTTTTTAATATTAGTCGGTAATTCTGATTGTGAACATTGACAGACGATACTGCTCCGGGAACTTCGGAGGAGCGTACGAGTCAAGATTAAGCTTGCTTGGACGTGTGGTGAGTGGACTTTGGTTTTGTAAACTATAATGCATGCATAAAGATATATTTGACATAACTGCTTGTTACGTATTGTTTATGGCAAATTTCTGGAATATTTAAAATTGTTCTAATAAATCATTACTGGACACAGGAATGATGTTTTGGGCTATGGCTTGGTTTTTTTTGGACTCTGCTTTTATGTCGTTTTCACGTGATAGATTTTGGGTTTCGGTTGAGTCCATGATTTTTGGGTGTAGATCCGGATTTGTGACTTTATTGGATTTGGGCATAGACCCGATTTTTCAATGAATTTGGCTTAGGCCAAGAAACAAGGATATCAAAACATGGATTTTGGTTTTCACTGAATTATTGTCCCAAATGGTCAAGGTTTTCTCCGACTTGCGTCGAGTGTCTTTCTCCGCCAGATCGTTGAGGGTTCTCCGATACTGCTGTCGAGGGGTATTTTCTCCACCAGATCGTTGAGGTTGTCTGCGCTTAGTACATGTTTCTACACAACTCGAGGTATATCGGGTGTGTGGAGGGTATCGAGCTACGACTCGGGATTTTATTCGTGGAGCAGTGTGATATGTTTTGATGTATATTTTGTGTCCATGTCGGTTTACATGATTTTAAACTCCTTTGAGGAGGGTTTTCAAAGCAGGGTTGTGGACCACGGTATGTTTTCATTATATGGATTTTCGTGGGTCCCACCGAGTGTTTTAACAAAAGATGGATTTTTCGATGGGTTTTCGGATTATCTATATATTATATTTGTATAAAAAGGAATTTTATGTTATGCATACATGGTTTTACTCGTGGAGGGGGGAAAATGTATGTTTTCGTAGGAAAGGATTTCTAAATGATTATTTTTGTCCACTCAGAACTTTCGTGTTTTAAATCCCCTCCAGGCTATTGTGTTGACGTGGGCATTTTCAGAGGCGGAGGCATTAGATTTTCAGCTGCGCAATTACCTAGACTTTCGAGTAGGATATTTAATTCTATAATTATTTATCATGCCTAGGTTCTCTGATAACACTTTTGGACTGATTGTAAAATTTCGATTACAACATTGGATGGTTGATGTTTGTTGGAATTTGGAGTGCTATCTGATCCTTTGTCTGATAGGTGGAGGACGGTTAACCAGTCCTTAAGGGGAGATTCTACCGAATTTTTGGCAGAATTTTCATAATTAATTATAAGGACTTAAGCGTATTTTGGGAATTTCTTTAGGTTGTCAGACGGGAGCAGGGTTCTTCCTGGGTTTCGAGGGGAAATTCGGGAAGGTTCCTGTCACCCAAACCTATCTTTTGCTTGTCCCAGAGTAAAACATACGAGAACGGAACTAAACAAAATGAAAAGACTCTTTTTTAATTAAGATAGGACAGTTAAACCCCTAGGTCTTCCTCGTAGGAGGATTTTTGTCCCCTGAGGGTTATGGCAGCTACGATAGCCACAAACGTTTTACTTAGACCACTAAATATTACTAGAGATAGTTCTTTGGCGAGGTTAATAAGAATCAATGAAAGTGCACATGCCTTGCAAAACCAAAAGACTATGCCACAGTAGTAAGAGTCATGTGTGAATGCCAACATCTCAAGTAATCATGCTCAAAACAACTTCATTCAAGTGCTCTAGAAATATTTCGCGTTGACTCTAATCCTCACTAGATATCTCTCAATTCACTCTAGAATCCTAGGCTTACACTCATATCAAGCATATGTGATGGAATTTATCTAAAGAGATAAAAAGTTTAATCACATACGAATAATCAATGAAAAACAACACTTTCTGAATTTAAGATCTCATGAAAGAAATTGAACTTTAAGAACATAGATATTTACCTCAATCCTCAGCATGACTGTCCATAAGATCAATTAGGTCTTTCACATTAGGTTGCAATGGGGCTAAGCTTTAATGGTTTAAGAAGGAAGGGATAGGATTCAAAGAACCTGAGTTGTGCCAAGGCATGAGAAGTCATGGCTTGAACTTGTATTTTCTGATCTGAATCCTTGCTTAGGGCCCACGACATTGCACTTCTTGATTGCTCTTCTTGAGGTTCTTTTTGTTATCACTTTTTTTTTGGTTCTTTCTTTTCTTATTTCTTTTTCTTTTTGAGTTGAATTGACCCAAGAACTTCCAATACCTTCCTCACTCCTTATGAAGCTTTTCACATGTAGAGCGTCTTTCTCAACATTCAAACTTTTGGACTTGGTCACACTTAGTACTTGCGGCAATAGTTCCTGGAACTGGGCATCAACTTCTTTTACTTCTCATTCTCACCGTGATTCTCATTTAAGTCAACCTTAGCACATACGAAGGTTATATGGCATGGCCTGAATGAATGGTTCAATGTCAAGGCAGGTTATATTTTGGGTGATGAAAGAAGGGATGAAGAAGGGATGAGTGTTTGGCTTCAAACTGGCTTAGGGAGCACACAATAGGGTAGGACATAGAATTTACAAGTTAAACACACATAGCCTACATCACTTCTTATGGCAAACCACACAACAAACCAAGAGCATCTATATGATGTTAGTTGTTTAAAGTTCAATGCAAAAGTAACGTAATGACATCAACAGTTAAGAACAACATCGAAGAGTGTTTAAAGAGTAGAAACAATGTATATCACTCAAAAAAGAATGGCATTAAGGCTCAAGTTCTCACAAGGTAGTTGCTGGTAAAATTAGAGAACAAGAAATATGCAACCTAATTCTAACAATTATAAAATCCTTGCAAGTGCACAAAACGATAAGAATAGTATAGTAGCATAGCAAGAGTTGATCTCTCGAGGACTTGTGGGGGGGGGGGGGTGGGGGGGGGGGGGGGGGGGTGTGGAGTAGGTAATAGGTATAGTAAATTGCTCATGCAAAGGTCCCGATGGTTGGCCCACTCCACATATATTATCCTCTTTTACTTGGCATGTTCTAAGCATGATGTGTACTCTAGAACGTCTATCACCTACCGTTTAAGATGACGCATTAAGTACAAAGAGAATTTAATGACACTACACTAGCCTAGAAAAGTGATGTGCATTCCTAGAGTGTCATGAATTCCGACTACAAAATTGTTTCTTAACCTCAACCTCTTGATGCTAATCAATTACAAGATGATATAGTGGTCCGTCAAGCAATTCCATCAATAATTTATGCAAACAAGGTAGCAAAGCTCATAGGCATAAAAGAATGGTAGTTTAAGCAGTAATCAGAATTATTCAGTATGGATAGTAATCAAAATCAAGGGCCAAAATCTAATTAACGAACTAACATGGTTAGGGCTTTAAGCAGCCCTAATCCTAAAAAGAACAACACACGCATAACTGAAATTGAAACAAACATAATTGAATTTATTAAAGTAAAAGCAATAAAAAGTAAAGATACAAAGGAGATTATTGAAGATGAGACATCAGATGACCAAGCCAGAGCTTTTCCTCTAATTCTCACATCCAACTCTCTCACATAACTAAAAACTGTTTAAATTTAAAAGCTTAATTACAATGTAAATTGCGGCTAAGGTGTTTAGAGATATCTACCCGCAGACCCTAAGGTCCTTTAAATAGGCCTCTAATCGTTTACAATGTAGGAGATAGTTTTGGATAAAATCCTAATAAAAAACTGACTCAAAACCCCTATTCTAATTAGATTTCAAAAACGACTTAAAAGAGAAATCCTTCTTGGACTTGGACTAGGATTTGTAGCAATACTGTACAATAAGTCTTCTGAACATTACTTGGACGTCAAGAACTAGGCTGGGCCACCTCTGGATATGTTTTACACAGCAAGGCCCTAAATTAGCACTTTTGAGGCTCTTAATATTGAGAACTTGTCATGTCCTGGACCAATATGAATGAGCCAAATCACGTCTTGGGCTGGCATATGATGTAACTTGATAAATTATGGGCTTTGGCTCACTCAGAAGCTGGAAAAACTTGGAGAACGCAAAACCGCGCCCTAATTATGGCACATACGTGTCTTTAGGGCGCACCTAGGCACAGAGACTTAATATCTGGCTCTCGGCTGTGATCCTTGGGACATGACATTCCGGAGCATAGTAGGACCCCGCTAGGTGCAGGACAGGGTTCCGATGGCTTCAATTTAGGGCGCGACTTTGGACATGACAAGGGCAGGTCCTTGACCTCGATAGGAGCCTGACCAAGGACTCAATAAGGACTCAGATGGGAAGTTCTTGGGACATGTACTCGACATGTCCTGGCATGACCTTGGCACTTCTAGGACATGAACTTGATGTCATGAGACATAGGTCTGGGACCAAATGGCATGATCTGAGATACTTGGCCAAGGACCCAATATAGGGTGCACTAGCGCTCTCAAGACCCAGTTCAGGATCTGATA
Organism: Oemleria cerasiformis; assembly: GCA_037349345.1. NCBI lineage: Eukaryota > Viridiplantae > Streptophyta > Magnoliopsida > Rosales > Rosaceae > Oemleria > Oemleria cerasiformis. The sequence goes on along the minus strand of JAZGTL010000162.1, from coordinate 107,206 downwards.
TTGAAATGACGACATCTCCTTCATCGGAACTCCGATTTGTGTCATCCTTTTTGCGTTCTTCTTAGAATTTACCTATCTTTCCAAATCTGCACAAGTCTCACAAGATTAATCATTTTCTACTGCTGAGGGAACGAAATCATTCAAAAGACATGTAATAGAGGCATAAAAAGACATCAAAATGATGCATAAATAATGACTGAAAAATAGTCTCCGCTAATTTTCTGAAGTTTACTAAAATGGAGTCATTTTGTTCACTTAATCACTTAAGATTTGTCATTGTGAAGTGCAGATTATGAACTAACTAACATGCCATGACTCTTAGTAGAACAAAGGTAGTTAACTTAGCATGTACACCTTTATTAACAAGTTAAAGCACTAGTCACTAACAACTTTAACTAACTAAACAACTTACAAACAGAGAGTGAAAAAAACTGATAATCTGGCCGTGTACACCCCCAAACCTATTTGTTTCTATATGCAAAATTTCAATCCCACACCCCAAACCTAAATTGAACATTTTCCTCAATGTTTGAAGTATAGGCAAGACAACACAACATGTAAGTTTATTGAGGTGATATGCGCGGAAACACAAGAAGGAGGGAGAGGTATAAACCAGGGCTAGGTTGCCTCCTAGGAGCGCTTTATTTAACGTCTGGGCAAGATGAGGCTGGCATCTATGCTCTTGACGGGGAGCCAAGGTCCTGGGAGCTCACGGGTTGCACAATCAATGCCTCAAAATAGAGCTTGAGGCGGTGACCATTCACTTTGAAAGTTTCCATCCTAACTAGGTGCTTGATTTCAACTAGACCATGAGGGAAAATTTGGGTTATAAGATAAGGTCCAGTCCGTCTAGATCGAAACTTATCTGGAAAGAGTTTGATCCTTGAATTTAACAGTAGAATTTTTTGGCCAATCTGAAAGTTCTTCCTCAAGATGTGCTTATCATGAAATGCCTATGTCTTCTCCTTGTAGATCATGGCACTCTCATATGCTTCGTTTCGAAGCACGTCTAATTCGTTGAGTTGGAGCTTCCTGTGAGTGGTAGCGGCATATGAATCCATATGCACCCTTTTGATGGCCCATTAGGCCTTATGTTCCAGCTCCACAGGTAGGTGACAACCCTTGCCAAAGAAAATTCAAAAGGAAGACATGCAAATGGGGGTTTTGTAGGCTATCCTATAGGGCCACAAAGCATCATTGAGTCGTAGGGACCAATCCTTCCTTGTGGGGCTCATGATCTTGTCTATGATGGCCTTCACTTCTCGATTTGAAATTTTAGCCTGTACACTTGTCTGAGGATGGTACAGTGTAGATATTCTGTGACTGACACCGTATTTCCTCATGAGGGCCTGAAAAGAACTATTACAAAAAGGTGTTCCCCCATCACTAATGATTACCCAAGGTGCTCCAAACTTGGCTAGTATATGACTCTGTATAAAGCAAACAACAACATTCAAATCATTAGTTTTAGTGGGGAAATCTTCCACCCACTTTGAGACATTGTCCACAGTAAGCAAAATGTACAAATAACCATAAGAGTTTGGGAAAGGGCCCCTGAAATCAATGCCCCACACGTCAAATATTTCCACAATAAGTATAGGGTTCAATGGCATTTGACTCCTAGGGCCTATGTTTCCATGCCTTTGGCATTTTTCACTGGTCATGACAAACTCATGAGCGTCTTTGAACAATGTACGCTAGTAGAATCCACTTTGTAAGACCTTAAGGGCAGTCTTCTTGGCACCAAAGTGCCCTCCACATGCCATGTCGTGGCAGAAGTTCAGCATTAATTCCATTACAGCTTCTAGAATGCACCGTCTTATGATCTGGTATGGGAAGTGTTTCTAGAGATAAGGATCATCCCAAACGTAGTACCTAGATTGCTTCACAAGCTTGTCTTTCTGAAATCTGCTCAAATAGGCAGGTAAATGTTTAGTGACCAAATAATTAATCAAATATGCATACCATGGGTCAAAAGCATGTAAGGCGAAGAGTTGTTCATCTGGGAATGTTTCAGAGAGGGGTAGATGATCAGCTTCTTCAGTGGACCGGTGGATGAGCCTGTTCAAGTGGTCTACCAACACGTTTTCACTGTCTTTCTTGTCTCGGATTTCAAGTTCGAATTCTTGGAGAAGGAGCATCCAACGCAACAATCTGGGCTGAGCATCCTTTTTGGAAAAGAGGTACTTCAAAGTTGCATGATCTGTATAAACAATCACTTTAGTTTGAATTATATATGATCTAAATTTCTCTAAAGAAAAACTAACAGCTAAGAGCTCCTTCTCTATTGTGGAATAGCTCAGTTGTGAATCATTGAGTGTCCTACAAGCATAATAGATGACATGAGGCATCTTATTCACTCTTTGTCCTTGGACAACGCCAACTGCATAATCTGAAGCATCATCTCAAATGGCAAGTTCCAATCAGGAGGCATGATGATGGGTTAAGCCGTGAGCTTGGACTTGATTGTGTTGAATCCCTCACGGCATTCCTCGGTGAAATCATACACGGCATCCTTGGCGAAGTGGTAGCATAATGGCCTAGTGATTTTGGAGAAGTCCTTGATGAATCTTCTGTAGAAGCCCGCATGCCCCAAGAAAGATCTGACTTCTTTAACCATGGTAGGGCATGGTAGCCTCTATAATGTCTAGCTTAGCCTTGTCCACTTCAATGCCACATGAGGAGATCACATGTCCTAGAACAATCCCTTGTTGTACCATGAAGTGGTACTTCTCCCAATTCAAGACCAAATTGCTTTCCTTGCATCTTTCCAACACTCGCTGAAGATTAGATAAACATAGCTTAAAAGAATGACCAAATATAGAGAAATCATCCATCAAAACCTCTATGATGTCCTCCACCATGTCTGAGAAGATACTCATCATGCAACATTGGAAGGTGGCAGGGGCATTGCATAGACCAAATGACATTCTCCTATAGGCAAGGTGCCATAGGGGCAAGTAAAGGTGGTCTTCTTTTGGTCTTCTGGTGCTATTGCAATATGATTGTAACCTGAGTAACCATCTAGAAAATAGTAGTGAGAATATTTGGCAAGTCTCTCTAGTATTTGATCAATACATGGCAAGGGAAAGTGGTCTTTTTCTTGTAGTAGAGTTCATCTTCCTATAGTCTATACATACTCTCCATCCATATTGAACTCGTTGGGGGCACTAGCTCGTTCTTCTCATTCTACACCACCGTGATCCCACTCTTCTTTGGGACCACTTGCACAGGACTTACCAATTTGAAATAAGAGATTGGATAAATGATTCCCACGTCTAGCAGCTTGAGCACCTCCTTCTTCACCACTTCTTTCATTGGAGGGTTGAGCCTCCCCTGTGCCTCTCCAGATGGTTTGGCATCCTCCTCCAACAAGATGTTGTCCATGCATTTTGTAGGGCTGGTGCCCTTAATGTCTGCTATTGTCCATCCATTGGCTGTTTGGTTGGCCTTTAAAACCTGCAGCAATGCATTCTCTTCCACAACACTTAAGTTAGAAACAATGATAACTGGAAGAGTTTGAATTCTACCCAAGTATGCATTTTTGAGGTGCTCAGGTAGTGGCTTAAATTCATGCTCAAGAGCTTGAATGTTGGAGGGTAGGGTCTTCTGCTGGGCCATGTGGGGCAACTCTTCATATGACTGTCTGATCCATGGTTGAGATGGCATGGCATTGAGGAACATGACCTCCTCTATGACGTATTCATGCAGCTGTTCTTTAGGTGTTGAGGTGTTAGTTATGGCCTTCTCTAAAGGATTAGCAATGGAGGAGTTAGCAATAGTTTTCTGCAATAAAATATCCATCATATTCAGGGGAAAATCAATAATAGGTTCAGCAGGATATTGAATTTCATCATGGATAGAGAAAGTTCGCAATTGATCCAACACTTTGATGGACACATGGCCATTCTTGACCTCTATCGTGCATCCAGACTTGGCCCCTTTACTTGTCTTTTGTTTGAAATCATTTCAACCATAGTAGAAAGTGATGCTTTTGTGAGACATGTGTAGGCTTTAGAAAGATAACCTAATTCTAAGAATACTGGAAAAAGAATGGCTCAAATCGGAGTTCAAATGAAGGAGTTGTCTTCAATTCAATATGGGGTCCTGAACTGAGCCCTAGGACGTGCAAGTGTGCCCTATTTAGGGAACAGGTCAAGAACATCACATCAAGCCATGCGGGTCCCAAAACCATGTTTGAGGACCTTCAGAATAAGGCCAAGACCTGCCTTTGTCATGCCACTATCGGATTTAGGACATGTCCCTGACATGTCTTAAAAAATAGCCCAATCGAGCCTTAAGTCATATCCTTGACATGTCTTGGAATGAGCCAAGTTCTTGTCCTAGAGAAGCCCAAGGCTTGTCCTCCGTAGGGCCAAGTGCCAAGTCAAGGTTCCAATTCAGGCGTGCTTTTGCCATGCCTCAATGAGGTCCTAGACGTGTCCCTGACACGTTTTAAAGACAAGCCCCAGATGTAGAGTTAAGGCGCTGCTGCGCCCTAACTGAGGCTCCTGAGGTCCACGATAGTTCCAGGTTCTGGGCATGTCTCTGACATGACCCGGTAAGTTCCAAAGAGGCCATTTGGCATCCTACAACTAATTGATCGAGACACAGGGTATTTTCAGGCTCTTTGGCATGTGTAGAAGCCATTTATGCTAAGGGGCGCCGTGGCACGACCAGGACGTCCCAAGGGCCAAGTTCCAAGCTTTCAACGCCTGCCCTAGAACCTGCCCAGATTCCAGGATGTGTGGCTAGTGGCCAAGAATGTTCACACCGGCCAGCTTCCATTCACATTTTCAGCCGTGTTTTCATTAGTTCTCCTAGATTCTAGGGACTTTGTATTTACCTAAAAGTATACTAAACATTCTAGAGTACTTTAGGCTAGGGTTTATAATTATACTCCTTGTAGGACAAGGTTTTACCTTGTCTATAAATGGGTGTCTTTGTTCAGTGTTTTAGACACGCCAAATTATTCACACTTAGACACTTTTTACTGCTTTTTGAGCTATTATCGTGAGGCTTGTTCTTGAAGCCCAAGTTGCATTTTTGGAGGATTGCTTGAAACTGTGCTTGAAGTTGATCCTTAAGAGTATAATTTGGGTTTAATCTTTCGAATCTTCATTCAATTTAATTTATGCTTTGTCTTTCATTATGCATAGTGAGTAGTTCCCTTTAAGTTAGGGTTGATCTTGAAGCCTAACCATGACAGCTTCTTAATTTGGTTTTGACTCTCTATTTGAATATTGTGTTTGCCTTGGTGTGTTAAATTATTGTGTAAAATTACTATTTTCGGATGTTATTGAAACTGGAAATTTTAATTAAATAAGTTATAGATGACTTGCATCAAAAGGTTACATTAAGCAATAGCCTTGTAATTTGACTCATGACATTCCTAGGGTTACTGTTTAATCCCTTAGTGTCATTAAATCCCTTTTGTACTTAATGCTTTCTTTTGTGCCTTGGTAGCTTAAGAGAACTGTTGCATAAATGATTAGAATTTTAGTAGCTTAAGAGAACTAAACATACAAAGTAAGAAGAGATAACATGTGTGAGGGTGAGCTTAAGAGACCCCTTGCACGGGCACTAAACCAAGAAGGAAACATGAAAATTGAACCTTGCAAACCAAGTTAGAAAACATTGTGGTTAGGTGTGGATAGGGACTGCCTGAATTTTCCCTTTAAATTGATTATAATCTTGTTATTTACTTTGTTTCTTGCATTACAAGTCATTTACTTTCATAGTATCTTTTGAACTTAAAACCCCCTTTTGTCCGTGTCTCTTATTTAGAGTGATGCATATCTAATTAGTGTCTTGTTTTATGTTTTAAACACCTATTTGTGAGCTAAGCAATCTATTATTTGTTTACATTGTTGAGTCAAGTCCTTGTGGGATTCGACCCTTGCCTGTACCACTATATTATCCAATGATTAGTCCTTTTGGCGCCGTTGCAGGGGACTTGTCCCTCAACGGTGTCCATTGCTTAGATTGTTTTAACTTAGTTCTTTTGCTTGTTTTAGGTACTTAAGTTTATGTCATCACAAGGCTCTGCCAAAGGTTCTATACACGGCTCATCAACCCCACCAAATGCCACATCTTCTGTCCAAGGTTCCCCTCATCCAAGTCCCCCACCAAGTCCTACAAGAATGGCAGACAGACTTGAGGAACGTGACTTAGGCAATCCACCCCCACGGCTGCTCAAGAAGTATTCCACTCGACATGTTAGTGAGGACCAATTCCCCATTGTTTTCCCACCTTCCATTGTGGAGAACTTTGAGCTCAAGTCAGGGACAATCGACATGCTCCCTAAGTACCATGGCCTCCCTGGTGAGGACCCCCATTTTCACATCAAGGAGTTCGTGGAAGTATGTTCCACTTTAAGGATCAATGGCATGACTGAGGCTGATATCAGATTGAGATTGTTTCATTTTAGTCTAAAGGACAAGGCTAAAGCATGGTTCCATTGACAAGACCCCTCCCAAATTTCCCCTCGAAATCCGTGAGAAGGCTTGCTCCCGTCTGACAACACCTGAAATCTCAAAATAATCCCTGAAATACCCTCACCATTTTAACAAAGACTCTATGAGAATTCTACCGAATATTTGGTAGATTCTCACCTGTAATTTGGTCAAACTGTCTTCCACCTATCGGACGAAGGATTCAAATACAAAACTATTAACCAAACAGTCCAGATTCAATGACATCCAACCAAATCCAAGTCCAAGAATTAATTACAATACCCAGCAGTGGATCAGAGCAAACTAGGTTAACCATAAGTCAACAGAAACTAAAGAAAGTCCTACGTGACGGTAGGCATAGTGAAAGATGATGTCTCCTCCTAGTCTTGTCACCTCGTCCCGGTACGGCTTGGAGGGCACAAAACCAATGTAACTATGTGTGGACAATAAAACCATATTGAAGCGTACACATGCTAATCAAGTGATGATAATAATAATAAAAATAAGGGTAATAAGGATAACCTACCTCGTGGTAAATCAAATTACATTAAAGCCCTCCATACAGATATATATATATATATATACCTACAACTTACCGAAGTACCATTCAGTTACATAGGTGGAACCCTAGCCATATTCATCTATACATGTCGTCATAATAACCCGGGCGAAGCCGATATCCCGGGCCGAAGTCCCACATCCCAGCCTTAGCCATCATCCCTGAGCCATAGCTCGATGTCTCAGCTCATCCCGAGTTGTAACTCAATAGCCAGGCTTATCTCGAGCCGTAACTCAATATCCCGGCTCATCCCGAGCAGTAACTCAATAAACACGCATGATCGAAAATACCTTGAAGTCATGCGGTCATATGACCGAAAATACCTCAAAGTCAAGTGTTAGAAATACCTCAACGAATACATGACCGAAAATACCTTGAAGTCATGTATCGGAGACGAACAGGCATGACCGATATAACCTAAAAGTAATGTGGTTGGAAAAATTCCGTAAAACACGAGGATGGTAAACATAGTGAAAACCGTAATGTAAATCCAACATCCAATTTGAAAACCCTTTTTCCTAGCGAAAACCAAAATCATATGAAATCCCGAGCCTGAGCCCAAAATTAAATAAGAACTGAAATCTCGGTCCTAAGCCCAAAACCATAAGCTCGGCTGAAGCCAAAATCGATGAATCCAAAATCCATAAAACTGGGCATAGCCCCAAACCTTGAAAACCAGGTTGAAATCCAATTTATATAATTCAAAGTCATTTCAAAATCCATGAAACCATGTTTAATGCCCAAAATAATATCAATATCGTTAATAAGAATCCATAGCCAAAATAAGTCACTAGAATAATTATTCTAAGTTCCAGATGCTCATAAAAGTTAATAATCATTTAGAATAATTATTCCAATTTATCAAAATTCATATTTGATAAGAATTTATTTAAAAGATACATTTATGCATGCATTATAATTTACCAAAACAAAATCCACTCACCTCAATGTCTGTTTGAATTCAACTCCAAGCTATTCGGTCCCCCGTGACCCTCGGAGCCACCACGCCTGTCGAAAACATTACTTGGCAATATTAAATAATAATTATTAACCTAAAATCTGACCCCTTAAACCCTGAGAGTTCAAACGTGCCCTAAACGCGTACCAAGTAACTTAAACACCCAAAACAGCCCCTAAACGAACTCCGATTGACCCGAAACCTACGCCAAAACGTCGAAAACATGCAAATACAAGTTCGCGAGGATCCGAAGAAGTGCCCCACGTGCCCCCACGCACCGGTGGAAGGGCGGTAGCCCTTCCCCACGCGCGGCTACACGTTTCAATCGCCATCAACCTCCCTCACCGGACATTGTTCACTCGTCGCCCGGAATCCTCCATAACCACCCGAAATTCAAAGCTTCCTAACTCACTCATTTCTCAACCAAATTTGATGTTCTAATAATGGAAATCTATCTACTCGAGCCAAGGAATCCAAAACTGAAGTCAGAACAGAGATCCAATACCTGTGGCGGCCGAAAACTGGAGAGGAAGTTTCCGCCAAACTTCTGGGTTTTTCGCTGCGACGTCCACGACTGTCCTCAAGCTTCAAGGATGGTATGGTTGATTTCGTGGAGATGAGAGAAAGGTTTTTGTGTCTTTAGTTTGGATCGAAAGGGCCAAAAATATTGTTGTGTGTGTGTGTGTTCTTCGTGGTCTCTCACGGGAAGAAGAAAGAAAATCAAGAGGAGAGAGGGAGTGGTCCGAAAATTCTAGAAAAATAGACAAAGGATGACTTTTGAAATATTTAACTACCAATTTACCAAAATGCCCTTACACTTTCTAGACCTACTTAACGGTTCAAGAAAAACTTCTAAAAATATTCCCAAACTAAAATGACTCTAGAATCCCTCCAAAACTCGTGGGGAAAGTTGTCCTTTCTCCATAAATTTTCCGAATTTACTTAAATTTGGAGTCCGGTTCATTACATCCATTCACTAGCACCAACATCCATTACATCATGGAGGGACTTGTCCTCTGAAGTTCCTCACTTAATACTACCCCGTGGCCAGGACCAATAAGCTCAAGGCACAACTCATGGCACCCTAGCAAGCTGAGGATGAATCTTTCTATGAGTTATGGGAAAGGTTCAATCAAATGATCCAAGAATTCCCTCTTCACAATATTGATGAGAGCCACCTAATGCTGTACTTCTATGGTGGTTTGAAAACAAGTGATAAAGTGATGGTTAACTCTCAATACAAGGGTGTCTTGGATAGTATTGATGACGAGGCTAGAGAGACCTTTGAGAACATTTCTCAAAGAGAAAAATAGTTTTGTTATAGGGGCCAACAGTCTAGGACACTTAACACCGTTAGTAGGAACAAGGATGGCACCATAGCCCAACTCACGGCCATGGTGAAATAACTATGTGAAGCCAAGACCTAGCCCACTATGAGTTGTGATGTGTGTTCAGTTCAAGGCCTTGGCTCTCAGACATGTCCTATGGTAGAGAATGCCGATTATATTGGAAGGTATAATGATGGCATGAGGTCTCGTAATGACCCTTATTCAACACTTACAATCTTGGATGGAGGAACCATCCAAATTTCAAGTGGAACAACAACCAAAACATGCAAAACCCCACTGCACCCCCTGGGTTCCAAGGGCATGCCGTGGCCCCCCAAGTTCCCAATCAGGTCTTTCAACATCCTCAAGCCAATCCTGCCATGAGAAAGAGATCTTTGGAAGACATGATGGCTGGCCTAATTCAACATACCACAGCAAACTAGCAAAGGACAGACCGTGCCATTACAGCCATAGAAACCCAAATAGGCCAGATGCCTAGCCAACTCATTAGATTAAAACCTGGACCTAAACTCCCTAGCCAAGTCCAGATTAATCCCAAAAACACTATCCATAAGGCCACTACCAATGTCATTCAGCTTAGGAGTGGAAAAGAACTTCAAGGATTAACTAAGGCCCAAACTGCCTTGGAAAAGGGTGAAAATCAATTCTAGGCCCACGCCGCAGAACCTGTCCATGTGCCAGAATTAGGGCGCAATCCTGTGTCAGATTTAGGGCGCAATCCTGTGCTAGATTTAGGGCGCAGTTTAGGGGGCAATTCTGCCATAGTTCCAAAACCTGGTTACTCCGACACACCTCAGGACAACAGTGCACAGGACATGGCAGCAGCCCATAATGAGCCTTATAAACTCTCTTTGTCTTTAAATTCGAAGTCTAAAGTTACTTTTAGTAATCCTCTTGTTACTAAAGATGATGACATACCTTTCCCTCGCAGGTTCCAAAAGAAGGACAAGAATGCTCAATTTGAGCAAGAGCTCACAGCATGCTTCACAAGCTTCAAATCACATTGCCATTTTCAAAGCTTGTGAGGACCATGCCCATCTTAGCCGAGCTCCGTAAAGACCTAGTAGCTAGAAAACATGTTTTTGACCCCAACAATGTCCCAGACATTAGTGTTGCCACTTTGAACGAGTTCCAAGCCTTGCCACGCAGGGCAAGTGACCCAGGGCCTCCTGCCTTGTCATGTGTCATCCAATCCAAAGGTTTGGGCACCGTCTTTTTGACACATGGGCCTCTCTAAATATCATGCCTTTTTATGTCTACAATTCACTTGCTTTAGGTGACTTAAAACCTACTCAATTGTGTGTTAAATTTTCTAATTCTTCTGTGACACAACTTATGGGCATGATTGAAGATGTTATAGTACAAATAGGAGATACACGCATACTTGCTGACTTTTACATCTTAAAAATGGAAAAGAGTATTGAAAGTGAAGACCCTCCCTTGATCTTCGGGGGACCTCTCTTCGCCACTATAATTGTGAAATTAACCTTAACCAGGGCCAGATATCTATCAAAGCGTTAGATAAGACTAGGATCTTTTCCATTCATGACAGTATGCAATATCCTCAAGAACCTATAATTGATTTTCCGTGAACACTATGGAATCTTTGTTGCATCAAACTATCATGAATTCTTGTATTAATGATGATCTTGAGAAGGGCCTCACTTTGCCTTCTCATGATGACAATTTCCTAGATAGCCACATCATTGAGGAATTGCACATGCTTGAGACCGTGTCTCCACACACACACACACAAAGCCACCTACGTTTGAGTCATTGCCTATTAAGGAAGAAAATACTCTTCCTTCCATCATTCAAGCTCCCAATATTGAACTCAAGCCTTCACCCGAGCACTTGAAGTATGAATTTCTATGTCAGAATCAAACCTTATCTGTCATTATTGCTTCTAATTTAACATCGCTGCAAGAGAGTCCACTATTGCAGGTTCTACGGGACAACATGCAAGCCATTGGATGGAGCATTGCCGACATCAAGGGGAGAAGCCCTTCAAAATGCATGCACAGAATCATCCTTGAAGAAGTTGCTAAGCCAACAAGGGAGGCACAAAAGACTTCTTAATCCTCCAATGAAGGAAGTGGTCAAGCAGGAAGTCCTCAAGCTCTAGGACATAGGCATTATCTACCCTATCTCAGACTCCAAGTGGGTAAGACCAGTCCAAGTTGGGCCAAAGAAGAGTGGCATCACAGTCATCTAGAATGACCAAGATGAGCTTGTCCCTCAAAGAGTGCAAACTGGATGGAGAGTATGCATAGATTATAGGAAGCCTAATTCTACTACTTGCTAGATCACTTTCCATTACCATTTATTGATCAAATGCTTGAAAGACTTCTAGGACATTCTCACTTTTTCTTCTTAGATAGTTATTCAGGTTACAACCAAATTGCCATAGCACCTAAGGATCAAGAGAAGACAACATTCACATGTCCCTATGGCAGTTTTGCCTATAGGAGGACGCCATTTGGCCTTTGCAATACCCATGCCACCTTCCAAAGGTGCATGATGAGCATATTTTCAGACATGGTGGAGGACATCATTGAGGTATTCATGGATGAATTTTTGGTTTTTTGCAACTCATTTGATTTATGTCTAACAAACTTGTCTAGAGTACTTGAGTGATATAGGGAGTCCAATTTACTTTCAAATTGGGAGAAGTGTCACTTCATGATCCAGCAAGGCATTGTGCTTGGCCATGTCATATCAAGTTGTGGCATAGAGGTCGGCAAGGCTAAAATAGATGTCATTAGTGGCCTGCCCTATCCCACTTCAGTCAAGGATGTCATATCCATCTTAGGACATGCCGGATTCTATAGGAGGTTTATCATGGACATCTTCAAGATCACAAGAACCTTGTGCAATCTGCTTGCCAAGGATTATGTCTTTGACTTCAACCAAGCCTACCGTGGGTCCTTTGAGGACCTCAAGGACAAGCTCACGGCTGCCCCTATCATCATGCCACCAAGATGGGACCTACCCTTTGAGCTTATGTGTGATGCTTCAGACTATGCCATTATGGCAGTTTTGGGCCTAAGAATAAAAAAGATGCCACATGTTATTTATTATCCAAGTAGAACTTTAAATGATGCTCAACTTAACTACTCTACTACTGAGAAAGAACTTTTGGCTGTGATATTTGCTTTAGAAAAGTTTAGGTCATATTTGCTTCAAACCAAAGTTATCATTTATACTGACCATGCATTTCTAAAGTACCTTCTTAACAAGAAGGATGCCAAGTCTAGGCTCATTAGGTGGATGCTATTTCTTCAAGAGTTTGATATGGTGATCAAAGGCAAGAAAGGAAGTGAGAATATGGTAGCTGACCACTTGTCCAGAATCATCCACGGGTCCATTGAAGAAGTGGACCAACTACCACTCCAAGAACTTCCCTAATGAGCAGCTCTTCCATCTCAAGGCTTTTGACCTATGGTATGCTAACATTATCAATTATCTCGCCACTAACTTGATTTCTTCTCATCTGTCTAGGTTTCAAAAGGACAAGTTTGTCAAGCAAGCCAAATATTACATTTGGGATGAGCCCTACCTATGGAAACACTACCCTAGCCAACTCATAAAGAGATGCATCAGAGAATCTGAGGTCAAGTCCATCTTGGACTTCTGCCACAACAAAGCTTGTGGAGGCCACTTTGGTGCCAAGAAGACAGCCCATAAGGTCTTTCAATGCGGATTCTATTGTCCCATTATCTTCAAAGATTCTCTTGAGCACGTCATCACGTGTGACAAGTGCCAAAGACAAGTGTGTAGCTTCATTCAATCTCACATCTTGTCAACATTTGGCACACCACGGGCCATCATTAGTGATGGTGGCTCATACTTTTGCAATAGGTCCTTTGAGGCCCTCATGAGAAAGTACGGCGTCACACATAGAATCTCAACTCCATACCATCCCCAAACTAGTGGACAAGCTGTGATCTTAAAAGGAGAAGTCAATGCCATCCTTGAGAAAACCGTGGGACCATCAAGGAAGAATTGGTCCAATACGCTTAATGATGCCCTTTGGGCATATAGGACTACCTATAAGACACCAATTGGCATGTTCCCATTCATGCTTGTCTTTGATAAAGGATGCCACTTACCAGTGGAGTTGGAGCACAAGGCCTTTTGGGCCATCAAATAGGTCAACATGGATCATGATAAGGCAGGGCACCATAGGAAGCTTCAATTGCAAGAACTTGAGGAGCTAAGGTATCAAGCTTATGAGAGCTCAAGGATCTACAAGGAAAAGTCCAAGGCGTATCATGATAAGCACTTGGTCTGAAAAACCTTCCAAGTTGAATAGAAGGTCTTGCTATTTAATTCCAGATTCAGGCTCTTCTCTGGCAAGCTCAGATCTCGTTAGACAGGGCCTTATCTAGTGCGCAAAATCCTATCACAAGGTGTCATGGAAATCAAGCATGAAAAGCCAGGCCTTGAATTGAAAGTCAATGGCCACCGCTTGAAGCCATATTATGATGCCTACCAAGAACTGCCAACTCATGTTCTGTTTCTGGCCGTGAAACCCCTTGTTTGACTTCCAAGGTGCATCTTGCCTAGATGTTAAATCAAGCGCTTCTAGGAGGCAACCTAGCCCTGGTTTGTGTTTCATTCCCTTTTCTTTATGTTTTCTATTTGGCATGCCTCCTTTAAGTCTTTACTTAGTTGTTCTTAGTGTTTTAACTTGTTAACATTGAGGACAATGTTTAGTTTAGGTTTGGGGGTGTGGATTAAAACCCCCCTTTTGTCTGTGTCTTTAATTTTATAATCATTGGAATTATACGAATGACCATAAAAAGAAAGCTCTAAGCAAAAGTTTTTTTAATAGAGTAAAAGCTCTTGATAAAACTCTAGATAAGGAAGCCCTTGTTATGAATATACTAGAAAAAAGAACTCGGATGAGAACCAACGATGTAGCATCTACATCGAGAATTCAAGTATTGTATACGTCATTAGTCCGATCCTTTATAGGAACTACCTGTAATAACGAACTTGCAAAATGAATCTCTTTATGGGCAGCTTCAGGAAAGAAGTCAAGCAGGAATGGACAAAATGTCTTCCGCTGCTATCTTATCGGAAAAAATCTTCTTTTCTTCCCTATGTCACTAATCAGAGTCGGGGGAAAGCCTGTTACGAGTAAGTGGAGAGGAAAGCTCTCCAGAGATTCTTATCTCATTCCATTCTAGTGGCTCGACCAGTAACCAATGGGTATATTTCATTTCTGCTTTGGGCGAGTCCTTCTAAGCCTTCCTTTCTTTTGAGGAATAGTCAAGATGGAAAGGGTGCCCTCTACTTCTACTTCTAACTAAAGGCGAACTGCAAGCATTGCAAGCAAATAAAGATCCCCCGCCGGAAATGACGTAGAAGTTCAGTGTGATTCACTTTTCAAGTCTTCCTCTCTTCTTCGAACCGAATTCATAACCTGGATAAGGAAGACCTGAAACTGGAGGACACGCGGATGCTCCGGGAATTATTTTTGCCGAGGGAATCTATAAACTAAAAGAACTAGGAAAGAAAAGAAGCCCTTTCTTATTGAGTAGCATCTGTGTAAACCACGGCTAGAAGCCAGGTTTCATAATCAGGTCATGAAGTAGTGATCCATGGTATAATCAGAATTAGCAGCGAGAAACCCTCTTTCAAGTAGGGCAGGTGGAGCATCCTTACCACTAAATCTTTTACACCAATGTATCGTACTCTCTCGACCAGGTCATCATAAAAAAAGACTTTTGAATCTTTCTGAAATGAGAGAAGGAGGGAAGGCGCGCTACAACTAACATAACAGCCAGCTGAAAAATGCTAGCTAGCTAGGCTAGCAGACTGGTAAGAAGACCGACCACATAGGGGGAGCGAACCGAAAAGCTCCAGTTAAAAGAGAGCAAAATTTTACCTTTTCCCCCACTTAGTAAAGGAATTGACTTGCTAGCGGGAGGGCCATTTCTTCAAGAGTGAAATTGAGAGACAGTCCCCACAGCCTCCACTCGTAAATGTATCCCTTTCCCGCGAGTTCGGTTCCATTTCACGATTCGCCGCCTGCAATCGCCAGTCGTATTATATTTTAATCTCTTCTTTTTGCAGGACTTCTTCTCTGATTCCTCACCCTAGGAGAGATCAACAGCTCCAACTGATTAATTTAGAGTCTTGCATATCTAATTAGTGTCTTGTTTTCTGTTTGAAGTACCTCCTTATGAGCTAAGCTATCCTACTTATGTTGAGTCAAGTCCTTATAGGATTCGACCCTTGCTTCTACCACTATATTATACATTGATAAGTGCACTTGCTAGGATTTAATTGTTAGGATTAGTATTACTTTCATTGTTGTACTTTTCTTCCAACACACATCCTCAAGCACACCCATTAGATTAGTCATAGAAGCATTAGATAATCTAACACATAAGTGAGTTGGTTTAAATTCTCTTAAATTGAGTGATTTATAAATATGAAACAACATTATACACACAGATTCACCTGTGTCACATAAGCAATGATCAAACCTCTTGGAAATTATGGGACAGGTAAGGGAAGGAGGGCCTGGGTCACCAGTCTTTAGTGGTCTGCGCAATAACGCCGCAGAACATGCCTTAGGGAGGTCTATGACATCACTTGAGTTGAAAACTCGTTTTCCTACTACCAAGCCCCTGATGAGCTTGGAAAAGATTGGCATGTGCTTGACCAGTTTCTTAAATGGCAGTGTGATTTGCAATTTCTGCAGCATGCTTATGATATCCTCTTCAAACTCCTCTTTCTACTTGTTCTTGTTCTGAAACCTGTGAACCGCAAATTTAGAAAGGTGGGATTGAAGGTTAGAAGTCTTATTATGGCCCAAATCTAAGTCCTTGCTTTCGGAAAAAGCCTGGGACTTAAATCTGGTCCTTCGAAGTAGAACCGGGTCTTGGCGTTGAGCTTTAGGCTATGCTGGGTCCTGGTTTGATTGCTCAGTCTTGTGGGGAGCCATATCTTGAGGTGAGGAGCCTGAAGGCGGGTCCTACAACATGGCCAGCGACTCAGAGAAGGGCCCTGAATCGGGCAAACCGTACTACTTTGAGGTGCTGGGATGTGACAAAGGTCTCGGGTGACTAGAAATTTCCCGGTTGCGCCACAAAAGCTGATAGGCGCTGTGGTGTAGGTCTAGATGGCCATGTGCCCTAATCTGCGCCCTATTTTGCGGCGGTGACTCAAGAATAGGCCCGAAGCTAGTTTTTGGTAGGTACATAGCCAAGTTGTCATCTGGGTGATCTAATCCATCATTGACATCTTTGTACGTAGCAGGTTGAGGTTCTAGAAATTTGGTCCCACTTCTCAGAGTGATGCCTTTGGCAGTTGGGTTTTGGGGTCCTTTGGGGTTTATCATCACCTGGCTAGGTAGTCCGCCAGGTTTTCTTTAGCTCAACTAATTTTCAATCTGACCCATGTGAGTTTCCATGGTAGTTAGGCGGCTCTTGGTGTCATGCGTGAAGGACTGATGGCTCTAATTAAGGTTAGCGGTGCTCTGGGCCAAGGCAGCAACTAGGTCTTCCAAAGGTTTGGGTCGAGTGTTGGAATTTGATGAAGTACCTTGCTGGGGTACTTGAGGGGCCACGGGTTGATGATGAAACCCAGGTGGTGCCACAGGATTCTAAGTATTCTTAGTATTTCTCCACCTGAGGTTGGGGTGATTCCTCCACCCAGGTTTCTAGGTGTTGGAGTATGGATCATTCCAGGGCGTTGATCCTTCGTTGAGCCTACCAACCATGTTGGCTTCTTCCACCATTGGACAATCTTGGTACCCATGTCCCTGAATTTAGCAGACGTCACATACTTGCACGTCCTTAGACTTCTCATTGCACAATTCCTTCACCATTTCCGTGAGTTGGGCAATGGTGTCATCCTTGTCCTTATCCTTGGACACTCCTCCTAGAGTTCTAGGTTGATGACCACGATAGTTGAACTGCTTCTCCCGTTGTGAAATACTCTCAAAAGCCTGCCTAGCATCCTTGGCTCTGCTTTCCTGAACTCCTTTTGATTGAGAGTTCACCATCACACAGTACAATTTTTCAATCCCCCATAGACATATAACATCAGGTGGCAGTCATCGATGTTGTGGTGGGAGCATGCAGGGTGAGTTGGTTAAAATGCTCCCAAAACTCATAAAAGGACACATCTTCAGCCTGACGTGGGTCCATGTTCTCACTCTTAAGTTTATTTGTCTTTGACACTGGATAAAACTGAGTGAGGAACTTGGAGGATAAGTCTCTCCAAGTTGTTATAGATGTAGGGGCTAAGGAATGGAACCAGGCCTTGGCTCTGTCCTTGAGACTGAAGTGAAAGAGTCTCAATCTTATTTCTGCGTCTGTCATACCATTGATCCTCAATGCATAGCAAACCTCCAAAAATTCCCTAATATGTAGATGAGGATCCTGTCCTGAAAGTCCATGAAATTTGGGAAGCATATGAAAGGTTCCTGACTTCAGCTCAAAGTTTTCCACAGTAGATGGTGGGAAAATAATAGGGAACTGATCCTTAGTGACATGAGGAGTACCATACCCCTTCAGAAGCCGTAGGGCTGGAGGTTGAGGTGGTGGTATAATGTCACGACATGCCATCCAAGGAAGGGATTGGGGAGGTGTTGGCTGTGGAGAACTGTGCACTGAGTTGTTAGCAGATGAAGCTTGGGAGGAACCATTCGCAGATCCTTGTATCGATTCTCTTGATGACATAAAAAAAATACCTAAAACAATAAAACAACAAAATTGAGTTAAATGATCTAAACTATTTGGACACCATTGAGGGACAAGTCCCCGACAACGGCGCCAAAAACTTATTTGTAAAACTAAAGCACAAGAATATGAACTCTATCTTTAACAGTTAAAACCTTGCAAGTGTACAAGTCAACCAAGACAGTATAGCAGAAAGCCAGGATCGATCCCACAAGGACTATGTATCAACGTTATGTCCAATTTTTAGTTTAGAAGTTATCAACTCAATGAGACTCAATTAAAACCATAAAGAAACAAGTAAAAGAACTAGACTTAGACTCAACACTAGTTAGATATGCAAAGACACCTAGACACAATTTAAGACACTAACTTATAACGCAAGAAAACACAAAATACTCTAGCAATTCACACAAACAAGACACACGGAAAGGGGGAGGGTTTTGATGCTTTTGGATTCTGAAATTGAAGACAATAATGTAATGCAAAAGAAAATAAAAGCAGAAGTAAAACGAATGTATTTTAATGATTAACTAAGTCGAATTATAACTAACTCTCCACCCTAACCAATCAAGTCATTAACGTGATTTCCAAGGTTCTATTATTCTGAATTAACTGAATATGATGCCCATGAAAAGGTCCACCTAAGGCTCAATCCACACAAATTACTCTATTCTTAGTTCCTATGTTGCAGGTTTTTTGGACTCACTACAACAACTATCCAAGAGGACGCATTAAGCAAGAAAGGAAGTTTAATGACATTACACTACCCCTAGAGAATGTTGAGGAATTTAGGTTGTCATGAATTGGATTACAAGTAAGATGTAAAGACACTACCATTGATGCTAATAACCAGAAGAAGATGACCAATCAAACAAGCAATTATTCATCGATAGTTCATTCATACAAGGTGACATCACACTCATCAACACAAACTAAGATCATTGCGCACAGTAATCACAATTATATCCAGTATTCAAAACATGTAAACCAAGGGCCAAATTCACATTAATGAACTACATGGTTAGGGCTTCAAGTAGCCCTAATTCTGTAAAGAACTACTCACACATTGTATTAAGGAAAGCAACAAAATAAGTTATGATTACAAAGTAAATGTTAAAGAGAAGGGAATGAAATACTGAGAACATTGGCAAGCCAAGAACACGTCCAAGCCTCTCCACAACTCTCTACACTAAGCTCTCCTCCAAAAGCACGAACAAAAGTAAAACGTCAAAACTCAAACTCAAAATCAACTCTGCGGCTGAAGGGGTTGGGACCTTTAGTTTTATGCTAAAACTTAGTTTAAATAGGTCCCTAGTGACACGAACCTTCCCGAATTTCCCCTTGAAATTCGTGAAAGGCCCTACTCCCGTCTTACAACCTCTGACTTCTCAATTTAATACCTAAAATACCCTTACTTCCTTATCAACACTTCCCTGTACTTTGGTCGACCGTCATCCGCCTGTCAAACAAATGATGCAATAGTAGATACAAACCAAATAGTCTGTCTAACCTAAGATCCAACCAAACCACACGACACCTCAAACTCACTCATTAGGTAATCATAGCAAACTAGGTTAGGTTTACAATTATAATTCAACAAAGGTTCTACAAGGTGGGAGCGCAGCAACGAGTGATGCATCCTCCTAGAATTGTCGCCTCATCCCGCTACGCCCTGGAGGGCACATAACCAAAACAACTGTTAGTGGACGATATAACAAAATCGAGGCACAAACACGCTGACAAAGTGAGGATAATTACGATGACAATCATGACAACCCACCTAGCGGCAAATCATAATTCCACTAAGACCCTCCATTCCATATATATATTTATATATGTATATATACCTACAACTAACCAGAGTGCCATTCATGCACCTAGGGGAAACCAAGCCACCTGCAATGGTACATGCCAACTCAATAACCCGACTGAAGTTGATATCCTGAGCTGTAGCTCGATATCCTGAGACGTAGCTCGATATCCCGGTCGTAGCCATCATCCCGAGCCATAGCTCGTTTCCCTACCGAGTGGATGAGGGAATCCTCCCTGCCATACCTCAAATCCTACCGAGCGTATGCGGGAATCCTCCCTGCCATACGTCACGGAGCGTATGAAGAAATCCTCCCTGCCATACCTCCTATCATATCGAGTGTATGAGAGAATCCTTTTTACCATACCTCACGAGCGTATGAGGGAATCCTCCCTGCCATACCTCACCGAGCGTATGAGGAAATCCTCTTACTCATAACTCCTATCCTACCAAGCATATGAGAGAATCCTCTTTGCCATACCCCACCGAGCGTATGAGGGAATCCTCCATGCCATACGTCACCGAGCGTATGAGGGAATCCTCCCTGCCATACCTCCTATCCTCTCGAGCATATGAGGGAATCCTCCATGCCATATCTCACTAAGCGTAGGAGGGAATCCTCCCTGCCATACCTCCTATCCTACCGAGTGTATGAGAGAATCCTCCCTACCATACCGTCATGCTAGGGCCATAGCCCAACTCGCAATCCTGAGCTGAAGCCCAACCTACAATTCTATGTCGAAGCCCAAATTATATAACAGACCCTACCCCTATTATCACGTAACCGGGCCTAAGCCCAAAACACTTCCAAAACATTCACCTTATTTATCAAACGTTTAAAATCCATAATCCATAACCCAAAATCAATCATTTAATGATAAACGTTCTCAATTCCAAGAACGCATAATTGATAGGAATTCCATAAATCCACATCCAATCCATAGTCAAGAATAACTCAAATAACCCATTTATACATAATTCCCAAATCTTATAATTATAATAAAGCAATGAAAATGATTCTCCTCATTTTTCGGAATTCATAATTAATAATAAAACATTTAAAACATATAACTATGCATGCATTATGGTTTAAAGGCCATAGTCCACTCACCTCAAGGTCCAAACGAGTCCAAATCCAAGCTATTCGGTCCCCCGTGACCTTTAGAGCCCCCCAAAACATCACTTGGCATTACTAAAGGGCATTTAAAAACTCCCAATTTGATCCCCTAAACTTCAGAAGTACTCACGCGCCCTAAACGCGTTTAAAGTAACCTAAAAACGTCCAAAACATCATCTAAATGAACTCCGATAGACCCGAAACCTGCGCCAACAAATTCGGAATGTCGAAAACATCGAAACAAGAGTCGCGGGTACGATTCACTTGCAGGTACTGTTTTTTTTTTTGGGGGGAAAATACGTCTTTATTGAATTTAAAGACGAATAGAAACATTAGCATCCTTAGCGAGAAGGTTGAAAAGCCACTCTGGTTCAAACTCTTCCCAGCTATGGCACCCTCCTAGACGTTTGGCATGTTTAGCAACAACATGTGCCACCATGTTACAACCCCTTAGGGTTAATTAAACACAACAGAAACAAAAGAATGCATAAAACCTGAATATCATGTATAATATTAGAGATGAGCTCCTCACTTCCTTGACCCTTCAACGAAAACACTAGATGTTGACAATCAAATTCCACAATCACCTGGTGATGCCCAGCCTCACAGTAGAATTCCAAACCAGCTCGGATTGCCTAAGCTTCTGCAAGAATGGCAGAGTCACAAGGGAACTCCCCCATGGCACCTGCAGCCTCAAAACACCCCAACCAAGAGTGCAACACCCAACCAAATGATCCTTTGCGTGATACCGCAGTCCATGCCCCATTACAATTCAATTTCAACCAACCCAAACCTGGTCTCTTCCACGTCTCTCATCCCAGTCTCAATGCAGGCATGCTGCCCATCACCACTTGGATCATAGGAGGGACAACTGCCTCCTTTGCTACAAGGAACTCATAGACCTGCAGCTGCAACCTTCGAATAGCCTCATATGGCGACTCAACCTCAACCTAAAAGCAGCGGCTATTCCTAGCCTTCCAAATCCTCCAACACTCGAAGGCTAAGGGCTGAAAGACATCAATAGCATCCTCCATTTTAAAGTTCAAATAAAAAAGGTAAGCATAACAATCCTGAAAACACATACCCTCAAATCTACTTGTTTCTAACTAGAGGGGCCCCCCAAACCAGAATATTTTATCAAACATACACGTAAAAACGAGATGAGATTCAAATTCATCTTCCCCACCACACATAGGGAAAACGTTGTCAACCGGACTCTACGTCTGACTAGATTGTGACGGACTGAAAGATAGCCATGACAACAGCGCCAAATGAATAGACAGATCATATTGGGCACCTTCAGCTTCCAAATATGCTACCAAAACTTGTCAATAGTCCCTGAACTACTAGATTCACCGCCCCCCTTCTTTGCTAATTCCCCATTTCTACTCATTTCCCTAGCCAACAAATACCTTGAGTTCACATTATAGGAGCCATTCTTGGAGAAATGCCACACTAACCTGTCAACATTACCAAACCTGCTTAATGCCACACTCGCGGGTACTGTTCACTCGTGGGGTACTGTTCACTCATCGAGTACTGTCCACTAGCCGACCAGAAAACTCCATAACCACCTGATTTCCAAACCTTCATGTCTCACTCATTTCACAACCAAATTTAATGTTCTAATAACGGAAATCTATCTACTCAAGCCAAGGAATCTAAATAATAAGTATAAATCCAAAACCTTTACCTGTGGTGGTTGGAAATTGGACGAGAAGTTCCGGGCAGATTTTGGGCCCTTGTTTCTCCGTCCACAAGGGTCCTCGCGCTTCAAGAATAATATGGTTGAGCTCGTGGGGAGCAGAGAAACGTCATAGTGTGTTAAGTTTGGGTAGAAATGGCCAAAATCAAGATCACCCATTTTGGGGGTGCTTTGTTTCTCACATGAAAAAAATGAGAGAAAATATTCGGGAGAGAGGAATTGAGGGAAAATCTGGAAAGTGGAAGAAAAATCTTCCCAAAATATCTACCTTCCAAAATTACCAAAATGTCCCTCATAGTTCTAGACCTATTACTCCCTCCAACGAGTTCCGATTTTCGGGTGTCGCCTGTCTATGAACACCTAAGTTTGAGACCTACGCAACGGTCCAAGAAAAACTCCCAAAAGTATTGTCAAACTCAAAGTGACTCTCAGACCCCTCCTAACCCGTGGGTAAAACCGTCTTTCTCTAATTAATTTTACAAATTTAATTTCTTTTTAAAAACGGGTCGTTACAATTCACCACCTTTAAAGAAATTTGGTCCTTGAAATTCGGGCCAGCCAAATGAAATGGATACTGATATTGGGCTCGTACCTAAACCTCGAGTCCCACAAGTATCCTCCTCAAGGCTCGAATCTTCCTTCCCTGAGAAACTATAATCACTGCTTACCTCAATAGTCAGAAGTCCGACATAAACCAAAAATCAATCTTGGATCTCGTGCCTCTTGCACATTTATCAATTCCCATCTGAACATCAGGGCGTGCACGAGGATGTCACGAAGGAGGCATCACATAAGCGACAAGGATGCACACTATGTGTTGGGTCTACAAGAAATTGTACCTAGAGCTCTTATACCAAGTTGACATGACCCTTACTGAATTTCCCTTCGACACCCGTGAAAGGCCTTGCTCCCGTCTGACAACCTCTAACTTCTCAATTTAATACATGAAATACCCTTTCTTCCTTATAAACAATTTATGATAATTCAACCGACAATCCGGTAGAACCTCCCATGTACTTTGGTCGACCGTCATCCACCGGTTAGACGAAGGATGCAATAGCATATACAAACCAAACAGTCTGTCTAACCTAAAACCCAACCAAACCAAAAAACAACTCAAACTCACTCATAAGGTAATCAGAGCAAAATAGGTTTAGGTTTACAATTATTATTCAACAAAAGTTCTACAAGGAGGTAGCACAGCAAAGAGTGAGGCCTCCTCCTAGTATTGTCGCCTTGTCCCACTACGACCTGGTGGTCACAAAACCAATACAACTATGAGTGGACAAATAACGAAATCGATGCATAAATACGCTGACAAAATGAGGATAATTACGATGACAATCATGACAACCCACCTGACGGCATATCATAATTCCACTAAGACCCTCCATTCTAGATATATATATATATATATATTTATGTATAAACCAAACCTACAACTTAACGGAGTGCCACTCATGTACCTAGGTGGAAACCACATCATCTCCAACAGTACCTGCTAACTTAATAACCCGACTAAAGTCCATATCCCAAGCCATAGCTTGATATCCCAGCCATAGCCGTCATCCCGAGCCGTAGCTCGATACCATACCGAGTGGATGAGGTAATCCTCCCTGCCATACCTCCTATCCTACCAAGCGTATGACGGAATCCTCCCTACCATACGTCACCGAGCGTATGACGGAATCCTCCCTACCATACCTCCTATTCTACCGAGCGTATGAGAAAATCTTCTCTGCCATACCTCATCGAGTGTATAAGGGAATCCTCCCTGCCATACCACACCGAGTATTTGAGGGAATACTCCTTGCCATACCTCCTATCCTACCGAGCGTATAATGGAATCCTCCCTAACATACAAACAATCAATCATTTAACTATAAACGACCTCAATTTTAGGAATGCGTAATTGATACGAATTCCATAAATCCACATCCAATCTATAGTCAATAATAACTCAAATAACCCATATATACTTAATTCCCGAATTTTATAATTATAATAAAGCAATGGAAATAATTCTCCATATTTTTCGGATTCATAATTAATAATAAAACATTTAAAACATATAACTATGCATGCATTATGCTTTAAAGACCAAAGTACATTCACGTCAAGGTCAAAACGAGTCCAAATCCAAGCTATTCGGTCCCCCGTGACCTTTAGAGCCACTAAGCCCACCGTGACCTTAAGGACGGGTCCTTACAATTCACCCCTTTTAAAGAAATTTCGTCCTTGAAATTCGGGCAGCCAAATGAAATGGATATTGATATTGGGCTCATACCTAAACCTCGAGCCCCACAAGTATCCTCCTCAAGGCTCGAATCTTCCTTCCCTGAGAAACTATAATCACTGCTTACCTCAACAGTCAGAAGTCCGACATAAATCAAAAATCAATCTTGGATCTCGTGCCTCTTGCACATTTATCAATTCCCATCTGAACATCAGGTCGTGGACAAGGACGTCACGAAGGAGGCATCACGAAAGCGACAAGGATGCACACTATGTGTTGGGTCTATAGGAAGTTGTACCTATAGCTCTTATACCAAGTTGAGAGGACCCTTCCTGAATTGCCCTTCGAAACCCGTGAAAGGCCCTTCTCCCGTCGGACAACCTCTAACTTCTCAATTTAATACCTCAAATACCCTTTCTTCCTTATAAACCCTTTACGATAATTCTAACGAAAATCCGGCAGAACCTCCTCTATACTATCGTCGACCGTCATCCACCTGTTAGACGAAGGATGCAATAGCATATACAAACCAAACAGTCTGCTAATCTAAAATCCAACCAAACCAAAAAACAACTCAAACTCACTCATAAGGTAATCAGAGCAAAATAGGTTTAGGTTTACAATTATTATTCAACAAAGGTCCTACAACGAGGTAGCGCAGCAAAGAGTGAGGCCTCCTCCTAGTATTGTCACCTCGTCCTAGTATTGTTGCCTCGTCCTGCTACGGCCTTGTGGTCACAAAACCAATACAACTATGAGTGGACGATATAACAAAATCGAGGCATAAACACGCTGACAAAATGAGGATAATTAAGATGACAATAATGACAACCCACCTGGCGGGAAATCATAATTCCACTAAGACCCTCCATTCCATATATATATATATATATATATTTATGTATAAACCAACCTACAACTTACCGGAGTGCCACTCATGTACCTAGGTGGAAACCACATCATCTCCAACGGTACCTGCTAACTTAATAACTCGACTGAAGTCGATATCGCAAGCCAAAGCTCGATATCCCAGCCATAGCCGTCATCCCGAGCCGTAGCTCGATACCATACCGAGT
The DNA here is from genome assembly GCA_037349345.1 of Oemleria cerasiformis. Lineage (NCBI taxonomy): Eukaryota > Viridiplantae > Streptophyta > Magnoliopsida > Rosales > Rosaceae > Oemleria > Oemleria cerasiformis. The sequence continues at coordinate 81,239 of JAZGTL010000162.1, read as the reverse complement.
GGATGAGGGAATCCTCCCTGCCATACCTCCTATCCTACCAAGCGTATGACGGAATCCTCCCTGCCATACCTCACCGAGCGTATAAGGGAATCCTCCCTACCATACCTCCTATTCTACCGAGCGTATGAGAAAATCCTCTCTGCCATACCTCATCGAGCGTATGAGGGAATCCTCCCTGCCATACCACACCGAGCGTTTGAGGGAATACTCCTTGCCATACCTCCTATCCTACCGAGCGTATAATGGAATCCTCCCTACCATACCAACCATCAATCATTTAACTATAAACGTCCTCTATTCTGGGAATGTGTAATTGATAGGAATTCCATAAATTGACATCCAATCTATAGTTAATAATAACTCAAATAACCCATATATACTTAATTCCCGAATCTTATAATTATAATAAAGCAATGGCAATAATTCTCCTCATTTTTCGGAATTCATAATTAATAATAAAACATTTAAAACATATAACTATGCATGCATTATGCTTTAAAGACCAAAGTGCACTCACGTCAAGGTCCAAACGAGTCCAAATCCAAGCTATTCGGTCCCCCGTGACCTTCAGTGACACTAAGCCTGCCAAAAACATCACTTGGCATTACTAAACGGCATTTAAAAACCCACAATTCGATACCCTAAACTCCGAAAGTACTCACACGCCCTAAATGCGTATAAAGTAACCCTAAAACGTCAAAAACAACTCGTAAACAAACTCCGATGGATGCGAAGCCTGCGCCAACAGATCTAGAACGTTGAAAATATCGAAATAAAAGTTGCGGCTACCGTTCACTCGCGGGTACTGTTCTCTCGTGGGGTATGTTCACCCGTCACCCGGACAACTCCATAACCACCCGATTTTCAAAACTTCATATCTCACTCATTTCTCAACCAAATTCGATGTTCTAATAATGAAAATCTATCTACTCGAGCCATGGAATCCAAATAATAAGTATAAATCGAAAATCCTTACCTATGGCGGCCATAAATTGGACGAGAAGCTCCGATCAGTGTTTGGGCCTTTGTTTCTCCGTCCACAAGGGTCCTCACGCTTCAAGAATGATATGGTTGAGCTCGTGGGGAGGAGAGACGGTCATAGTGTGTTTAGTTTTGGTAGAAATGGCCAAAATCAAGATCACCCATTTTGGGGGTGCTTTGATTTTCACGGGAAAAAAATGAGAGACAATATTCGGGAGAGAGGAGAGAGGAATTGAGGGAACAATCTGGAAAGTGGAAGAAAAATCTTCCCAAAATATCTACCTTCCAAAATTACAAAAGTGCCCTTCATAGTTCCAAACCCTTAACTCCCTCCAACGAGCTCCGATTTTCGCGTGTCGCCTGTCTACGAACTCGTAAGTTCAAGAGCTAAACAATGGTCCAAGAAAAACTCCCAAAAGTATTGTCAAACTCAAAGTGACTTTTGGACCCCTCCTAACCCGAGGGTAAAACCTTCCTTCTCTAATTAATTTTACAAATTTTATTTCTTTTTAAGAACGGGTCGTTACACCTTGGATTCCCTTAAATTCTAGGAATTGAAACTGAAATACAAAGGACTAGAATACCCTTAATGAAACCATAAACAAATGTCCTAGCTTGGCAAGGACAACTTCCTAAAACTCAGGACTTAACTTGGAAAACAGCCTATGGGCCTGCGGTTTTCCCGCGGGATCTGTGACTTGTGATGCAACAAAAGCCTTTCTTGTGCGGCAAATTAGGTTCTGGAAACTTCTAAGGATGTCTTGGATGGAAAGAAAGTGTTTCACGGCATTCTTGAACATTCTTGGACAACTGGCACCTTCAAGACATGGCTGAGCAGAAAGTTCCTCATTTTTGCCTCCAAGTTCTCCCTTTTTGGGCATGCCCAGAACTAAGCGTGTCATTGACCAATGCAGCTTTGACAAACCACTAATTTCACTTCCATATGATTTGTCTAGCACATTTCTGGGCTCTGTCCTGTTCAAAAGCTCGTAGAAAACTGAATGGACAAATTTGGCTCAAATCAGGGCTCCTGGGAAGTCTTTTTTGGGCGCAACATGTCGTGGACATGTCATTCACAATTCAGGGCTTGCCTTAAGGATCCACTAGCTTGCTAACACTATTTGAAGTCTAGTTTTAGTTGGTTTCTCACTTGGTTCCACCGGGTTCTGACTGATGACATATTTTGGCCTACCCGAACATGTCAAAGACATGTCACGGGCCTGAATTAGGGCGCACTGACATCAATCGCTGAGCTTGTCTTCTGAGGAGCCAAGGGCATATCACAGAGGCCCATGATCAGTCGTTATTTATGCATCATTTTGATGTGTTTATATGCCTCTCTTACATGTCTTTTGAATGATTTCGTGCCATCAATAGTAGAAAATGATCAATCTTGTGAGACTTGTGCAGAGTTAGAAAGATAGGTAAAATCTGGAAAGAACGCAAAAAGAATGACTCAAATCGGAGTCCAGATGAAGGAGATATCCTCATTTCAATATCAGGTCCTGAACGGAGTCCTGAGTGCGCCAGTGCGCCAGTGCGCCATTGCGCCAGTGCGCCAGTGCGCCAGTGCGCCTATTTTGGGCCACTGGCCAAGTACCTCATATCAGGCCCTCTGGGTCCCAAACTTGTGTTTCACGACATCAAGGTCAAGTCCTAGAAGTGCCAAGGTCGCGCCAAGGCAGGTCGAGGACATGTCCCAAGAACTCCCATCCGAGCCCAGATGTGCGCCTAAGCCGGGGTCCCTGTTCCGCCAGCAGTGGAGCAGAGGTTCTCCCTCTGCGCCAAGCCTGACAACATTTGCGCCAAGCCTGAACGACGATGCGCTTCTATTATACTCCTAACGTACTTCAAAAGCGCGGTCCCAGATCCTGATTACGAAGACAGTCAAAAATCCAAGTTTGGCCAGCTTGCATTCACACTTCCGGCCATGCTCTGATTGGTTCGAATAGATTTTAAAGACTTTATAATTAATTAAAAGTAAAATAACTTTCCCTATTCCTATAGGACATGGTTTTACCAATCCTTGTAGAACAAGGTTTGACCAATCCTTATAGAACAAGGTTTTCCCTTTGTCTATAAAATGGAGCCTTTGTTCAGTGTTTTAGGGGAGAGATAATTAGCTAGAGACGTTTTTGGTTTTCTGGAAAAACAGAGACCTGAGCCACAGAGTTCCGTTTTGGTTTTCTAGAGAATTAGGGACCATATTTTCGGAGATAATCTTTCACATAGATTATTGGATGTGGAGCTTGGACAAGAAGGCCCTGCCGTGTCTTCTGCTGCATCTGTTCTTAACAATCTCCTCTGTACCCTTATTTTCATTATTACAATTTACTTATGGATTCAATTATACTTGTGTTTATTTCAGTTATGTGTGAGTAGTCATTAGGATTAGGGCTGCTTGAAGCCCTAGCCATGTTAGCTTATTGATTGGATTTCTGGCTCTTGATTATGATTGCTATGCATGCTGAATAAGTTGGATTACTATGCTTAATGAACTTAATTTATGCCTATAAGATTAGCTACCTTGTTTGCATATAATTATAGATGTAATTGCTTGAGTGACCGTCATATCATCTTGTGATTTGGAGCATCGAAAGTATTCGTACTTGTAATCTTAACTCATGACGACCTAGGATTGCATGCCACTTTGCTAGGCTAATGTGGTGTCATTAAATTCTCTTTAAACTTCATGCATCATCTTAAAAGGTAGGTGATAGACATTCTAGGCATATGCCCTGTTTAGAACATGCTAAGTAAGAGGGAATAAGATGTGTCTAGTGAACCAACGCCAGGTCCTAGGCACGGGCACCTAATTCAGAAAATGCATAGTAATTTGATCAAGGAAATCTGGTTAAGAGCTATAATTGGTTAGAGTGGATAGTAAGCCTTAATTCGCCTTAGTTAACAACCTTTCATTCTTGCATTGTTATTTTCTGCACTTTGATTTACTTGTCTTTAAATTTCAGTTATCACATCATAAACCCCCCCCTGTGTGTGTGTGTGTGTGTTTTTTTATTTAAGTTAACAAATCTGAACTAAATTGGTCATAACGTTGATACAAGTCCTCGAGGGATCGACTCTTGCTGTGCTACTATACTATACTTATCGATTTGTGCACTTGCAAGGATTTTATAACTGTTAGAATTGAATTGCATATTTCTTGCTCTTTAAATCTACCAACAAGTTTTTGGCGCCGTTGCCGGGGATTTGTCCCTCAACGGTGCCCATTCAAGTTTAGATTTGTAACTTAGTTTTTTTTCTTTTTGTTAGGTACCCGTGTATGTCATTCCAAGGTTCAGTGCACGGGTCATCAAGTGGACCATCATCGCAAGCATCTTCAGTCCACGGCTCCCCGCCACCAAGCCCAAGGAGGATGGCGGACCACAGAGAAGAGCAGGGCCTGGAACGTGGCCTAGTACCGCAAGCCCCATGGCGCCTTAAGGATTTTGCCATGCCCCATGTCTCGGAGGATCAATTTCCAATTGTTTTTCCCGAGTCAACAGTGGCAAACTTCGAATTAAAGTCGGGGACAATTCACATGCTGCCTACATTCCACGGCCTTGCGGGCGAGGACCCGCACTTTCATATCAAGGAATTTGTTGAGGTTTGTTCAACACTGTGCATCAATGGAATGACAGAATCTGAAATCCGCCTGCGGCTCTTTCACTTCAGTCTCAAGGATCGCGCCAAGACATGGTTTCATTCATTGGCGCCGGCTTCCATTCACTCTTGGAGGGACTTGACGTCCAAATTCTTAACACAGTACTTTCCCGTGGAAAAGACAAATGAGTTAAAGTCCAAGATCATGAACCCACGGCAAGACATGGAGGAGTCTTTCTACGAGTTTTGGGAGCGGTTCAATCAGATGCTACGGGCGTGCCCCCACCACCATATTGATGCCCATCATCTTATGCTATACTTCTATGGAGGCTTGAAAACTAGCGATCGGACAATGGTGGATTCTCAATCCCAAGGGATTCTAGAAGGCACAGCCGAGGAAGCAAGGACCGCCTTTGAGAACATTGCTCAAAGGGAAAAACAGTTCAGCTACAGGGGTCCCTCCTCTAGAGCTACGGGTGATGCATCCGCCAAATACAAAGATGACGCCATTGCTCAGCTCACGGCAATGGTAAAACAATTGTGTAGCGATAAAGCCAAAGGAGTTCACATCTGCGAGGTTTGTTCAATTCAGGGCCACACATCCCAGGACTGCCCGGTTGTGGAAGAGGCCAACTTTGCTGGAGGGTTCAATAGCAATTCTCGACCCCGGAATGACCCATATTCCAACACTTACAATCCGGGGTGGAGAAATCATCCTAATTTCCGTTGGAACAACAATCAAGCAACCGCGAATCCCTTGCCACCCCCTGGATTTGAGCAGCAAGCCGCAGGCCCTCAGGGGAACTACCACGGTCCTTCCTCAAACCAGAATGGCGGAAGCAAGTCTGTTGAGGACTCCATCCATATCCAGACTCAACAGCAGGCTCAACTCATAAAATTCATGCACGATAGCCAGAGTCAGACGGGAGACTTCAAAAATGCAATTGCAAACTTGGAGCGTCAAATGGGACAGGTGGCGAACCAACTAAATTAGCGGGAGCAGGGCAAGCTACCGAGTCAAGTCCTGGTAAATCCGAAAGGATTTCACAATCCTACGGCTAATGCCATCACGCTGGAGAAGGAAACACCACTTCAAGACCCCACATATGCCACCCTCACAGGACCTGAAACTGAGCCTCAACCTACTCTGCCAAGGATCACCGACCAGGGGGCGCCGCAAAACATGCCACGACCAACACCTCTGGCGCAGAGCCGGCCCAACGAGTCACCAAGTGCCCTACCGCAAAGAGGACCTGACACTGCGCCTACTTCGGCCACAGCTGGCATGCAACCTGCTCCTAAGCCCAAGTCGCAGCACTCGAATACTTCTAACTCTAAACCCCAGAATGCCAATTCTAAAAAAGTCACTTTTGAGTTAGCTAATAATGTTGATTATCCATTTCCTCGCAGGTTCCAAAACAGGAATAAGCAAAAGGAGGACTTTGAGGAAGAAATCATCAGCATGTTGCAGAAGCTTCAGATCACACTGCCTTTCCATAAAATTGTCAAGCACATGCCTATCTTTGCGAAGCTGATCAAGGACTTAGTTGCAGGCAAGCGTGGTTTTAGCTCCACGGACACCATTGACATCCCTAAGGCCTGCTCGGCTGCCCTTTTGCGCATGCCCCTTAAGGCCAATGATCCTGGGCCGCCATCCCTTCCATGTGTCATTCAGTCAAAAAGATTCGAACATTGCCTTTGCGACACGGGAGCATCAGTGAACATCATGCCATTCCACATTTACAGGTCACTCAACCTAGGCGCACTCAAGCCCACGTACCTATGTGTCAGGTTGGCTAACGCTTCTGTAACCAACCTAATGGGGGTTCTTGAAGACGTACTAGTACAAATCGGAGATACATGCATCCCTGCCGACTTCTACGTACTAAGAATGGACAGAATTGACAAAAGTGAGGAACCTCCCCTCATCTTCGGACGGCCCTTACTAGCCACAGCCGAGTGCCTCATCGACGTCAGAAAGGGCCAGGTCTCCATCAAGGTCCTGGACCAGCTTCGGACATTCTCCATCCATGACACCATCCAGTACCCTGCCAGTCATCATTGCATCTACCCTAAGTACGAAAGAGGAAAAGGCATTGGTTCACGTCCTTAAGGTCAATCAAACGGCAATTGGATGGACAATAGCTGACATCAAAGGCATAAGTCCCGCAAAATGCATGCATCGGTTACTGCTAGAGGAAGACTCCAAACCATCACGGGAGGCACAGAGGCGATTGCATCCACCTATGAAGGAGGTCATGAAGAAAGAAGTCCTAAAGCTTTTGGACGTTGGAATCATCTATCCAATTAGTGACTCCAAGTGGGTGAGCCCAGTCCAGGTCGTGCCAAAGAAAAGTGGGATCACAGTGGTTAAAAACGAGCAGGATGAGCTTGTACCTCAACGGATTCAAACAGGATGGAGAGTGTGCATCGACTATCGAAAGCTAAATATAACCACACGCAAGGACCACTTTCCTTTGCCCTTCATTGATCAAATGCTCGAGCGCCTGGCTGGACACTCCCACTATTGCTTCTTGGACGGCTACTCAGGATACAATCAGATTGCTATTGCACCCGAAGATCAAGAAAAAACAACATTCACATGCCCATATGGCACCTTTGCATACAGAAGAATGCCGTTTGGATTGTGCAATGCCCTAGCTACCTTTCAGCGTTGCATGATGAGCATCTTCTCCGATATGGTGGAAGATATAATTGAAGTATTCATGGACGATTTCTCAGTGTTTGGACATTCATTCGAACTGTGCTTAGTTAACCTAACCCGAGTACTGGAACGGTGCAGAGAAAGCAACTTAGTGCTGAACTGGGAAAAGTGCCATTTCATGGTATAACAGGGAATTGTCTTGGGTCATGTGATCTCTAGCCGAGGCATTGAAGTGGACAAAGCAAAGTTAGACATAGTAGAGAGGCTGCCGTACCCCACTACAGTCAAAGAGGTTCGATCGTTCTTAGGGCATGCTGGCTTTTACCGCAGATTCATCAAAGATTTCTCGAAAATCACAAGACCTTTGTGTGATCTTCTAGCCAAGGACGCCACATTCGAGTTCACTAAGGGATGCCGTGAGGCATTCAACACACTCAAGGCAAAGCTCACGGCATCACCCATCATCATGCCACCGAATTGGGACTTACCATTCGAACTAATGTGTGATGCCTCAGACTTCGCCATAGGAGCGTTTTAGGACAGCGTGTTGACAAGCTCCCTCATGTCATTTACTACGCAAGCCGAACCCTGAATGATGCCCAGCTGAACTACTCCACCACCGAGAAGGAGCTCCTTGCTGTTATCTTTGCCCTGGAAAAGTTCCGTTCATATCGAATTCAAACCAAGGTCATAGTATACACGGATCATGCTGCCTTGAAGTATCTGCTCACTAAAAAGGACGCCAAGCCAAGGTTGCTACGTTGGATGCTACTGCTCCAGGAATTCGACCTTGAAATCAGAGACAAGAAGGGCAGCGAAAACGTGGTCGCTGACCATATGAGCCGATTGCTTCACAGTTCCAATGAAGAGGCTGATCAGTTGCCCCTCCTCGAGACCTTTCCTGACGAACAGCTCTTCGCAATCCAAGCTATTGATCCATGGTATGCCGATCTCATTAATTACCTTGTCACTAAGCAAATTCCTTCATCTTTAAACAGGTACCAAAAGGACAAGCTGGCTAAACAAGCTAAGTACTTCATATGGGATGAGCCGTACCTATGGAAGCATTGTCCAGACCAAATCATTCGGCGCTGCATCCCAGAAGACGAGATGAAATCCGTCTTGACTTTTTGCCATAGTTTGGCATGTGGGGGCCATTTTGGAGCTAAGAAGACAGCCCTCAAGGTACTCCAAAGTGGACTCTACTGACCCACACTTTTCAAGGATGCAAACGAATTTTTACTCACCTGTGACCGCTGCCAACGCCTAGGTAACATCGGCCCTCGAAATCAAATGCCATTACACCCTATTCTTGTGGTCGAAATCTTCGACGTATGGGGCATTGATTTTATGGGGCCTTTTCCGAATTCCTTTGGCAATCTTTATATTCTGCTTGCAGTTGATTATGTCTCCAAATGGGTGGAAGCAATTCCCACCAAAACTAACGACGCCAAAGTAGTGGTGCGTTTTTTACAGAGTCACATCTTAGCCAGATTCGGCGCACCTAGGGCAATCATCAGCGATGGGGGGGCACACTTCTGCAATCATTCGTTTACAGCCCTAATGAAGAAGTATGGCGTCACCCACAAGGTCTCAACACCGTATCACCCTCAAACGAGTGGCCAAGCGGTAGTGTCCAATCGGGAAGTAAAGGCCATATTGGAAAAAACGGTAAATCCTAACCGCAAAGATTGGTCCAGCAAATTGAATGATGCGCTGTGGGCCTATCGGACCGCATACAAGACCCCGATTGGCATGTCTCCCTTCCGGCTGGTTTTTGGAAAAGGCTGCCACCTACCAGTGGAATTGGAGCATAAAGCATTCTGGGCTATTAAGCAGATGAACCTGAACTTCGATGACGCTGGAATACATAGGAAGCTTCAGCTAAGTGAATTAGAGGAGTTGCGAAACGAGGCCTTTGACAGTGCTCGTATCTACAAGGAAAAGACCAAAGCTTTCCACGACAAGCGCATTCAGCCCAAGGACTTTCACATCGGACAGGAAGTCCTCCTCTTTGACTCCCGGCTCAGATTAATGCCAGGTAAGTTGCGTTCAAGATGGATGGGACCATTTATTATTACTAACGTTTTTCCTCATGGTGCAGTTGAAATCCAGCACCCGGAACGGCAGGATCCGTTCAAGGTAAATGGCCACCGCCTCAAACACTACTTGAAGGAGCTTTCTAATCCAAGCGCAGTCAACCTTGCAACTCCGCATGCGCCCAGCTCCTAGCATGTCAGCCCCGTCTTGCCTAGACGTTAAATAAAGCGCTCCTAGGAGGCAGCCTAGCCCTGGTTTGTATTTCTCACTTCCTTTTCTGTTGCTGCCCGTTATATCTCTCAAACCTTTCTACTGTTGTCAAGCTTATTGCTTATCACATTGAGGACAATGTTCAGTTTAGGTTTGGGGGTGTGAATTTAAATTTTACATATAGAAACAAGTAGGTTTGGGGGTGATACACGGCCAGGACATTTAAATTTCTGCTTGTGATTGGTATGATAACTTGTTAATAGGAATGTATATGCTAAGTTAACTATCTTTGCTTTACTAAGAGTCATGCCATGGTTAAGTAGTTCATAATCTGCACTTCACAATGCCATGTTTTTAAGTGATTAAGTGAACGAAATAACTGAATTTGAGTGAACCTTAGAAAATTAGTGGAGACTACCCTGTGAGATCTTTGAGCCTAATTGCCATTCTTTCTGAGGGATATACTTGTTTCTACTCTTAAATACTCATCACTTTTGTTCTTAATTGTTGATCTCATTACATCATATTTGCATTGAATTTTAAAGAACTAACATCATTTAGATACTCTTGATTTAATGTATGCTTTGCCATAAGAAATGATGTAGGCTATGTGTGCTTTAACCTCTAAAGGCCTTATCCTACCCTATTGCATGCTCCCTAAGCCAATTTTGAAGCCAAACACTCAACCTTTTCTTTCATCACCCAAAGTATAACCTAACCCAAAATACTTAGCCATTCATCACAGCCATACCCTATAACCTCAGTTTGTGCTAAGGTTGCCATTAATGAGATTCATGGTGAGAATAAGAGGTGAAAGAAGATGCTGCACAATTCAAAGGACATTGGCGTCAATTGAAAGTTTAAAAGTAAAGAAAAGTTTTACAAGTTGCAAGCTGCATGAAAATTTGAGGAAATCATTACATGATCTTGGTTCAATTAAATTCAAAGACGAACATAAACAAAAAAAACGTTCAAATCAAAAGAAAGAAAGAAACGTTGAGAAAAAGAAGGAAAAAATAAGTGAAAAACAAAGTGAATTGAGCCACAAAATAAGTCATCAGGAAAGCACAATGTCGTGGGCCTTAAGAAAGGATTCAGTTCAGAAATTCCAAGTTCAATTCATGACTTCTCATGCCTTGGCAGAACTCAGGTTCTTTGAATCCCATCCTTCCTTGCTAAACCCCAAAGCTTAGCCCCAATACAACCTAAAAAGGAAGACCTAACTGATCTTATGGACAATCATGCTGAGGATTAAGGTACGTATCTATGTTCTTAAAGTTCAATTCCTTTCATGAGATCTTTATTTCCATAAAGTGCTATTCTTCATTGTTACTCATATGTGATTAAATTTGAATTTCATAACATAAACTCATCACATATGCTTGAAAATAGTGTAAGCCTAGGATTCTTGTGTGAATTGAGAGTTGCCTAGTGAGGATTAGAGTCGAGGCGAAATCTTTCTAGGGCACTTAGATGAAGTTGTTTTCAAACTTGAACACCTGAAAATATTGGCATTTATACACGTACCCCTTCACATGACACTCACGGCTATGGCATTCCTTTTAGTTCTGCAAAGTATGTCTACTTACTTTGATTCTTATTAGCTTGTTAAGAGTACTATATCTAGCATCTTTTTGTTTAAGTAAAACGTTTGAGGGTATCGTACTGTTATAAACCTCAGGAGACAAAACTCCTCCTACTAGGTGAACCTAGGGGTTTAAATGTTCTATCTTAACTAAAATCGAGTCTTTTCATTTTGTTAGCATTTGTTTTGCTCAGGGACTAGCAAAAGATAGGTTTGGGGGTATTTGATCAGTCGTTATTTATGCATCATTTTGATGTCTTTATATGCCTCTCTTACATGTCTTTTGAATGATTTCGTGCCATCAATAGTAGAAAATGATCAATCTTGTGAGACTTGTGCAGAGTTAGAAAGATAGGTAAAATCTGGAAAGAACGCAAAAAGAATGACTCAAATTGGAGTCCAGATGAAGGAGATATCCTCATTTCAATATCAGGTCCTGAACGGAGTCCTGAGTGCGCCAGTGCGCCAGTGCGCCATTGCGCCAGTGCGCCAGTGCGCCTATTTTGGGCCACTGGCCAAGTACCTCATATCAGGCCCTCTGGGTCCCAAACTTGTGTTTCATGACATCAAGGTCAAGTCCTAGAAGTGCCAAGGTCGCGCCAAGGCAGGTCGAGGACATGTCCCAAGAACTCCCATCCGAGCCCAGATGTGCGCCTAAGCCGGGGTCCCTGTTCCTCCAGCAGTGGAGCAAAGGTTCTCCCTCTGCGCCAAGCCTGACAACATTTGCTCCAAGCCTGAACGACGATGCGCTTCTATTATACTTCTAACGTACTTCAAAAGCGCAGTCCCAGATCCTGATTACGAAGACAGTCAAAAATACAAGTTTGGCCAGCTTGCGTTCCCACTTGCCAGCTTGCATTCACACTTCCGGCCATGCTCTGATTGGTTCGAATAGATTTTAAAGACTTTATAATTAATTAAAAGTAAAATAACTTTCCCTATTCCTATAGGACATGGTTTTACCAATCTGTATAGAACAAGGTTATACCAATCCTTATAGAACAAGGTTTTCCCTTTGTCTATAAAAGGGAGCCTTTGTTCAGTGTTTTAGGGAGAGATAATTAGCTAGGGACGTTTTGGTTTTTCTGGGAAAACAGAGACCTGAGCCACAGAGTTCCGTTTTGGTTTTCTAGAGAATTAGGGACCATATATTTTCGGAGATAATCTTTCACTTAGATTATTGGACGTGGAGCTTGGAGAAGAAGGCCCTGCCGTGTCTTCTGCTGCATCTGTTCTTAACAATCTCTTCTGTACCCTTATTTTCATTATTGCAATTTACTTATGGATTCAATTATACTTGTGTTTATTTCAGTTATGTGTGAGTAGTCATTAGGATTAGGGCTGCTTGAAGCCCTAGCCATGTTAGCTTATTGATTGGATTTCTGGCTCTTGATTATGATTGCTATGCATGCTGAATAAGTTGGATTACTATGCTTAATGAACTTAATTTATGCCTATAAGATTAGCTACCTTGTTTGCATATAATTATAGATGTAATTGCTTGAGTGACCGTCATATCATCTTGTGATTTGGAGCATCGAAAGTATTCGTACTTGTAATCTTAACTCATGACGACCTAGGATTGCATGCCACTTTGCTAGGCTAATGTGGTGTCATTAAATTCTCTTTAAACTTCATGCATCATCTTAAAAGGTAGGTGATAGACGTTCTAGGCATATGCCCTGTTTAGAACATGCTAAGTAAGAGGGAATAAGATGTGTCTAGTGAACCAACGCCAGGTCCTAGGCACGGGCACCTAATTCAGAAAATGCATAGTAATTTGATCAAGGAAATCTGGTTAAGAGCTATAATTGGTTAGAGTGGATAGTAAGCCTTAATTCGCCTTAGTTAACAACCTTTCATTCTTGCATTGTTATTTTCTGCACTTTGATTTACTTGTCTTTAAATTTCAGTTATCACATCATAAACCCCCCCCTGTGTGTGTGTGTGTGTTTTTTTATTTAAGTTAACAAATCTGAACTAAATTGGTCATAACGTTGATACAAGTCCTCGAGGGATCGACTCTTGCTGTGCTACTATACTATACTTATCGATTTGTGCACTTGCAAGGATTTTATAACTGTTAGAATTGAATTGCATATTTCTTGCTCTTTAAATCTACCAACAGCCCACTCCACATATATTATTCCCTCTTACTTAGCATGTTCTAAGCTGGATGAATACCTAGAACGTCTATCACCTACCAGTTAAGATGATGTATGAAGTACAAAGAGAATTTAATCACACCACACTACCCCTAGAAAAGTGATGTGCAGTCCTAGATTGTCATGAGTTTAGATTACAGATACGTGTCCCTCAACCTACCGACGATGCAACAAATCACAAGTTGATATGGTGGTCCGTCAAGCAATTACCTCAATAAGTATATGTATACAAGGTGGCCAATCTCATAAACATAAATTGAGTTCATTAAGCACAGTAATCAAACTCAGTCAACACTCATAGCAATACAAATCAAGAGGCCAAAATCTGATTAACGAACTAACATGGCTAGGGCTTCAAGAAGCCCGAATTCTATAAAGAACTACTCACGCATAATGATAAAACAAAATGATGAGGGACTTTGAAGTAAAAATAAAGTAATAAAACGATGAGGGAATTTGAAGGTACATCAAGGCAGCTCCAAGGATCTTCTACGATGTGCTCTCCTTCAAATTTCAACTGAACTATGCGACTAAAATATAAAAATTGAAAACAAAAGGGTGTATGCAGCTAGGTCTAAAATTTGGGGTCCTTGACCCATGAGGCTAATGCTCATATTTATTGGAAACCAAGACCTCTTCCAGATAGGAGAGTATCTGCAAAACCTTATTACATAATGGCTAAAATATTGCTATCCTAGTTTGGTATGAAAAAGGACTCGAAAAGGGATTCCTTATTGGGCAAGGAATAGGATTTTGCGGCAAGCCTTTTCTTACTTGTCATCTGGGATTTCTTGTGCGGCAAAGCTGCTTCTAGTACCCATCTAGGGTTTCTTGGATGTTAAGGACTAGGCTGGGCCAAGCCTAGACACCTTTGGCACAGTAGGACCTCCATTTGACACCTTTAGGGCCTCCTTTTGGACTTGTCGAGAACTAAGCATGTCATTGTCCAATGCAGCTGGGACATACCACTTATTTCTGCTTCACATGACGTATCTAGCAAGGTTCTGGGTTTTTTTCCTGCTCAAAAAATCATAGAAAACTCAATGGCCCAATTTGTCTCAAATCGGGGCTCACGGGACATCTTTTAGGGCTAAACATGCCAAGGGCATGCCATTGGCATTTCTAAGCGCGCCTTAAGGCTCCAATAGCTTTCTTACATTATTTCACGTCCAATTTTGGTTCGTGTCTCACTTGGTTCCATCCAGTTCTAGGCATTGACACACTTTGGCCTAACCGGACATGAATTATGACGTAGCAGGGGCTCTTCAGGGACTTCGTTTAGGGCGCACATTTAGGACACATGACTTGTCTTCAATGCATGATTTAGGGCGCGACTGGTAGGAACTAGGACTTGAATTTAGGGTGCGCCTGGCAGGAACTTGGCTCAGATCAGCGCATGACTTGGACTTTCAAAAAGCTGCGGTAAGGACACCGATGTGGCATGTCAAGGACATGTCGTTGGGCTCGGCAGAGTGTTTCTGGGACGTGTCACGGGACACGTCCTAGGCTGGTTTCTGGCATGCCTTGACCTTGTTTCAGGACTCGGTTTTGGATCTTTTTAGGGCCTGAACTTCAACTTGGGACATTTCCTTCATTATAACTCCGATTTGAGCCCTACTTTTTGCGTTATTCTCAGAATTCACCTATCTTTCCAAATATATCCTTTTCTAGTCCCTGAGAAAAACAAAGGAAACAAACTTAAGCAAAATGAAAAGACTGGATCTTAGTTATGATAGGACATTTAAATCTCTAGGTTTTCCTAGTAGGAGGAGTTTTGTCTCTTGAGGGTTATAAAAGCTTGATACGCACAAATGTTTTACTTAGACACTTAAGATCCTAAAGACAATACTTTTAACAATTTAATACGAATCAAAGTAAGTAGACATGCTTTGCAGAACTAAAAGAGATGCCCTAGCCGTGAGTGTCATGTGTAGGGTGTAAGTGCCAAGGTTCAAGTGATCATGCTTAAGAACAACTTCATCTAAGTGCTTTAGAAAGATTTCGCCTCGACTCTAATCATCACTCGGCAACTCGGAATTCACACAAGAATCCTAGGCTTTTTACTCTTATCAAGCATATGTGATGGAGTGCATGTTATGGAATTCAAGTTTAATAACATATGATTTGAAATAAAAGAACATCACCTTATGGAAAGTAAGATCTCATGAAAGGAATTGAACTTTAAGAACATAGATATGTACCTTAATCCTCAGCATGATTGTCCATAAGATCAGTTAGGTCTTCCATTTAGGTTGTAATGGGGCTAAGCTTAGGGGTCTAGAAAGGAGGGACAGGATTCAAAGAACCTGAGCTGTGCCAAGGTATGAGAAGTCAGGACTTGAACTTGGAATTTTTTATCTTGATCTTTGCTTAAGGGCCACGGCATTGTAACTTCTTGGTGGCTCAATTCACTTTGTTTTTCTTGTTTTTTTTAAATTTTCAATGTTTTACTTTTCTCTTTTGTTTCTTTCTTTTTTTTTTTTTTTTTTTCTCAATTCAATTGAACTAAACCAAGATCATGCAATGATTTCCTCATTCTTTCATGCAGCTTGTCACTTGTAAAACTTTCGAACTTTGAACATCCATGTTTTGATGATGATGCCAATGTCTTAGAACTGGCAGCACTTTCTTTCACTCCTCATTCTCATCATGAATCTCATTTAGGGCAACCTTAGCACAAACTGAGGTTATAGGACATGGCTATGATGAATGGCTGAGTATTTTCGTTAGGTTATACTTTGGGTGATGAAAGGAAACGCTAAGTGTTTGGGTTTGAATTTGGCTTAGGAAGCATGCAATAGGGTAAAATAAGGCCTTTAGAGGTTAAAGCACACATAGCCTACATAACTTCTTATGGAAAACCACACAATAAATCAAGAGTATCTATATGATGTTAGTTCTATAAAATCCAATGCAAATATGATGTAATGAGATCAGCAATTAAGAAAAAAAGCGAAGAGTGTTTAAGAGTAGAAACAAGTATATCCCTCAGAAAGAATGGTATAAGGCTCAAAGATCTCACAAGGTAGTTGTTGGTAAAATTAGAGAACAAGCAATATGCAATCTAATTCTAACAGTTATAAAATCCTTGCAAGTGCATAGATCGATAAGAATAGTATAGTAGCACAGCAAGAGTCGATTCCTCGAGGACTTTCCTCAACGATTAATCCAATTAAGTTCAGATTTAATTAACTTAGATAAAAGCACACACACACACCAAAGGAGGGGGGGTTTATGATTTTGAGAAACACGTACGAAAATAAAACAGTAAATTAAAATGCACGAATGATAGATTGATTGATTATTAACTAAGGCGAATTAAGGCTTACTATCCACTCTAACCAATTATATTCCTTAACTAGATTTTCTTGACCTAATTACTATGCAACTTCTGAATTAAGTGTCCTTGCAAAGGTCCCGATGGTTGGCCCACTCCACATATATTATTCTCTCTTACTTGGCATGTTCTAAGCATGATGTGTACTCTAGAACATCTATCCCCTACCAGTTAAGATGATGCATGAAGTACAAAGAGAATTTAATGACACTACACTAGCCTAGAAAAGTGATGTACATTCCTAGAGCGTTGTGAATTCCGACTACAAGATCGTTTTTTAACCTCAACCTCTTTATGCTCATGAATTACAAGATGATATAGTGGTCACTCAAGCAATTCCATCAATAATTTATGCAAACAAGGTAGCAAAGCTCATAGGCATAAAGGAATGGCAGTTAAAGCAGTAATCAGAGTTATTCAGCATGCATAGCAATCAAAATCAAGAGCCAAAATCTAATTAACAAACTAACATGGTTAGGGCTTCAAGCAGCCCTAATCCTAACAAGAACTACTCATGCATAACTGGGATTAAAATAGATATTTTTGAATTCATAATTAAATTGCAGTGAAATAAAATTTTAGAGTAAAGAACACTGATGAACAATGGTGCACAGCAGAGACTCGGCAAAGCCTTCCTCTCCAAGCTCCACGCCCAAAAAGTGCAAAAAATAAGAAACTGTTTACTTTGAACTGAGTTACAATGTAAATTGCGGCTAGGGTGTCTAGATCTCCGAAATAATGCTCTTCTAATAATCTCCTCCCCTAAATACTGAACAAAGGCTCCGTTTTATAGACAAAGGGAAAACTTTGTCCTATAAGGATTGGTATTAAAAATCCTAGCCTATAATGTTCTGGAATAGTTATTGTACTTCTAATTAATTACAAAGTCATTAAAATCTATTAGAACCAATCAGAACACGGTAGGGAGTGTGAATGCAATTTGGCCAGTGGGAACACAAGCTGGCAGCTGGCAGCCCGCGGTCTTCCCTCGGACAGACGCTGGAACTTAGAACTTGGCCATTCGAATATCTTCGTCATAGGGGTCTGGGACTGCGATTTTGAGGCATACCATGAGCAGTGTAGAAGCACATCTTCGCTCATGCCAAGCACACAGGTTGTCAGGCTTAGTGTAGATGAGGAACTTTGATCCACCATTGGCGGAACAAGAACTAGGCTTTAGGCGTAGAGGCTGGGTTCGGATGGGAAGTTCTTGTGGCATGTACTCGACATGTCCTGGCACGACCTTTGCACTTCTAGGACATGAACTTGATGTCATGAGACATAGGTTTGGGACCTGGATGGCATTATCTGAGGTACTTGGTCAAGGACTCAAAATAGGCGCACTGGCGCACTCAGGACCCAGTTCAGGACCTGATATTGAAATGAGGACATCTCCTTCATCTGAACTCCGATTTGAGTCATTCTTTTCGCGTTCTTCTCAGAATTTACCTATCTTTCCAAATCTGCACAAGTTTAACAAGATTGATATTTTCTACTATTGATGGCACGAAATCATTCAAAAGACATGTAAGAGAGGAATATAAAGATATCAAAATGATGCATAAATAATGACTGATCAAATACCCCCAAACCTATCTTTTTCTAGTCCCTGAGCAAAAAAAAACTTTAAAAAAATGAAAAGACTCGATCTTAGTTAAGATAGAACATTTAAACCCCTAGGTTCACCTAGTAGGAGGAGTTTTGTCTCCTGAGTGTTATAGCAGCACGATACCCACAAACGTTTTCCTTAGATAAATAAGATGCTAGAGATAAAACTTTTAACAAGCTAATAAGAATCAAAGGACGTAGACATGCTTTGCAGAACTAAAAGGAATGCCATAGCCGTGAGTGTCATGTGAAGGTGTACGTGTATAAGTGCCAAAAGTTTGAGTGATCATGTCTGAGAACAACTTCATCTCAGTGCCCTAGAAAGATTTCTCCTCGACTCTAATCCTCACTAGGCAACTCTCAATTCGCACAAGAATCCTAGGCTTTCACTCTTTTCAAGCATATGTGATCAGTTTATGTTATGAAATTCAAATTTAATCACATATGAGTAATAATGAAGAATAGCACTTTATGGAAATAAAGATCTCATGAAAGGAATTGAACTTTAAGAACATAGATACGTACCTTAATCCTCAGCATGATTGTCCATAAGATCAGTTAGGTCTTCCTTTTTAGGTTGTAATGGGCCAAAGCTTAGGGGTTTCGCAAGGAAGGATGGGATTCAAGGAACCTGAGCTGTGCCAAGGCATGAGAAGTCATGACTTGAACTTGGAATTTCTTAACTGAATCATTTTTTAAGGCCCACGGCATTGTGCTTTCTTGATGGCTTATTTTGAGGCTCTTGTGGCTTTTTTTCAGGCTCTTGGCTCACTTGGCTCAATTCACTTTGTTTTTCACTTTTTTTTCTTCTCTTCTCAACCTTTCTTTCTTTCTTTTGATTTGAACGTTTTTTTTCTGTTCTTTCTTTTGTTTTCTTTATTTTTTTCTTTTCTTCTTTGAATTGAACCAAGATCATGCAATGTTTTCCTCAAATTTTCGTGCAGCTTGCAACTTGTAAAGCTATTATTTACTTTTGAACTTTGAATTGACGCCAATGTCCTTTGAATTGGGCAGCATCTTCTTTCCCCTCTCATTCTCACCATGAATCTCATTTACGGCAACCTTAGCACAAACTGAGGTTATAGGGTATGGCTATGATGAATGGCTAGGTATTTTAGTTAGGTTATACTTTGGGTGATGAAAGAAAAGGCTGAGTGTTTAGCTTCAAAATTGGCTTAGGGAGCATGCAATAGGGTAGGATTTAGAGATTAAAGCATACATAGCCTACATAACTTCTTATGGAAAACCACACATTAGATCAAGAGTATCTAAATGATGTTAGTTCTTTAAAATTCAATGCAAATATGATGTAATGAGATCAACAATTAAGAACAAAAGCGATGAGTGTTTAAGAGTAGAAACAAGTATATCCCTCAGAAAGAATGGCAATTAGGCTCAAATATCTCACAGGGTAGTCTCCACTAAATTTCCCAGAATGCTCTATGTTCCAATTCCACTGGTAGGTGACATCCTTTTCCGAAAACAAGCCTGAACGGAGACATGCCAATTGGGGTCTTGTATGCTGTCCTATAGGCCCATAATGCATCGTTCAATCTGTGGGACCAATCCTTGCGGGTAGGGCTTACCGTTTTCTCCAATATAGCCTTTACTTCTCGATTGGAAACTTCAGCTTGGCCACTCATTTTCGGGTGATAAGGTGTGGAGACCTTGTGGGTTACACCATACTTCTTTATTAAAGCTTCGAACGAACGATTGCAGAAGTGCGCTCCGCCATCGCTGATGATTGACCTAGGCGCTCCGAACCTGGTTAAGATGTGACACTGCAAAATGCTCACAACTACTTTGGCATCATTAGTTTTTGTGGGAATTGCTTCCACCCATTTAGACACATAGTCGACAGCTAATAAAATATAGAGATTGCCAAAAGAGTTCGGAAAAGGTCCCATGAAATCAATGCCCCAAACGTCAAAGATCTCAACCACGAGGATAGGGTGTAGTGGCACTTGATTTCGAGGGCCTATGTTACCTTGCCGTTGGCATCTGTCACAAGTGTGTACAAACTCGTATGCATCCTTAAACAATGTAGGCCAATAGAATCCGCTTTGAAGGGCCTTGAGTGCCGTTTTCTTAGCTCCGAAATGGCCTCCACACGCCAAGCTATGGAAAAATGTTAGGACATATTCCATCTCAGCTTCAACAATGCATCGTCGAATGATTTGATCAAGACATTGCTTCCATAAGTAGGGCTCATCCCAGATGTAGTACTTGGCTTGTTTAGCTAGCTTGTCCTTCTGATACCTACTTAAAGAGGAAGGAAATTGTTTAGTGACAAGGTAATTAATGAGGTCAGCGTACGATGGATTGATTACTTGGAGTGCGAAGAGTTGTTCATCTTGGAATGTCTCTCAGAGCGGCAATTGGTCAGCCTCTTCGTTGGATCCATGTATCAAGCGACTCATATGATCAGCCACTACGTTTTCACTTCCCTTTTTATCTCAAATTTTGAGGTCAAACTCTTGGAGAAGTAGCATCCATCGCAGCAACCTTGGCTTGGCGTCCTTCTTAGTGAGTAAGTACTTCAAGGCCGCATGATCAGTGTAGATGATGACCTTGGTTTGAATCAAGTATGATATGAACTTCTCAACATCGAAGATAACAATAAGGAGCTCTTTCTCGGTGGTGGAGTAGTTCAGCTGGGCGTCATTCAGGGTTTGACTTGCAATGTAAGGACCCTTCCCGAATTTCCCCTCGAAACCCGGAAAGAACCCTTATCCCGTCTGACAGCTCTTTTACCTCAAATATATAATACCAGGAACACCCTTTATCCTTAAATAGTTTTTAGTAAACCTTACAGGGTTCTCGACAGAACCTCTATACTTGCTGACCACTCCTACCTGTCAGACGTAGGATAGCATACAGGTCAAAAACCAAGACCTCGGAATAATGGTGGTCCAAATAGGAATATCCTCTGACACTAAATGTCAGTAGGTCAGACACTGCTGACACCTCTACTGGTATACCACAAGACAACCGACTAGTCAAATACTTGTAAACCAACAATAATTTGTCAATCTGGGTCACTGCCCATACTAACCTACAGACCCGGATGACAAAGTATTTTCATAGGCTGATTAAGCACATGACAATCGTCGTCAAACCTTATTAGAGCTGGAAATATCCTCGGCTATCATATCATATAAGTCGGGAAGTATGATCGACTATCATATCATATCATCAGCCGGTATAGCCTTCGGCTATCATATCACATCAGTCGGCATATACCTCGACTCGCATATCCCTAGCCACCAGGGCATCCCTTGGGGTGTGCTAGTCATGTATCAAAACTCTCTGTCCTATGATATCACATCAGTCAGCAAGTATCCTCGACTATCATATCATATCATAAGCCGGTATAACCTTCGGCTATCATATCACATCAGTCGGCAAGTATCCTCGACTATCATATCATATCATCAGCCGGTATAACCTTCAGCTATCATATCACATTAGTCGGCAAGTATCCTCGACTATCATATCATATCATCAGCCGGTATAACCTTCGGCTATCATGTCACATCAGTCCGCAAGTATCGTCGACTATCATATCATATCATCAGCCGGTATAACCTTCGGCTATCATATCACATCAGTCGGCAAGTATCCTCGTCTATCATATCATATCATATCATCAGCCGGTATAACCTTCGGCTATCATATCACATCAGTCGGCAAGTATCCTCGACTATCATATCATATCATCAGTCGGTATAACCTTCTGCTATCATATCACATCAGTCGGCAAGTATCCTCGACTATCATTTCATATCATCAGCCGGTATAACCTTCGGCTATCATATCACATCAGTGGGCAAGTATCCTCGACTATCATATCATATCATCAGCAGGTATAACCTTCGGCTATCATATCACATCAGTCGGCAAGTATGCTCGACTATCAAATCATATCATCAGCCGGTATAACCTTCGGCAATCATATCACATCACTCGGCTAGTATCCTCGACTATCATATCATATCATTAGCCGATACAATCTTCGGCTATCATATCACATCAGTCGGTAAGTATCCTCGCCTATCATATCATATAATCAGTCGGTTTAACCTTCGGCTATCATATCACATCAGTCGACAAGTATCCTCGACTATCATATCATATCATCAGCCGGTATAACCTTCGGCTATCATATCACATTAGTCGGCAAGTATCCTCGACTATCATATCATATCATCAGCCAGTATAACCTTCGGCTATCATATCACATCAGTCGGCAAGTATCCTCGACTATCATATCATATCATCAGCTGGTATAACCTTCGGCTATCATATCACATCAGTCGGCAAGTATCCTCGACTATCATATCATATCATCAGCGGGTATAACCTTCGGCTATCATATCACATCATATCACATCATACACTTTAACTGAACAATTGGAAAATATGTGTCCAGCAATCATTTCTAAATTTCGGAAATTCAATGCAAAAATACATACCAGTATTTAAACAGAGATACATTAATGTATGCATTTCAATTTATAAATGAAAAGTCCACTCACATATATCATCCAACCCGAAATTCATGGATGCTCTAGCCCAAGGAACACATGGAAAATAATGACCCAACTACCTTGACTTTCCGAGCTCAAAACCCTTCCACGGTCAACCATTACCGCTGCGATTGCCCAATCGGGCCCTAAACAAACTCATATGGCCTTGAAACCAACAAAATCTGATCCGGAATGTCCCAAAACCCTAGTGTCGCGCCGCCGTGACATCGGAAATAGTCCCACGCGCCATCACGCGCCACCGGAAGGTTAGAACAAGCGCCCACGCGCCGCCATGCTCCCTCACGCACAGATCACGCGCCTGCTATAGTGTTCACGCGCCTGTACCGGTCCAACCCAGGCCAGCTCGACCTGACCTGATCAAACTCGACCCGATCGGTTCACTCAACCCGACCTGTTCCCCGGTGACTCGCCGGAGAAAACGTCCGGACCTGCCCCCCCACCGCCGTATGGTTCACCGGAAATTGCCATTTCCGGTCGATTTTCAAGGTTTTCTAACTTCTTCATTTCTTGACCATTTTTCACGATCCACACATGTAGATTCATCTACTTTTCACCAGGAATCCAAATATGAGATCAAAGTTCCGAGATCGTACCTGGTTTGGCTGAAAAACGGCCGAGAAGATTCGGTCCACTTTCCTACTCCGTCGGTCGACTACGGCGATGCTCCCGCTCCGATAAACACCCCTAAATGCTCGTGGGGCTTCGGGGAAGATCCTCCCGACCTTGGTTTCGATCGAATCGGACCGAAATTCGTTCGATGAAATGGGTTGTTCGGAGTTCGCACGGGGAAAATTTCAGGTAGGAGAGAGAGACTGAATGGACCAATCCTCCGAGGAGAGAGAAAAATATCTGATATATAGTTCCAACTTTTCCAAAATTACCAAACTGCCCCTGAAGCTTCTAGACCCGTAACGAACTCACCGGGTCTCCGTTTTCTGCGTGCCGCCTGTCTACGAACTCGTGAGTTCGAGACCTACGCAACGACCCAAGAAAAATTCCCAAAAGTACTACCAGTCAAAAAGTGACTCCCGAACCCGTCCAAAATCGAGGGTAAAATCGTCCAATTCTCAAAATAATTTAATTTCTGGTCCGGGTCGTTACAAATTTCCCCCCTTACAGAAATTGCATCCCCGAAATTTCACTAACTCAGGTTAAAGAACCAACCTCCTATTCAGTTCAAGGTCGCTAAAGAGGTAAACGCCTCTGAGGCATCTTGTTAACAGAAATCCTTAAATCATTTGCACACAAGTGTGCGGTCCGCAGGAAGTTAACCTAGAGCCCTTATACCACTTTTAATGACCCTTCCCGAATTTCCCCTAGAAACCTGGAAAGAACCCTTATTCCGTCTGACAGCTCTTTTACCTCAAATATATAATACCAAGAATACCCTTTATCCATAAATAGTTTTTAGTAAACCTTACAGGGTTCTCGACAGAACCTTTGTACTTACTGACCACTCCTACCTGTCAGACGTAGGATAGCATACAAGTAAAAAATGAAGACCTCGGAATAATGGAGGTCCAAATAGGAATATCCTCTGACACTAAATGTTAGTAGGTCAGACACTGTTGACACCTCTACTGGAACACCACAAGACAACCGACTAGTCAAATACTTGTGAACCAACAATAATTCGTCACTCTGGGTCACCGCCCACACCAAGCCACAGACCCGGATGACAAACTATTTTCATAGGCTGATTAAGCACATGACAATCGTCGTCAAACCATATTAGAGCCGGAAATATCCTCGGCTATCATATCATATAAGTCGGCAAGTATCCTCGACTATCATATCATATCATCAGTCGATATAGCCTTCGGCTATCATATCACATCAGTCAGCATATCCCTCGACTGGCATATCCCTAGCCACCAGGGTATCCCTTGGGGTGTGCTAGTCCTGTATCACAACTCTCTGTACTATGATATCACATCAGTCGGCAAGTATCCTCGACTATCATATCATATCATCAGCCGGTATAACCTTTGGCTATCATATCACATCAGTTGGTAAGTATCCTCGACTATCATATCATATCATCAGCCAGTATAACCTTCGGCTATCATATCACATTAGTCAGCAAGTATCCTCGACTATCATATAATATCATCAGCCGGTATAACCTTCGGCTATCATATCACATCATACACTTTAACTGAAATATTGGAAAATATGTGTCCAGCAATCATTTCTAAATTCCGGAAATTCAATGCAACAATACATACCAGTATTTGAACAAAGATACATTAATGCATGCATTTCAATTTATAAATGAAAAGTCCACTCACATATATCATCCAACCGGAAATTCATGGACGCTCTAGCCCAAGGAACATATGCAAAATAACGACCCAACTACCTTGACTTTCCGAGCTCAAAACTCCTCCACGGTCAACCATTACCGCTGGGATTGCCCAATTGGGCCCTAAATAAAACCAACAAAATCTAATTCGGAATGTCCAAAAACCCTAGTCTAGCGTCGCCGTGACATCGGAAACAGTCCCATGCGCCATCACGCGCCACCGGAAGGTCAAAACACGCGCCCACGCACCGCCACGCGCCCTCACGCACCGCTCACGTGCCTGCTACAGTGTTCACGCGCTTCGCCCGGCTCGACCTGACCCGATCCAACTTGACCAGACCGGTTCACTCAACCCGACCGGTTCACCGGTTACTCATCGGAGAAGACGACCGGACCAGCCCCTCCATCGCCATCTTGTTCACCGGAAATTGCCATTTCCGGTCGATTTTCTAGGTTTTCTAACTCCTTCATTTCTTGATCATTTTTCACGATTCACACATGTAGATTCATCTACTTTTCACCAGGAATCCAAATATGAGATTAAAGTTCCGAGATCGTACTTAGTTTGACCAAAAAACGGCCGAGCAGATTCGGTCCACCTTCCTCCTCCGTCCGTCGCCTACGGCGATGCTCCCGCTCCGATAAATACCCCTAAATGCTCGTGGGGCTCCGGGGAAGATCCTCCCGACCTTGGTTTCGATCGAATTGGACCGAAATTCGTCCGATGAAAAGGGTTGTTCGGTGTTCGTACGGGGAAATTTTCGGGTAGGAGAGAGAGACGGAATGGACCAATCCCCCGAGGAGAGAGAAAAATATCTGATATATAGTTCCAACTTTTCTAAAGTTACCAAACTACCCCTGAAGCTTCTAGACCCGTAACGAACTCACCGGGTCTCTGTTTTCTGCGTGCCGCCTGTCTACGAACTCGTGAGTTCGAGACCTACGCAAAGACCCAAGAAAAATTCCCAAAAGTACTGCCAGTCAAAAAGTGACTCTTGAACCCATCCAAAATCGAGGGTAAAATCGTCCAATTCTCAAAATAATTTAATTTCTGGTCCGGGTCGTTACAAATTTCCCCCCTTACAGAAATTTCATCCCCGAAATTTCACTAACTTAGGTTAAAGAACCAACCTCCTATTTAGTTCAAGGTCGCTAAAGAGGTAAACGCCTCTGAGGCATCTTCTTAACAGAAATCCTTGAATGATTTGCACACAAGTGTGCGGTCTGCAGGAAGTTAACCTAGAGCTATTATACCACTTGTAAGGACCCTTCCCGAATTTTCCCTTGAAACCCGGACGTAACCCTTATCCCGTCTGACAGCTCTTTTGCCTCAAATATATAATACCAGGAATACCCTTTATCCTGAAATAGTTTTTAGTAAACCTTACAGGGTTCTCGACAGAACCTCTGTACTTACTGACCACTCCTACCTGTCAGACGTAGGATAGCATACAGGTCAAAAACCAAGTCCTCAGAATAATGGTGGTCCAAATAGGAATATCCTCTGACACTAAATGTCAGTAGGTCAGACACTGCTGACACCTCTACTGGAATACCACAAGACAACTGACTAGTCAAATACTTGTGAACCAACAATAATTCGCCACTCTAGGTCTCCGCCCACACCAACCCACAGACCCGGATGACGAAGTATTTTCATAGGCTGATTAAGCACATGACAATCGTCGTCAAACCATATTAGAGCCGGAATATATCCTCGGCTATCATATCATATAAGTCGGCAAGTATCCTCGACTATCATATCATATCATCAGTCGATATAGCCTTCGGCTATCATATCACATCAGTCGGCATATCCCGCGACTGGCATATCCCTAGCCACCAGGGTATCCCTTGGGGTGTGGTTCCTGTATCACAACTCTCTGTACTATGATATCAAATCAGTCGGCAAGTATCCTCGACTATCATATCATATCATCAGCTGGTATAACCTTCGGCTATCATATCACATCAGTCGGCAAGTATCCTCGACTATCATATCATATCATCAGCCGGTATAACCTTCGGCTATCATATCACATCAGTCGGCAAGTATCCTCGACTATCATATCATATCATCAGCCGGTATAACCTTCGGCTATCATATCATATCATATCATACATTTTAACTGAAATATTGGAAAAGATGTGTCCAGCAATCATTTCTAAATTCCGAAAATTCAATGCAACAATAAATACCAGTATTTAAACAATGATACATTAATGCCTGCATTTCAATTTATAAATGAAAAGTCCACTCACATATATCATCCAACCTGAAATTCATGGACGCTCTAGCCCAAGGAACACATGGAAAATAATGACCCAACTACCTTGACTTTCCGAGCTCAAAACCCGCTCCACGGTCAACCATTACCACTGGGATTGCCTAATCGGTCCCTAAACGAACTCCTATGGCCTCGAAACCAACAAAATCAGATCCGGAAAGTCCTAAAACCCTAGTCACGCGCCGCCGTGACATCGGGAACAGTCTCACGCGCCGTCACGCGCCACCGGAAGGTCAGAACACGCGCCCTCATGCGCCGGTCACGCGCCTGCTACAGTGTTCACGCACCTGGACCGGTCCAACCCGGCTCTGCTCGACCTGACCCGGTCCAACTCGACCCGAACGATTCACTCAACCCGATCGGTTCACTCAACCCGACCGGTTCAATCAACCCGATCGGTTCACTCAATCCGGCCGATTCACTCAACCCGACCGGTTCATCGGTGACTCGCCAGAGAAGACGACCGGACCGCCGCCTCCACCGCTGTCTGGTTCACAAGAAATTGCCATTTCCGGTCGATTTTCAAGGTTTTCTAACTTCTTCATTTCTTCACCGTTTTTCGCGATCCACACATGTAGATTCATCTACTTTTCACCAGGAATCCAAATATGAGATCAAAGTTCCGAGATCGTACCTTGTTTGGCCAGAAAACGGCTGAGAAGATTCGGTCCACCTTCCTCCTCCGTCGGTCGCCTACGGCGATGCTCCCGCTCCGATAAATACCCCTAAATGCTCGTGGGGCTTCGGGGAAGATCCTCCCGACATTGGTTTCGATCGAATCGTACCGAAATCCGTCCGATGAAAAGGGTTGTTCGGTGTTCGTACAGGGAAAATTTTGGGTAGGATAGAGAGACTGAATGGACCAATCCCCCGAGGAGAGAGAAAAATATATGATATATAGTTCCAACTTTTCCAAAATTACCAAACTATCCCTGAAGATTCTAGACCCGTAACGAACTCACCGGGTCTCCGTTTTCTGCGTGCCGCCTGTCTACGAACTCGTGAGTTCGAGACCTACGCAACGACCCACGAAAAATTCCCAAAAGTACTGCCAGTCAAAAAATGACTCCCGAACACGTCCAAAATCGAGGGTAAAATCGTCCAATTCTCAAAATAATTTAATTTCTGGTCTGGGTCGTTACATGCATAGTAGATTACGTAAGGAAGCTTGTTGACACGCTGTCCTAAAACAGCTTATACAGCGAAGTCCGAAGCGTCACACATAAGTTCAAAAGGTAAGTCCCAATTTAGTGGCATAATGATGGGGGATACTATGAGCTTTGCTTTGAGAGTATTGAATGCCTCACGACATTCCTTGTTGAAGTCAAATGCGGCCTCTTTAGCTAGGAGACTGCACAACGGCCTTGTGATCTTTGAGAAGTCTTGAATGAAGCGGCGATAAAAACCAGCGTGCCCTAAGAAAGATCGAACCTCCTTGACTGGTGTACGGTACGACAGTCTTTCCGCTATGTCTAACTTAGCTTTGTCCACCTCAATTTCATGGCTAGAGATCACATGGCCCAAGACAATTCCTTTATGTAT
Organism: Oemleria cerasiformis; assembly: GCA_037349345.1. Lineage (NCBI taxonomy): Eukaryota > Viridiplantae > Streptophyta > Magnoliopsida > Rosales > Rosaceae > Oemleria > Oemleria cerasiformis. The sequence continues at coordinate 52,360 of JAZGTL010000162.1, read as the reverse complement.
CATGAAGTGGCACTTTTCCCAATTCAGCACTAAGTTACTGTCTTGGCAGCGTTCTAGTACACGGGACAAGTTAGCTAAGCACAGTTCGAATGAATGGCCAAATACAGAGAATTCTTCCATGAATACCTCAATTATATCCTCCACCATGTCAGGGAAGATGCTCATCATGCAGCGTTGAAAGGTGGCTGGGGCGTTACATAGACCAAAACGCATCATTCGGTAGGCAAATGTGCCATAGGGGCATGTGAATGTAGTCTTTTCCTGGTCTTCCAGGGTGATAGCAATCTGATTATACCCTGAGTAGCCATCCAAGAAGCAATAATGTGAATGGCCAGCCAACCGCTCTATCATTTGATCGATGAATGGCAAGGGGTAATGATCTTTGCGGGTGGTGGTATTGAGCTTCCGGTAGTCAATGCAAACCCTCCATCCGGTTTGAACTCTTTGGGGTACGATCTCATCATGCTCATTCTTTACCACAGTAATCCCACTTTTCTTTGGAACTACTTGGACCGGGCTTACCCACTCGGAGTCACTTATAGGATAGATAATGCCCACGTCTAGGAGTTTAAGGACTTCCTTCTTCACGACCTCCTTCATAGGTGGATTTAATCTTCGTTGCGCTTCTCTTGATGGTTTGGTATCGTCCTCAAGAAGTATTCGATGCATGCATTTGGCAGGACTGATCCCTTTTATATCGGCTATGGTCCATCCGATTGCCGCATGATGATCCTTCAAGACTCGCACCAATTGCTCCTCCTCAGCCACACTTAAGTGAGAGGTAATGATGACCGGAAGGGTCTGATTCTTGCCTAAGTAGGCATACTTTAAATGAGAAGGCAGTGGATTTAATTCTAATTCTGGGGGATGGATGGTGGACGGCAGAGTCTTGTGGTCCATGAGAGGTAGCGCCTCAAAAGCTGGCTATTTGTTCCATGAATGAACAGGAACGATATCAAGAATTCTGACTTCATCCATCACCTTATCGTCAAGTATCTCAGCAGTTGGTGAAGTGATGGCTGTGTTAAGAGCATCTTTTATGCAGGAATTGGCGAGTGCCTTCTGCAGCAATAAGTCCATGGTGTTTAACGGGAAGTCCTCAATTGGTTCTACAGGGTATTGGATGGCATCGTGGATGGATAATGTCCGAAGTTTTTCCAAGACCTTGATGGAAACTTGGCCATTTTTGACATCGATAAGGCACCCAGCCGTATCTAGCAAAGGCCTTCCCAAGATGAGTGGGGATTCCTCATTCTTGTCAATTCTGTTAATTTGGAGTACGTAAAAGTCCGCAGGGATGCATGTGTCTCCAATTTGCATAAGTACGTCCTCTAGAATTCCCATTATATTAGTAACAGAGCCGTTAGCTAATCTAACACATAGGTGCGTAGGTTTGAGTGCGCCTAGGTTGAGTGAATTGTAAATGTGGAATGGCATGATGTTTATTGATGCTCTCGTATCGCAGAGGCAATGCTCGAATCTTTTTTATTGAATGACAAATGGAAGTGAAGGAGGCCCTAGGTCGTTGGCTTTAAGGAGCATGCGCAAGAGGGCAGTAGAGCATGCCTTAGGGATTTCAATGATGCTAGTGGAGCTAAAACCACGCTTTCATGCGACTAAGTCTTTGATGAGCTTTGCAAAGATAGGCATATGCTTGACGATCTTATGGAAAGGTAGTGTGATTTGAAGCTTCTGCAACATGCTGATGATTTCCTCCTCAAAATCATCCTTTTGCTTATTCCTTTTTTGCAACCTGCGAGGAAATGGGATTTCAACATCATTAGCTAACTCAAACATTACTTTTTTACTTGGTTTAAGATTGGAAATTTAAGTTTTAGAGTTAGAAGTATTTGGATGCTGCGAATGGGCCTTAGGAGCAAGTTGGATGTCAGTCGTGGCCTGCTGTAGTGCCTTGGACATGGTCCTTGGCGCGTCTTGTGATAGCAGTTGGGGCATGGCTCTAGGCGCGGGTTCAGGGGCTTCTTTCGTTGAGGTGTTCATTGAGTCGTTGGGCAGGTTATGCGCCTGCGGTTTCGGCTGTGGCGAGTTTAGTGGCACGCCCTGGTTAGCGGTTCTTGGCAGAGCCGATTGAAGTGAAGGGTCTAGTCCTTCTTGTGGCAGGGCTCCCGGTGGAGCATGAAACATGGTTGGCGGCATAGTGTTGTGCCTTAAGGATGTCACGGGGAAGTCATCCTCCTTAGTGTCAAGTCTTTCGTTTTTCTCTTTGAGGGCAGCAGATGTCAGACTTTGAAGTTGTGTTCCAATCCACAAAGTGATGGTACTGGCCGTAGGATTGTGAAATCCTTTAGGATTGACTAGGACTTGACTTGGAAACTTTCCCTGCTCCCGTTGATTTAGTTGATTTGCAATTTGTCCCAATTGCCGATCCAAGTGGGCTATTGCATTATTCGTGTTTGCCATTTGACCTTGGGTGTCTGCATGAATTGCATGAATTGGACGTGTTGTTGGGCCAAGTTATTGACGGTATCCTCCACAGACTTGCTTTTGCTAGTCTGAATTGAGGAAGGACCGTGAGAGTTCCCTTGAGGGGCTGCGGCTTGCTGCTGAAATCCATGGGGCGGAAAACAATTGGCGGCAGTCTGATTCTTGCTCCAGCGGAAGTTTGGATGATTTTTCCACCCTGGATTGTAAGTGTTTGAATATGGGTAATTCCGGGGTCGTGAATTGTTATTGAAACCGCCAGCAAAATTGGCGTCTTCCACCATTGGGCAGTCTTGCGATGTGTGGCCCTGTATTGAACATACTTCGCAGGTTTGAACTCCTTTTGCTTTCTCATTACACAGTTGTTTCACCATTGCCGTGAGTTGAGCAATGGCGTCATCATTGTGATTTGTGTATGTATTACCAGTAGCCCTAGAGGAAGGACCTCTGTAGCTAAATTGTTTTTCCCTTTGAGCGATTTTCTCAAAGGCGGTCCTTGCTTCCTCGGCCGTGCCTTCTAGAATCCCTTGGGATTGAGAGTCTACCATTGTCCGATCACTAGTCTTCCGGCCTTCGTAGAAGTATAACATAAGGTGATGGTCGTCGATATGGTGGTGGGGGCACGCTCGTAGCATCTGGTTGAACCGTCCCCAAAACTCGTAAAAAGACTCCTCCATGTCTTGTCGTGGGTTCATTATTCTGGACTTTAATTCGTTCGCCTTTTCCATGGGAGAATATTGTCTTAAGAATTTGGGCGTCATGTCCCGCCATGAGTGAATGGAAGCCGGCGCCAGCGAATGAAACCATACCTTGGCGCGATCCTTGAGACTGAAGTGCAAAAGACGTAGGCGGATTTAAAATTCCATCATGCCATTAATGCGCAGCATTGGGCAGACTTCAACAAATTCCTTGATATGAAAGTGCAGGTCCTCGCCGAAAAGTCCATGAAATGTGGGCAGCATGTGAGTCGTCCCAGACTTTAATTCGAAATTTACCACTGTTGACTCAGGAACAACAATGGGAAATTGATCCTCTGAGACATGGGGAATGGCAAAGTCTTTAAGGAGCCGTCGGGCTTGTGGTACTAGGTCACGGTCTCGTCTTTGCTCTTCTCTTTGATCCACCATTCTTCTGGGACTTGGTGGTGGTGAGCCTTTTACTGAAGATTCTCTCGAAGACAGCCCACTTGATGAGCCGTACACCGAACCTTGGAATGACATACACGGGTACCTAAAAAGAAAGAAAATATAAGTTATAAATTCTAACTTAAATGGGTACCATTGAGGGACAAGTCCCCAGCAACTGCGCCAAAAACTTATTGATAAAATTAGAGAACAAGCAATATGCAATCTAATTCTAACAGTTTTTAAATCCTTGCAAGTGCACAAATCGATAAGAATAGTATAGTAGCACAGCAAGAGTCGAACCCTCGAGGACTTGCCTCAACGATTAATCCAATTAAGTTCAGATTTAATTAACTTAGATAAAAGCACACACACACATACCAAAGGAGGAGGGTTTATGATTTTGAGAAACACGCATGAAAGTAAAATAGTAAATTAAAATGCACGAATGATAGATTGATTGATTATTAACTAAGGCGAATTAAGGCTTACTATCCACTCTAACCAATTATATTCCTTAACCAGATTTTCTTGACCTAATTTCTATGCAACTTCTGTATTAAGTGCCCATGCAAAGGTCCTGATGGTTGGCCGACTCCACATATATTATTCTCTCTTACTTGGCATGTTCTAAGCATGATGTGCACTCTAGAATGTCTAACACCTACCATTTAAGATGATGCATGAAGTACAAATAGAATTTAATGACACTACACTAGCCTAGAAAAGTGATGTGCATTCCTAGAGCGTTGTGAATTCCGACTACAAGATCATTTCTTAACCTCAACCTCTTGATACTCATGAATTACAAGATGATATAATGGTCACTCAAGCAATTCCATCAATAATTTATGCAAACAAGGTAGCAAAGCTCATAGGCATAAAGGAATGGCAGTTAAAGCAGTAATCAGAGTTATTCAGCAAGCATAGCAATCAAAATGAAGAGCCAAAATCTAATTAACAAACTAACATGGTTAGGGCTTCAAGCAGCCCTAATCCTAGCAAGAACTACTCAAGCATAATTGGGATTAAAACAGATATAATTGAATTCATAATTAAATTGCAATGAAAAAAAATTTTAGAGTAAAGAACACTGATGAACAGCAGAGACTCGTCAAAGCCTTCCACTCCAAGCTCCACGCCCAAAAAGTACCGAAAATAAGAAACTGTTTACTTTTAACTGAGTTACAATGTAAATTGTGGCTAGGGGTGTCTAGATCTACGAAATAATACTCTTCGAAACAATGTAAATTATGTAAAATGACGATTTTACCCTTGCTTGTTAAGGGGCGCGAAATTCAAATTTTGCTTCGAGACATTTTTGGTGGTGTTTTGGATATCGTTACGTAGGTCTCGAACTCACGAGTTCGTAGACAGGCGGCACGCGGGAAACGGAGTTCGTGTACGAAAGTTATGGGTCTAGATGTGCAAGGGCAGTTTGGTAATTTGCCATAGAGGGGAGATATTTTAACCACCCAAATCAGATTAATCTGATCCATATCATTTCATCATCACCTCCTCATCTCTCTGAACCACCCATTTTGTCCCAAAACCATCGAACCCGTGTGCGACTTTCACACCCAAAACCCATAAATTCCAAGTTTGATTCAAGGCCAAAACTTCCATTTCTATTCAACTAATCGTATTCTACTCCTTCCCACGATCACAACCGTACCAACCATCGAAGGAGAGGACCACGGGGGAAGCCGAACCGAGTGTAGGAAGTTTTGGAACTTCCGATCAATTTTTCGGCTTACACAGATACGTGTTTGATATTTTAAGGTCATATTTGGATTCCTGGGTTCGAGTAGATAGATTTAGATATAAAATTTGTGAAAAATGGTTGAGTTTTGAGGAAGTTACAAAAGCTTGAAGTTTCGGCCAGAAATTGAGGCTTTCGGCAGAAACCAGACGGCGGCGCCGGCAGCCGGTCGTCTTCTCCGGCGAGTCACCGGTGACCGGTCGGGTCAAGGTAACCGGTCGGGTCGAGTGAACCGGTCGGGCCGGTCAGGTCGGTCGGGTCAAGTGAACCAGTCGGGTTGAGTGAACCGGTCGGGCCGAGTTGGATCGAGTCAGGCCGGGTTGGATCGGTCCAGGCGAGTGGGTACTGTAGCAGGCGCGTGACCGGCGCGTGAGGGTGCGTGGCGGTACGTCGGCGCGTGTTCCGACCTTCCGTCGGCGAGTGGCGACGTGTGGGGCCGACTTTAAGGTCACGGTGACGCGTGTCAGCTAGTGTTTGACGTTTCGGACCTGTTGACGTAGGTTTTGGGTCGATCGGACGTCGTTAAGGGGTTGTTTTGGGCGTTTGAAGTTACTGCGTTTTCTAGGCCAGCATAGGTAGACCTCCCGGGGTTTAGGGGTTTATATTGAAGGTTCTTATTATTAGCTGATAATCCCGATTATTAATTTGGACAGGCGATACTGCTCCAGGAACTTCAGGGGAGCGTACAATTCGGGATTGAGCTTGCTTGGACAGGTTTGTGAGTGGACTTTTGGTTTATAAACTATAATGCATGCATAAATGTATCTTTGAATTAAATATTGTTATGTATGGGTGCAATGAATTTCTGGAATTTAGAAATGATGCTGGACACATGTTTTCCAATATTTCAGTGAAAGTGTATTTTGAGAAATGGCCTGGTTTTTGTACTTGATTTTGATATCGTTTTGAAGTGGTAACTATTTGAGCATGTGATTTGGGTTGAGACTCGTAATTATCATTTTAACGATTTTGGCCGTAAATGATATTTCAAAGAATTTGGCTTAGGCCAAGAAACAAAGATTTCAAAATACGGATTTGGTTCATTGGTTTTCTGTCCTGATGGTTACAGTTGCTCTGACTGGTGTTGAGGGGTTTTGCTCCGCTGGTTGTTGAGGGTTCGAACTTTGGTGTTGAGGGGTCTTGCTCCGCCGGGTCGCGAAGCTGTCTACGCGTAGTACAGATTTTAACACATCTCAAGGGATACCCTGGTGTGTTGTGGATATGTCGGGAACAGTGAATTTGAGATATTATGTGTCCAGATTGAATTAAATTAATTTTAAACTCCTTTGAAGAGAGTTTTCAAACCAAACTGTGGATCACGAGGTATTTTCATTATACAGATTTTATGTGAGTCCAACTAAGTGGTTTTAAAGAGAAATGAAAATTTTGGTGATTTACATATGATGTTTTTATATCATAAACTGTTTTATGTGATGCATGCATGATTTTATACATAGAGGGGGAAAAATGTAAGATTTCCTCGAAAAAGGATTTATAACTGATTATTTTTGTCCACTCACAACTTTTGTGTTTAAACCCCCTTCAAGCAGTTGAGTTGACGTGGACACTTATCTCGAGGCAGAGGCATTAGTACTTTCGACTGCGCTGTGTAGTTATATTTGAGTAGGATATCTAAATTATACTCTTGATCCTACTTAGACACTCTGATATTATATTGTATTTGGTTGGTCATTATTTACGGGAATTATTGAGTGCTTGAATCCCTTATCTAACAAGTGAAAGTATTTATTATTATTATAATTTGTAAGGATTGAAGGGTATTTTGGCAACCTTTCCTTAGGTTGTCAGGCGGGATCAGGGTTCTTCCCGAGTTTCGAGGGCAAATTTTGGACGGGTCCTGACAATTGGTATCAGAGCACTAGGTTTAAATTCCTGTAGACCGTACACTTAGTGTACAATTATTTTGGTATTGATGAGTTATAGTTCTTTTCAGCGTAATGCCTCCAAGACGCGAGTCCCGTTAATAGTCTGGAAACAGTGGGGACACACATGAACCTGCAGTGTAGCCTGATATGAGGCAAAAACTGGAACAATTGGGTCATACTTTGACTTCTGTACTTCAGAGTAGGGCTGCTACTGAAGGGTCGGACATTGAGAAAGCCCAGAGATTAGGGGCTACAATATTTATGTGCGACTCTAGCCCAGATGATGCAGCGGAGTGGATTACTCGTTTAGAGCGAGTGTTCTCAGTTCTGCTAGGTGGTTCCGCTTATCATTGGTGGAATGCATTAGAACTATCAGGCTGGGATGTCATTACAATTTCCTGGGCGACTTTTGGGAGAAGTTCCTTGAGCAATTTTACCCTTGCTCGTACCGAGATGCCAGGGAGGCTGAGTTCTTGCACTTACAGCAGGGGGATATGACAGTGGCTCAGTATGAGCAGAAATTCATAGAGTTGGCTCGTTTTGCACCGGCTCTGGTGGCAACCGAGAGGGACAAGCGACGCTGATTTGAAAATGGACTGAGGAGCGAACTTCGTTCAGCGGTAACGGCTGCAGTTCATACTTCCTTGAGAGACGTGTCTGACACTGCAGCTCGTGTAGAGTTGAGCATGGGTTTTCCAGTCCAGCAATAGTTTAGGGGTTCCAGGCCACACTGGGATCGCTGGGATATTGGAGCCTCTAGTCAGGGACCGTCCAAGAGAGGCAGTTTCAGTTCTGGATCTACTGGGGGTGCGGGATCCGGATCAGGTAGTGATGGAGCCAGACAGCCACCGCAATTATCCGCTCATTCTAGTGGTGCTTCAGTGCAATCAACTGGAAGACTGAGTGGCAGCTCCGGTGGCACTGGATGTTACTTTTGTGGGGAGATTGGTCACATAAGGAAACTTTGCCTACATCTTCATCCGGGCAGTAGTTCCTGGGGGCGGGGTGCTACTGAACAGAGGCAGAGGACAGATCAGACGTCTGGTATTGCAGCTGGAAGCTAGAGTCAATCCAGTGGGTCCAACAGGGCCAGAGGCACACAGTGGGGTCGTGGTTGATCTTTGGATACACAAGCCCGAGTTTTTGCTATGTCGCAACAGGAGGCCCGAGCAGCACCAGATGTGGTCACGGGTATGTAATCTATTTTTAACCGTGATGCTTATGTTTTGATAGATCCTGGGGCGACTCATTCTTTCATTTCTCGGGGTTTTACATTGTTTGCTGATAGAGAATTGTCTCCGATTGGTTGGGACATGGGTATTAGTACTCCTACTGGGAATATGTTAGTGGCGAATCTCATGATTCGTAGTTGTCCAGTGTTAGTGGAAGGTCATGCATTAGAGGCAGATTTAATCCCCTTACATATTTTTGATTTTGATGTGATTCTGGGGATGGATTGGTTGACTATGCACCATGCCTCTATTGATTGTTATGACAAGAGAGTGGATTTTCGGAGTCCAGGTTTACCAGAACTTACGTTTAGGGGAGATCGTAGGGTACTACCCAGTGGAGTGATATCAGCTTTGACCGCTGAGAGATTGTTGAGGAAAGGTTGTGAGGGTTACTTGGCTCATGTGTTTGATTCTCGGAATACTCCGATGAGAGTGGAGGATATTCCAGTGGTGAGTGAGTTCTCTGATGTGTTTCCAGATGATCTTCCGGGACTGCCACCTCACCGGGAGATTGAATTCACCATAAAGCTTTTACCAGGTACTCAACCTATCTCACAGGCACCGTACAGAATGGCACCGGCAGAATTGCGAGAGTTGAAGACTCAATTGCAGGACTTGGTGAATATGGGATTTATTCGCCCAAGTGTTTCACCTTGGGGTGCACCAGTGTTATTTGTGAGGAAAACGAATGGTGGTCTGAGGTTGTGTATCGACTACCGGCAGCTAAACAGGGCTACGGTGCGGAATAAGTATCCTCTGCCAAGCATAGATGATTTGTTTGATAATTTAAGGGGCAAGATATTTTTCGAAAATTGACCTTCGATCCGGGTACCATCAGTTGAGGATCAGGGAAGGGGATGTTCAGAAAATAGCTTTCAGGACTCGTTATGGTCATTATGAGTTCCTGGTGATGCCCTTCGGGTTGACTAATGCCCCGACAGCGTTTATGGATTTGATGAACAGGGTGTTCCAAAAGTATTTGGATCGATTTGTGATTGTGTTCATCGATGACATCTTGGTGTATTCGAGAAGTGCTAAGGCACATGAGAAGCACTTAAGGTTGGTGCTGAATATGGTTAGGAAAAAGCATTTGTTTGCCAAGTTCAGTAAATGCCAGTTTTGGTTGACAGAAGTTGGATTCTTAGGTCATGTGATTTCGGCTGAGGGTATCAGTGTAGATCCCCAAAAGGTTGAGGCAGTGGCAAATTTGGAGCAACCGAGGACAGTGACAGAGGTGAGGAGCTTTCTGGGTTTGGCAGGATATTATCGACGGTTCGTAGAAGGATTTTCTACGATAGCAGGCCCGTTGACTCGGTTGACTAGGAAAGGGGTCAAGTTTGACTGGGATGCCGATTGTGAACAGGGATTTCAGGAGCTAAAGAGGAGGTTGACTTCTGCTCTAGTATTAACCCTTCCTGATGATACTGGGGGATTTGAGGTGTATAGTGATGCATCATTGCGGGGAATAAGCTGCATGTTGATGCAGCATGGGAAGGTGATAGCGTATGCTTCTAGACAACTTAAGCCCCATGAGTTGAATTACCCCACACATGATTTGGAGTTAGCTGCAGTGGTGCATGCACTGAAAATTTGGCGACATTATTTGTACGGGGAGACGTGTCGGATCTTCACCGACCATAAGAGTTTAAAGTACTTGTTCACCCAAAAGGACCTGAATCTGAGGCAGAGAAGATGGCTTGAGCTAATAAAGGATTATGATTGTACTATAGAGTACCATCCAGGGAAAGCCAATGTTGTGGCAGATGCCTTGAGCAGGAAATCCATGGGTTCTTTGGCCCATTTGCACACAATCTACCTACCACTGTTGTTAGAGTTCCGTAGAGCGGGGATTGTATTTGACATGGATAACCAGGGGGCTTTATTGGCTAGTTTCCATGTGAGGCCTGTTCTGATTGATCGGATTATTGAGGCTCAACTCCAGGAACATACATTATGCATTATCAGGATGGAGTTGGAGGCTGGAAACAGGCAAGACTATGCGCTTAGGGATGATGGAGCCTTGGTTAGGGATGGCCGGTTGTGCGTACCGAATGAGCTGGAGCTAAAGAGGGAAATTCTTGATGAGGCTCATGGTTAGGCTTATGCTATGCATCTAGGAGGTACCAAGATGTATCATACCCTAAGGAAACACTATTAGTGGACTGGGATGAAAAGGGAAATTGCTGAGTTTGTGAGTAGATGCCTGACATGTCAGCAAGTGAAAGCAGAGAGGCAGAAACCATATGGGGCACTTCAACCATTACCTATTCCGGAATAGAAGTGGGATCACATTATGATGGATTTTGTGTATAAACTTCCAAGGACACAGAAGGGACATGATGGGATATGGGTAATTGTTGATAGACTCACGAAGTCTGCACATTCCTTGCCAGTGCGGGAAGATTTTCGGATGAGTCGGTATGCCAAATTGTTCATTGATGAGATCATACGGCTACATGGGACTCCAGAGTCAATTGTTTCGGACAGGGATCCAAGATTTACCTCCAGGTTTTGGCGGAGTTTGCAGAAGGCTTTTGGCACTACCTTGCATTTTAGTACAGCCTTTCATCCTCAGATGGATGGTCAGTCTGAGAGGACAATCCAGGTTTTGGAGGATATGATGAGAGCTTGTGTATTGCAGTTTAAAGGGAACTGGGATTCACACCTAGCTCTGATGGAATTTGCTTATAATAATAGTTATCAGTCGAGTATTGGGATGTCTCCTTTTGAGGCACTGTATGGGAGGCAGTGCAGGACACCGTTATGCTAGAACGAAGTGGGTAAAAGGAAACTGTAAACACCAGAGTTGGTGGATACGACTGAGGAAAAGATAAGGATCATCAGAGAAAGGTTGAAGACAGCTCAGGATCGCCAGAAGAGCTATGCAGACCGTCGAACTAGAGATCTTGAGTTTGAGGTAGGTGACTGGGTGTTCTTGAAACTATCTCCTTGGAAGGGAGTGGTACGTTTTGGTAGACAAGGGAAACTGAGTCCTCGCTACATTGGTCCGTATGAGATTTTGGAGAGGATAGGACCAGTGGCATATCGTCTTGCTTTATCATCGGAACTATCCAGAGTTCATAATGTTTTCCATGTATCTTTGCTCCAGAAATATCTGTTTGATGAGTCTCACGTATTGGAAGAGCAGCCACTTGAGCTGAAGGATGATTTGACCTTTGAGGAGGAACCAGTGCAAATTTTGGATTGCAAGGAGAAGGTACTGCGCAAAAAGAGTATTCCTCTAGTTAAAGTGTTATGGAGGAATCATAACGTGGAGGAGGCCACGTGCGAAACCGAGGAACTAATACGAGCGCAGTATCCTCATTTGTTCCAAGGGTAGAGTTGAATTTCGAGGACGAAATTTCTTAAGGGCGGTGGATTGTAACAACCCGGAATTTGAATTATTGGATTTACGTAAATTATTTATGTAAAATGACGATTTTACCCTTGCTTGTTAAGGGGCGTGAAAGTCAAATTTTGTTTCGAGACATTTTTGGTAGTGTTTTGGATACCGTTGCGTAGGTCTCGAACTTACGAGTTCGTAGACAGGCGGCACGCGGGAAACGGAGTTCGTGTACGAAAGTTATGGGTCTAGATGTGCAAGGGCAGTTTGGTAATTTGCCATAGAGGGGAGATATTTTAACGACCCAAATCAGATTAATCTGATCCATATCATTTCATCATCACCTCCTCATCTCTCTGAACCACCCATTTTGTCCCAAAGCCATCGAACCCGTGTGCGACTTTCACACCCAAAACCCATAAATTCCAAGTTTGATTCAAGGCCAAGACTTCCATTTCTATTCAACTAATCGTATTCTACTCTTTCCCACGATCACAACCGTACCAACCATCGAAGGAGAGGACCACGGGGGAAGCCGAACCGAGTGTAGGAAGTTTTGGAACTTCCGATCGATTTTCGGCTTACACAGGTACGTGTTTGATGTTTTAAGGGCATATTTGGATTCCTGGGTTCGAGTAGATAGATTTAGACGTAAAATTTGTGAAAAATGGTTGAGTTTTGAGGAAGTTACAAAAGCTTGAAGTTTCGGCCGGAAATGGAGGATTCCGGCGGAAACCAGACGGCGGCGTCGGCAGCCGGTCGTCTTCTCCGGCGAGTCACCGGTGACCGGTCGGGTCGAGGTAACCGGTCAGGTCGAGTGAACCAGTTGGGCTGATCGGGTCGAGTGAACCAGTCAGGTTGAGTGAACCGATCGGGCCGAGTTAGATCGGGTCAGGCCGAGTTGGGCCGGGTTGGACTGATCCAGGCGAGTGGGTACTGTAGCAGGCGCGTGACCGGCGCATGAGGGCCCGTGGCAGTGCGTGGGCGCATGTTCCGATCTTCCGTCGGCGCGTGGCGGCGCGTGGGGCCGACTCTGAGGTCACGATAACGCGTGACAGCTAGTTTTTGACGTTTCGGACCTGTTGGCGCAGGTTTTGGGTCGATCGGACGTCGTTTAGGGGTTGTTTTGGGCGTTTGAAGTTGCTGCATTTTCTAGGCCAGCATAAGTAGACCTCCCGGGGTTTAGGGGGTTTATATTTAAGGATCTTATTATTAGCTGATAATCCCGATTATTAATTTGGACAGGCGATATTGCTCCAGGAACTTCAGGGGAGCTTACAATTCGGGATTGAGCTTGCTTGGACAGGTTTGTGAGTGGACTTTTGGTTTATAAACTATAATGCATGCATAAATGTATCTTTGATTTAAATATTGTTATGTATGGGTGCAATGAATTTCTGGAATTTAGAAATGATGCTGGACACATGTTTTCCAATATTTCAGTGAAAGTGTATTTTGAGAAATGGCCTAGTTTTTGTACTTGATTTTGATATCGTTTTGAAGTGGTAACTATTTGAGCATGTGATTTGGGTTGAGACTCGTAATTATGATTTTAACGATTTTGGCCGTAAATGATATTTCAAAGAATTTGGCTTAGGCCAAGAAACAAAGATTTCAAAATACGGATTTGGTTCATTGGTTTTCTGTCCCAATGGTTATAGTTGCTCTGACTAGTGTTGAGGGGTTTTGCTCCGCTGGTTATTGAGGGTTCGGACTTTGGTGTTGAGGGGTCTTGCTCCGCCGGGTCGCGAAGCTGTCTACGCGTAGTACAGATTTTAACACATCTCAAGGGAAACCCTGGTGTGTTGTGGATATGTCGGGAACAGTGAATTTGAGATATTATGGGTCCAGATTGAATTAAATGAATTTCAAACTCCTTTGAAGAGAGTTTTCAAACCAAACTATGGATCACGAGGTATTTTCATTATACAGATTTTATGTGAGTCCAACTAACTGGTTTTAAAGAGAAATGAAAATTTTGGTGATTTACATATGATGTTTTTATATCATAAACTGTTTTATGTGATGCATGCATGATTTTATAAATGGAGGGAGAAAACTATAAGATTTCCTCGAAAAAGGATTTATAACTGATTATTTTTGTCCACTCACAACTTTTGTGTTTAAACCCCCTTCAGGCAGTTGAGTTGACGTAGACACTTATCTCGAGGTAGAGGCATTAGTACTTTCGGCTGCGCTGTGTAGTTATATTTGAGTAGGATATCTAAATTATACTCTTGATCCTACTTAGACGCTATGATATTATATTGTATTTGGGTGGTCATTATTTACGGGAATTATTGAGTGCTTGAATCCCTTGTCTGACAAGTGAAAGTATTTATTATTATTATAATTTGTAAGTATTGAAGGGTATTTTGGGAACCTTTCCTTAGGTTGTCAAGCGGGATCAGGGTTCTTCCCGAGTTTCGAGGGCAAATTTTGGACGGGTCCTGACAATTGGTATCAGAGCACTAGGTTTAAATTCCTGTAGACCGTACACTTAGTGTACAATTATTTTGGTATTGATGAGTTATAGTTCTTTTCAGCGTAATGCCTCCGAGACGCGAGTCCCGTCAACAGTCTGGAAATAATGGGGACACACATGAACCGGCAGTGGAGCCTGATATGAGGCAAACACTGGAACAATTGGGTCACACTTTGACTTCTGTACTTTAGAGTAGGGCTGCTACTGAAGGGTCGGACATTGAGAAAGCCCAGAGATTAGGGGCTACAATATTTATGGGCGACTCTAGCCCAGATGATGCAGCGGAGTGGATTACTCATTTAGAGCGAGTGTTCTCAGTTATGAGATGTCCTCAGGGGGATAGGGTGCTTTTAGCCACTTTTCTGCTAGGTGGTTCCGCTTATCATTGGTGGAACGCATTAGAACTATCAGGCTGGGATGTCAGTACAATTACCTAGGCAACTTTTCGGGAGAAGTTCCTTGAGCAATTTTACCCTTGCTCGTACCGAGATGCCAGGGAGGCTGAGTTCTTGCACTTACAGCAGGGAGATATGACAGTGGCTCAGTATGAGCAGAAATTCATAGAAAAAGGATTTATAACTCATTATTTTTGTCCACTCACAACTTTTGTGTTTAAACCCCCTTCAGGCAGTTAAGTTGACGTGGACACTTATCTTGAGGCAGAGGCATTAGTACTTTCGACTACGCTGTGTAGTTATATTTGAGTAGGATATCTAAATTATACTCTTGATCCTACTTGGACGCTCTGATATTATATTGTATTTGGTTGGTCATTATTTACGGGAATTATTGAGTGCTTGAATCCCTTTTCTGACAAGTGATAGTATTTATTATTATTATAATTTGTAAGGATTGAAGGGTATTTTGGGAACCTTTCCTTAGGTTGTCAGACGGGATCAGGGTTCTTCCCGAGTTTCGAGGGGAAATTTGGGACGGGTCCTGACAGAAAACCTTGTCCTATAAGGATTGGTATTAAAAACCCTAGCCAAGAATGTTCTGGAATAGTTATTGTACTTCTAATTAATTACAAAGTCCTTAAAATCTATTAGAACCAATCAGAACACGGTTGGGAGTGTGAATGCAAGCTGGCCAGTGGGAACTCAAGCTGGCCGTTGGTAGCCCGCAGTCTTCCCGCGGTCAGACGCTGGAACTTAGAACTTGGCCCCTCGAATGTCTTCGTCATAGGGGTCTAGGACTGTGCTTTTGAGGCATATCATAAGCATTGTAGAAGTGCATCTTTGCTCATGCCAGGCACATAGGTTGTCAGGCTTAGCGTAGAGGAGGAACCTTGATCCACCGTTGGCGGAACAGGAACTAGGATATAGGCGAAGAGGCTGGGTTCGGATGGGAAGTTCCTGGGACATGTACTCGACATTACCTGGCACAACCTTTGCACTTCTAGGACATGAACTTGATGTCATGAGACACAGGTTTGGGACCCGGATGGTATGATCTGAGGTACTTGGTAAAGGACTCAAAATAGGCGCACAGGCGCACTCAGGACCCAGTTCAGGACCTGATATTGAAATGAGGACATCTCATTCATCTAAACTCCGATTTGAGTCATTCTTTTCGCGTTCTTCTCAGAATTTACCTATCTTTCCAAATCTGTACAAGTCTCACAAGATTGATCATTTTCTACTATTGATGGCACGAAATCATTCAAAATACATGTAAGAAAGGCATATAAAGACATCAAAATGATGCATAAATAATGATTGATCGGTGGTCTCACTAATTTTCTAGAGTTCACTCAAATTCAGTTGTCTTGTTCACTTAATCACTTAAAACATGGCATTTTGACGTGCAGTTTTATGAACTTACTGACTATGGCATGACTCTTAGTAGAACAAAGATAGTTAACTTAGGATGTACACTTCTAGCAGAACTTAACGAATTAACACTTAGAGCTTGAAACTGAACTTAAAATTTTCTGGCCGTGTATCTCCCCCAAACCTTATTGTTTCTATTTGCAAAGTTTTAAGTTCACACCCCCAAACCTAAACTGAACACCATCCTCAATGTGATATGCAATCAGCAAGAGAAAAACAGAATAAAGGTTTAGATAGTGTAAAGGGCATAAACAGTAAAGACGAGAACACAAACCAGGGCTAGGTTGCCTCCTATGAGCGCTTTATTTAATGGCTGGGCAAGACGAGGCTGGCTAGCTAGATGTTTGGCGCTAGGTGAATGTCAAGGTCATCTGTGATTGGATTAGGAAGGGCCTCGAAGTAGTGCTTGAGGGGATGACCATTTACTTTGAATGGCTATAGTTTACTTGGGTACCGGATTTCAACTACACCATGAGGAAACACGTTAGTAATAATATATGGACCTTATCATCTAGAACGCAACTTACCTAGGAATAGTTTGAGGCATGAATTGAAGAGGAGGACTTTATGTCCAATCAGAAAGTGCTTTCTCTAAATCTATTTGTCATGAAAAGCCTTAGTTTTTTCCTTGTAAACCCAGGCCCTTTCCTAGGCCTCTTTCCTGAGCTCTTCCAATTCACTCAACTGTAGCTTTCTATGTAATCCAGCTATATCCCAAACCATATGCATTTTCTTGATAGCCCATAATGCTTTGGGTTCCAGCTCTGCCGGTAGATGACAACCTTTTCCAAAGACAAGTCTGAAGGGCGATATACCAATGGGAGTCTTATAAGCCGTCTTATAGGCCCATAATGCATCGTTTAGTCTGTTGGACCAGTCTTTATGGTTTATGCTCACAGTCTTTTCTAGGATGGCCTTCACTTCTCTGTTTGAAATTTTAGCTTGGCCACTTGTCTGAGGATGGTACGGCGTAGAGATTCGATGAGTGACACCATACTTCTTCATTAGGGCTTCAAAGGAGCGATTGTAGAAGTGTGTTCCCCCATCACTGATGATTGCCCTAGGTGTTCCGAACCTGGATAAGATGTGACCCTGCAAGAAGCTCACAACTACTTTGGCATTATTAGTTTTGGTGGTAATTGCTTCAATCCACTTAGAGACATAATCAACAGCGAGTAATACATAAAGATAACAGAAAGTGTTCGGAAGAGGCCCCATGAAATCAATGCCCCATATGTCAAAGATCTCCACAACGAGGATATGGTTCATTGGCATCTGATTCCTGGGGCCTATGTTCCTTGCCTTTGGCATCTGTCATAGGTGAGTACGAACTCGTAGGCATCCTTGAACAGTGTGGTTCAGTAGAATCCACTTTGAAGTACCTTGAGGGTTGTCTTCTTATCACCGAAATGGCCTCCACATGCCAAGCTATGGCAAAACTTCAGACCTTACTCCATCTCCGCTTCAGGGATGCATCTTCGAATGATTTGATCTGAATAGTGCTTCCACAAGTATGGATCATCCTAGACATAGTTCTTAGCTTGCTTTACAAGCTTGTCTTTCTCATACCGGCTCATAGCCGATGGAATGCGCTTTGTAGCAAGGTAGTTGATGATTTCGGCATACCATGGATCCATGGCCTTCAGTACGAAGAGTTGTTCGTCTGGGAAGGTCCCACGGAGTGCCAACTGATGAGCCTCTTCGTTCGAACCATGGATCAATCGGCTCATATGGTCAACAACCATGTTTTCACTCCCCTTCTTATCTCTGATTTTGAGGTCAAACTCTTGGAGAAGTAGCATCGATCATAGCAAACTCAGCTTGGCGTCTTATTTAGTGAGAAGATACTTCAACGCTGCGTGATTAGTGTAGACGATCACCTTGGTTTGAATCATATATGATCTGAAATTTTCAAGGGCGAAGATGACAACTAGGAGCTCTTTCTCAATGGTGGAATAGTTGAATATCGACTTACTTGAGAGTTATAATGAAGGAGATGTCTCAAGTTGAATATCGAGTCTCAAACTGAGTCCAAAATCAGGTCCTGGCGCATGCCAAGACAAGCCAAGAACATGTCTCGTGACATGTACCAGAGACATCCTACCGAGTCCCTATGAAGACCTTGAAGAACCCCTATCGAGGTCAAGGACATGTCCTTGATATGCCCTAGTCACGCCCAAAAGTGGACCTTGTTGCAGCCCTATGAAGGTCTTAGTCAAGCGCCAACATCATGTCTCAAGGAGATCCCAGCCGAGAGCCAAGGTCACGTACCGAGTCCCTGACCAGACCCAAAACCCAGTCCCAAGTACCAGCCCTGCACTGAAGTACTTATGCTTAGTACCGTGATATACCCCCGTTCCGCCTGCGACGCACTAAGCTGCGCAAACCTAGAACCTCACGCACCATGATGAACCATGCCATGCTGTAACAAGTGCCTGGTGCGCCTCAAAAGTAGAGATCCAGATCGTGCCCAAGATGTGTCCTTGGTTCCTCTGCCCAAGGAGTTCCTCTGTGCACTATTTCAAGCCCGGGAGGTTCACAAGAGGCCCTGACCAAGATTTCAATGGAAAAAAGCAAGACACCACTCACAGTTGGACTTCAAATGATCTATCTAAGCTAATGGAAGACTGTGTCTAGCCTTGAAAAGCCAATGACACGTTCATGTTCTGTTTTGCCCTTAAAGACTTCCAGGGAACCCTATTTGAGCCAAATTGGGCCATTGACTTTTCTACAAGTTTTTGAGCATGACAAAGCCTAGAACCATATTAGATATATCATTTGGAAGTGCCTGGAGTGGTTTGTCTCGATTTTATTTGTCGATGACATGTTAAGTTCTTAAAAAGTTCAAGCTCGAAGGTTTTTGACCCCAGAATCTGGCCCAACCGTGTTTCAAGCATTTAGGGTTGGACAGGCCCAGTCCTTGACGTCCCAAGAACTCCCATCCGAGCCAAGATGTGCGCCTAAGCCGGGGGTCCATGTTCCGCCAGTGGTAGATTAGAGGTTCTCCCTCTGCGCTAAGCCTGATAACATTTGCGCCAAGCCTAAACGAAGATGCGCTTCTACTATACTCATGATGTGCTTCAAAAGCGTAGTCCCAGATCCTGATTACGAAGATAGTCCAAAAGCCAAGTTCGGACCACTTGCCAGCTTGCGTTCCCACTTGCCAGCTTGCATTCACACTCCCAACTATGTTCTGATGGGTTCTAATAGATTTTAAGGACTTTGTAATTAATTAAAAGTACAATAACTTTCCCTATCCTTATAGGACATGGTTTTACCTATCCTTATAGAATAAGGTTTTACCAATCCTTATAGGACAAGGTTTTCCCTTTGTCTATAAAAGGGAGCCTTTGTTCAGTGTTTTAGAGGAGGAGATAATTAGCTAGAGGCGTTTTTGGGAGATACAGAGACACCTTAGTCGCAAATATTATTTTGGTTTTTTAGAGTTTTACGTTAAAGCTTGGTTATTCCCGAAGTAGAGTGTGTTGGACGTGGAGCTTGGAGAAGATGACTATGTCGTGTCTTCTGCTGCACCTGTTCTTCACAAGATCTTCTGTACCCTTATTTTCATTATTGCAATTTACTTATGAATTCAATTATATTTGTTTCAATTTCAGTTATGTGTGAGTAGTCATTAGGATTAGGGCTGCTTGAAGCCCTAGCCATGTTAGCTTGTTGATTGGATTTCTGGCTCTTGATTATGATTGCTATGCATGCTGAATAAGTTGGATTACTATGCTTAATGACCTTAATTTATGCCTATAAGATTAGCTACCTTGTTTGCATATAATTATAGATGTAATTGCTTTAGTGACCGTCATATCATCTTGTGATTTGGAGCATCGAAAGTATTCTTACTTGTAATCTTAACTCATAACGGCCTAGGATTGCATGTCACTTTTCTAGGCTAATGTGGTGTCATTAAATTCTCTTTAAACTTCATGCATCATCTTAAAAGGTAGGTGATAGACGTTCTAGGCATATGCCCTGTTTAGAACATGCTAAGTAAGAGGGAATAAGATGTGTCTAGTGAACCAACGCCAAGTCCTAGGCACAGGCACCTAATTCAGAAAATGCATAGTAATTAGGTCAAGGAAATCTGGTTAAGAGCTATAATTGGTTAGAGTGGATAGTCAGCCTTAATTCTCCTTAGTTAATAATCAATCAACCATTATTTTCTGCATTTTATTTTGCTTGTCTTTGAATTTCAGTTCTCACATCATAAACCCCCCCCCCCCCCCCCCTGCGTGTGTGTGTGTGTGTGTTTTCACTAAGTTAATAAATCTGAACTAAAGTGGTCATAACGTTGATACAAGTCCTCGAGGGATCGACTCTTGCTGTGCTACTATACTATTCTTATCGATTTGTGCACTTGCAAGGATTTTATAACTGTTAGAATTGAATTGCATATTTCTTGCTCTTTAATTTTACCAACAACGTTCTCCTTCACGTTGATCTCTTGCTTCCGTCATCATTGGACTTGGTGGTGGTGATCCTTGCACCGAAGATCCCCATGAAGATGGTTCAGGTGATGAGCCGTCCACTGATCCTTGGACGGATCATCTTGATGACATAAAAGGGTACCTAAAAGAGTAAAAAAAAAAAAACTGAGTTAATAAATCCAAACTAAATGGACATCGTTGAGGGACAAGTCCCCGGCAATGGCGCCAAAAATTTGATAGTAAAAATAAAGAACACAATAAATATGAACTCTATTCTTAACAATTATATCTTCCAGTATAGTAACAAGCAAAGGTCGATCCCTCGAGGACTTGTTCAATGATTAATCCAATTAAGTTAAGATTTTATTAACTCAAATAAAGACACTCAAAACACTAAAATAGAGCAAAGCACATGCCTAGACCTAGACTCACACTACGTTAGGTAAGAAAAGGACACCAAAGATGGCAAACAAGACTCTTAATTAACCCTAGACCTGCCGCTTAGTGTTATGGCCTAGTAGTATTTCTCTCCGCTTGTTATGTGGGAGGGCTCGGGTTCGATAATCGTTGGGGGGTGGGCTGGGGGCGGTGGTTTATGATTTTGGAATTTTGAAAATTAAAACAACAATTAAAAGATGCAATGAATTTAAATGCAAAGGTGATAGATTGATTGAATTTATTAACAAAGGCGAATTAAGGCTTACTATTCACCCTAACCAATTCAAGTTCTTAACCAGATCTTCTTAACTTAATTACTATGAATTCTCTTAATTAGGTACGCATGCAAAGGTCCGACTAAGGCCCCACTATATATTATTCCCTCTTACTTGGAATGTTCTAAGCCGGATGAATACCTAGAATGTCTATCACATACCAGTTAAGATGATGCATGAAGTACAAAGAGAATTTAATGATACCACACTACCCCTAGAAAAGTGATGTGCAGTCCTAGGTTGTCATGAGTTTAGATTACAGATAGGTGTCCCTCCACCTATCCCCGATGCAACAAATCACAAGATGATATGGTGGTCCGTCAAGCAATTACATCAATAATTATATGCAAACAAGGTGGCCAATCTCCTAAACATAAATTAAGTTCATTAAGCTTAGTAATCAAACTCATTCAGCACTTATAGAAATATAAATCAAGAGGCCAAATTTTAATTAACGAACTAACATGGCTAGGGCTTCAAGCAGCCCTAATTCTATAAAGAACTACTCACACATAATGATAAAACAAAACAAAATTGAATTCATAATTAAAAGAACAATAATAAAGTAATAAAATGATGAGGGACTTTGAAGGTACGCCAAGCCAGCTCCAAGGATCTTCTACGCTGAGCTCTCCTTCAAATTCCAACTGAACCATGCGACTAGACTATGAAAACTGAATACAAAAGGGTGTATGCGGCTGGGCCTAGAATTTGGGGTCGTTGACCCGTGAGGCTAATGCTCCTATTTATAGGAGACCAAGACCTCTTCCAGATGGAAGAGTATCTACAAAACCTAATTACATAATGGCAAAAAGATTGCTATCCTAGTTTGGTATGAAAAAGGAATCAAAAACGGATTCCTTATTGGACAAGGAATAGGATTTTGCGGCAAGCCTTTTCTGATTGTCTTCTGGGATTTCTTGTGTGGCAAAGGTGCTTCTAGTATCCTTCTAGGGTTTCTTGGACGTCAAGGACTGGGTTGGGCCAACCCTAGACACCTTTGGGACAGTAGGACCTCAATTTGACACCTTTTGGGCCTCCTTTTGGACTTGTCGAGAACTAAGCATGCCATTGACCAATGCAACTGGGACAGACCACTTATTTCACTTCCATATGATGTATCTAGCATGGTTCCAGGTTTTGTCCTACTCAAAAGCTCGTAGAAAACGCAATGGTCCTATTTGGCTCAAATCAGGGCTCCTAGGACGTCTTTTAGGGCAAAACATGCCAAGGATATGTCATTGGCATTTATGGGTGCGCCTTAATGCTCCATTAGCTTTCTAACATTATTTAAGTCCAATTCTGGTTGGTGACTCACTTGGTTCCATCGTGTTCTAGGCATTGACACACTTTGGCCTAATCGGACATGAATTAGTGCGCTGTAGGGGCTCTTCAGGGACTCCATTTAGGGCGCACATTTACGGCGCATGACATGTCTTCGATGCACGATTTAGTGCGCGACTGGAAGGAACTCGGACTCAAATTTAGGGCGCACCTCGTAGGAACTTGGCGCGGATCAGCGCATGACTTGGACTTTCTCAAGGCTACGACAAGGACTCCTTTGGGGCATGTCAAGGACATGTCCTTGGCCAGAGTAGAGTGTTTCTGGGACGTGTCATGGGACACGTCCTAGGCTGGTTTCTGGCACGCTCTGACCTTGTTTCAGGACTCGATTTTGGACGTTTTCTGGGCCTGAACTTCAACTTGGGACATTTCCTTCATTATAACTGTGATTTGAGCCCTTCTTTTTGCGTTCTTCTCATAATTCACCTATCTTTCCAAATCTCACAAGATTGATCATTTTCTACTATGGATGCCACAAAATCATTCAAAAGATATGTAAACGGGCACTAGGTGACGTCAAAATGATGCATAAATAATGACTGAACAAAATGTCTAGGGTTCCCACCCCTTAGCCACATACACTTCTAGTTTGAACGCTGTTTTCAGCTTTAAAAGGTTTTGTTCATGCTTTGGAGGGGAAAAACGTAGAGGATTCTTGAAGATTGCTTGGACGTGTGCCTTGGATTATCACCATTCTCAGTGTTTTCTCTTCTTCTCTTTAGAATTATTGTTGTAATCATGAATTCAATTATTGTTCCGTTCAATATGAAGTGTGAGTAGTTTTTCACAGAACTAGGGCTTCTTGAAGCCCCAACCATGTAGTTTTTTAATATGATTTTGGCCCTTGATTTACATGCTTTGAATGCTGAATTTAGTTTGGATTACTGTGCATCATGAGAGATTAGTTTATGTATATGAGGATGACTAACTTGTTTGCATAATCTATTGCTGAATAATTACTTGTTAGACTAGTCATCTTCTTGTGGTTGTTTGGCATTGACGGTATAGGGCTTCACTTATATTTGTAATCCAACTCATGACAACCTAGATTACTGAACATTCTCTACGTTATGACCCGTACCAATAACGAAACATTTTTACGATAAATTTAAATCGAGTTACAGTACAAATGGTGTTCTTACTACACAAATTCACTGTTTTCAAAACTGGCCAACCACAACAAGCAACTAGTTGCTTTGTTGGAGCCAAGTCATTACAGGTGTAATGCATGCAAAATAGGAGTGTGGTGTTTTAAACCCACAAAACTTGTGAGTGGTATCAGATGAGGGAACATATGAATTGAGAAATTCAAGCCCAACTCCACTATCTCTCTCTCACTTTCTCTCGACCCGTGAACCCAAATAGCGCAAAAAAATCCATCCATGTCCTCCTACGCGCTCGACCGTTAGCGGGAAACACCACCACCATTGAGCACCACTGCTACGCCCTCTCCCACTTCAGAAAACAAACCCTGCCCGAGAACAATTTGGACTCACGAACTCCCCCTCATCTACTGTCTACGACTTCACCTTCCTAACGATTCATCCAAGAACCACCAAACGCAAGACCTCTAACCTTTGAACTTGTCTGGGCTCCGTGAACCCAATTGGCTGAACCTCGAGGCATGAAACTGACCGGAGCTCGAGAATGAGGTGGACTATATCGACTTCTCGGTGACTTTGTGAACGAACTAGGTAAAATTGAACCTTGAGAGTTGAACCATCCTCTTAATCGAGTCGAGAGCGTCCTTTCTAACAATTTGCATGTCAATTATAACTAGATACGACGGCTGAGGTAGTCCCTAGAAAACACAGAGTCATCGAAGTTCTTGAGAATCGAGGTGAATTTCGAGCTAACCAGGTAATCTTTCGAGCTCAAACTCTTGTCATTCGCTTCATCTCATCAAGGGCTTGAAAACCCAATGCTTGCAAGCGGAGGAATTCGGAGGTCCAGCAGAGGGCGGTGTTTTTGCGGAGGTTTCTGATCAAATGAGGTAAGATCGTGTCATAAGGATTACACTACAAAAATCTTCTCGTCCTGGACTTCGACGGCAGACAACATTGGCCAGATTCTGGAATTTCTACATAACCACCGCGGCTTCCCGACGACTTTCCTGCCACATAAGGTATATTCTTGGTCTGAAAGTTTGATATTCGTAATCCTGGGATTGTGTAGACTTGGTTAGATAACTTACATGTTGGTTTTCGTTGTGTTTAGAGGGAGAAAAGCTTCGCCGGAAAAACTGTGATTTTCAGGCAAGCATATTTGCAGAACACGGGGAACCATGGAAGAACCATGGCAGAAGCAGGCACGTAAGCCTCACTCACGGCGCCTGGCGGACTTTTTGAGGAGAGTGACGGCATGTGGGGAACTTTTCCCAACTCGTGGGGGTGTGTGGGGGCCGTCTTGTGCCCGTTTCATTCACCTTTCGTTATTTAGTACACCTTGCGGGCTGTTGTTAAGCAAATGAAAATGACAAAAACTTAGTGTACTTTGACTTAGATTCTAAATTGTACTTTTGGGATTATTTGTGATAGGAGATCCGCAGTTGGGAGCTCAAGTTGATCATACTACGTCGGGTGATTGTTCAGTCATTCTTTATGCATCATTTTGATGTCTTTATATGCCTATCTTACTTGTCTTTTGAATGATTTCATTCCATCAATAGTAGAAAATGATCAATCTTCTGAGACTTGTGCAGATTCGGAAAGATAGGTAAATTCTGAGAAGAACACAAAAAGAATGACTCAAATCGGAGTTCAAATGAAGGAAATGTCCTCATTTCAATATTAGGTCCTGAACTGTGTCCTGAGTGCGCCAGTGCGCCCTATTTTGGGTCCTTGGCCAAGTACCTCAGATCATGCCATCCGGGTCCCAAACCTATGTCCTTTGACATCAAGTTCATGTCCTAGAAGTGCCAAGGTCATGCTAGGACATGTTGAGTACATGTCCCAAAAACCTCCAATCCGAGTCCCTATTGAGTCCCTGATTAGGCTCCTATCGAGGTGCAATTATCATGTCCTAAATCGCGCCCTAATCTGAAGCCATCAGAGCCCTGTCCGGAACCTAGCGGGCTCCTGTTATGCGCCCCAATGTCATGTCCCAAGGATCCCAGCCGAGAGCCATGTATCAAGTCTTTGTGCCAAGGTGCGCCCTAAAAACACGTATGCGCCCTAATGAGGGCGCGGTTTTACGATCTCCAAGTTTTTCCAGCTTCTGAGTGTGTTAAAGCCCATAATTCATCAAGTTACATCATATGCCAACCTAAGACGTGGTTTGGCTCAGTCATATTGGTCCAGGACATGACAAGTTCTCAATAAGTCCTTAAGAGGATCAAAAGTGCTAATTTAGGGCCATGCTGAGTAAAACATGTCCTGGGGTGACCCAGCCTAGTTCTTGACGTCCAAGTAACATCCAGAAGATTCCAGAAGCTGCCTTAGTGTGCAACAAAGCTCAGAAGACTTATTGTATAGTATTGCCGCAAATCCTAGTCCAAGTCCAAGAAGGATTTCTCTTTTAAGTCATTTTTTATATCTAATTAGAATAGGAGTTTTGAGTCAGTTTCTGATTAGGATTTTATCCACAACTATCTCCTACATTGTAAAGGTTTAGAGGCCTATATAAAGGATCTTAGGGTCTGCGGGTAGATACATCTAGACACCCTAGCTGCAATTTACATTGTAATTCAGCTTTTAAATTTAAACAGTTTTTAGTTTCTGTGTGGGAGAGAGTTGGATGTGAGCATTGGAGGACAAGCTTTGGCATGGTCTTCTGCTGTGTCTCATCTTCAATAATCTCTTCTGTATCTTTACTTTTATTGCTTTTACTTTAATAAATTCAATTATGTTTGTTTCAATTTCAGTTATGCGTGTGTAGTTCTTTTGAGGATTAGGGTTGCTTGGAGCCCTAGCTGTGTTAGTTCGTTAATTAGATTTTGGCTCTTGATTTTGATTGCTATGTATGATGAATAATTCTGATTACTGCTTAAACTACCATTCTTTTATGCCTTTGAGCTTTGCAACCTTGTTTGCGTAAATTATTGATGGAATTGCTTGACAGACCACTATATCATCTTGTAATTAAGTCACATCACTTTTATAAGCTAGTGTAGTGTCATTAAATTCTCTTTGTACTTCATGCATCATCTTAAACGGTAGGTGATAGATGTTCAAGAGTACACATCATGCTTAGAACATGCCAATAAGAGAGGATAATATATGTGGAGTGGGCCAACCATCAAGACCTTTGCATGGGCACTTAATTCAGAAGTTGCATAGTAATTAGGTCAAGAAAATTTGGTTAAGGACTATAATTGGTTAGGAAGGATAGTAAGGCTTAATTCGCCTTAGTTAATAATCAATCAATCTATCTATCATTCTTGCATTGTTATTTTCTGCGTTTTTACTTGTTCGAATTATGTTTCTCTAGGAATGCACGTCACTTTTCTAGGCTAGTGTAGTGTCATTAAATTCTCTTTGTACTACATGCATCATCTTAAACGGTAGGTGATAGACGTTCAAGAGTACACATCATGCTTAGAACATGCCATGTAAGAGAGGATAAAATATGTGGAGTGGGCCAACCATCGGGACCTTTGCATGGGCACTTAATTCAGAAGTTGCATAGTAATTAGGTCAAGAAAATCTGGCAAAGGACTATAATTGGTTAGGATGGATAGTAAGCCTTAATTCACCTTAGTTAATAATCAATCAATGTATCTATCATTCTTTCATTGTTATTTTCAGCGTTTTTACTTGTTCGAATTATGTTTCTCAAAATCATAAACCCCCACTTCCTCCCCCTGATTCTTTCGTTGTTATTTTCTGCGTTTTTACTTGTTCAAATTTTGTTTCTCAAAATCATAAACCCCATCCTCCTCCCCACCCTCCCTGATCTCCCCCCCCCCCCCCCCCCCCCCCCCCCCCCACACCCTATTTGGCATGTGTGTGTGACTTTATTTATTTGCTGTTTTTATGTAAGTTAATTGAATCTTAACTTAATTGGATTAATCGTTGATACAAGTCCTCGAGGGATCAACTCTTGTTGTGCTACTATACTATTCTTATCAATTTGTGCACTTGCAAGGATTTTATAACTATTAGACTTAGATTTCATATTTCTTGTTGTCTAATTTTACCAACAAGCTTTTAGCGCTGTTGCCGGGGATTTGTCCCTCAACGGTGTCCATTTAGTTTGGATTTATTAACTTAGTTTTTCTTTACTCTTTTAGGTACTTTGTTTATGTCATCATGAGGATCTGTCCAAGGATCTCTACACGGATCAAGCACCCCACCATCATCTAGAGGATCTTCTGTTCACGGCTCACCACCACCTAGCCCAAGAAGGATGGCAGATAGAAAGGATGAGAAGGAAAAAGACCAGGTCCTTATGCCTAACCCAACCCCACGGCTGCTTACGGATTTTGCAATTCCTTATGTTTCGGAGGATCAATTTCCCATTGTGTTTCCAGAGTCCACGGTGGCCAATTTTGAGTTGAAGTCTGGAACCATTCACATGTTACCAACATTCCATGGACTTTCGGGAGAAGACCCACACTTACACATTAAGGAATTTTTTGAAGTCTGCTCAACTTTTCGCATCAACGGCATGACAGAGGCTGAAATTCGAAGGCTCTTTCACTTTATCCTTAAGGATCGTGCTAAGGCATGGTTTCACTCTTTGGCGCCAGTTTCAATCCACTCGTGGAGGGACTTGTCTTCGAAATTTCTAACACAATATTACCCTGTGGCCAAGACAAATGAGTTGAAGGCAAAAATAATGGATACACGACAAGGGGTTAATGAACCATTCTATGAATTTTGGGAGTGCTTCAATCATATGTTAAGGGCTTGCCCACACCACAACATCGATGTGCATCACTTGATGTTGTACATTTACGGAGGATTGAAAAACAGCGACCGCACCATGGTGAACTCTCAATCCCAAGGAATTCTAGATGGCACAGCCATAGAGGCAAGGACGACCTTTGAGAAAATAGCGCAAAGGGAGAAGCAATTTAGCTACAGAGGTCATTCCTCTAAGGCTACAAGCGAGGCATGCACAAATGACAAGGATGACGCCATTGCTCAACTAACGGCAATGGTGAAAAAGATCTGCAATGAGAAGGCTCGAGGAGTTCAAGTGTGTGACGTGTGCTCTATCCAGGGCCACACGTCCCAAGACTTCCCAATGGTGGAAGACACCAATTTTGCTGGAGGTTTCAATAATAATTCACGACTCCGGAATGACCCATATTCAAACACATACAATCGAGGGTGGAAAAATCATCCAAACTTCCACTGGAGCAACAATCAAACTGCCGGCAATCCTTTGCCGGCCTCTGGATTTCAGCAGTTAGCCGCAGCCACTCAAGGGAACTCTCACGGGCCTTCCTCAAATCATAGTGGCGGAAGCAAGTCTTTGGAGGATACCCTCAATGCCTTGGCTCAACAGAACATCGAATCCATGCAATTCATGCAAGACAGGCGGAGTCATATTACAAACTTGGATTGTCAAATGGGACAAATTGCAAATCAACTAAATCAGTGGAAACAGGGAAAACTACCAAGTCAAATCATGGTAAATCCTAAGGGATTTCACAATCCAACGGCCAATACCATCACTCTGCGAGGTGGAACACAACTTCAAGGTCCTACAAACACTGCCCTCGAAGGAAATAACGAAAGACTAGACACTGAGGAGGATGAATTCCCTGTGACATCATCACGGCACCATCCTACCGTGACCAAGTCTATGACACACCCACAGAAGGCCATGCATCATGGAATACCACAGATATGGACTAGCCTTGCGCCGCCAACCATGTTCTAGGCTCCACCAACAGCCCTGCCGCAAGAAGGACCTGACCCTGCGCCTCAATCAGCTCTACCAAGGACCGCTGATCAAAGAGTGCCACTAAACATGCCACAACAACAACCGCAGGTGCAGAACCTGCCTAGCAAGCCACCAAGAACCACACCACAAGTAGCCCCTGAAACTGCATCTATTTCAGCTCTACCAAGAGCCATGTCCTAGCCGCTGTCGCATGACGCGCCAAGTATCATGTCCAAGGCACTTTTGCAGGCCACGGTTGACATCCAACCTGTTCCTAAAGCAAATTCGCTGCACTCAAATAATTCTAACTCTAAAACCTAAAATTCCAATCTTCAAGCAACTAAAAAAGTAACATTTGAGTTAGCTAATGATGTTGATGATCTTGAAATTCCATTTCCTCGCAGGTTCCAAAACATGAATAAGCAAAAGGAGGACTTCGAGGTGGAAATTATCAGCATGTTGCATATGCATCAGATCACACTGCCTTTCCATAAAATAGTCAAGCACATGCCTATCTTCGCAAAACTCATCAAGGACTTAGTCGTAGGAAAGCGTCGTTTCAGCGCCACTGACATCATTGAAATCCCTAAGGCATGCTCTGCTGCCCTTTCGCGCATGCCCTTAAAGCCACCGATCCTAGGCCTCCATCACTTCCATGTGTCATTCAATCGAAAATATTCAAGCATTGCCTCTGCGACACAGGAGCATCAGTAAACATCATGCCGTTCCACATTTACAGGTCCCTCAACCTAGCCGCACTCAAACCTACGCACCTATGTGTTAGATTAGCTAACACCTCTGATACTAATCTAATGGGAGTTCTAGAGGATGTACTTATGCAAATTGGAGACACATGCATCCCTGCGAACTTTTATGTACTCAAGATGGACATAATTGACAAGAATAAGGAACCTCCACTCATCTTTGGAAGGCCTTTGCTAGCCACAGCTGAGTGCCTTATCGACGTCAAAAATGGCCAAGTCTCCATCAAGGTCTTGGGCAAGCTTCGGACATTCTCCATCCATGATGCCATCCAAAACCCTGCAGAGCCAATTGTGGACTTCCCGTTAAACACCATGGACTTATTGCTGCAGAAGGCACTCGCCAATTCATGCAAAACGGATGCTCTTAAAACGGCCATCACTTCACAAACTGATGAGACACTTGACGATAAGGTGATGGAGGAACTCAGAATACTTGATACCGTTCATGTTCATTCATGGAACAAACAGCCAGCTTTTGAGGCGCTACTTCTCATGGACCACCAGACTCTGCCGTCCACCATCCAGCCCCCAGAATTAGAATTAAAACCACTGCCTGATCATTTAAAGTATGCTTACTTAGGCAAAAATCAGACCCTTCTGGTCATCATTGCCTCTAACTTAAATGTGGGAGAGGAGGAGCAATTGGTACAAGTCTTGAAGGCTCATCGACCGACGATAGGATGGACAATTGCCGATATAAAGGGATCAGCCCCGCCAAATGCATGCATCGAGTACTTCTTGAAGACGATGCCAAACCATCAAGAGAAGCGCAGCAAAAATTAAATCCACCTATGAAGGAGGTCATGAAGAAGGAAGTCCTTAAACTCCTAGACGTGGGCATTATCTATCCTATAAGTGACTCTAAGTGGGTAAGCCCGGTCCAAGTAGTTCCAAAGAAAAGTGGGATTACTATGGTAAAGAATGTGCATGATGAGCTCGTACCCCAGAGAGTTCAAACTAGAAGGAGGGTTTGCATTGACTACCGGAAGCTCAATACCACCACCCGCAAGGATCACTTTCCCTTGCCATTCATCGATCAAATACTTGAAGGTTGGCCGCCCATTCAGATTACTACTTCTTCGATGGCTACTCAGGGTATAATCAAATTGCTATCGCCCCGAAAGACCAAGAATATACTACATTCACGTGCTCCTATGGCACATTTGCCTACCGAAGGATGCCTTTTGGTCTTTATAACGCCCCAACTACCTTTCAACGCTGCAAGATGAGCATCTTCTCTGACATGGTGGAGGATATAATTGAGGTATTCATGGATGACTTCTTAGCTAACTTGTCCCAAGTACTAGAACGCTGCCAAGAATGTAACTTAGTGCTTAATTGGGAAAGGTGCCACTTCATGTTACAACAAGGAATTGTCTTGGGCCATGTGATCTCTAGCCGTGGAATTGAGGTGCACGAAGCTAAGTTAGACATAGTGGACAGAATGCCATACCTTACAACAGTCAAGGAGGTTCAATCTTTCTTAGGGCAGGCCAATTTCTATCGACGCTTCATTCAAGACTTCTTGAAGATCACAAGGCCGTTGTGCAACCTCCTAGCTAAAGAGGCCGCATTTGACTTCAACAAGGAATGTCGTGAGGCATTGAATAAACTCAAGGCAAAGCTCACGGCATCCCCCATCATTATGCCACCAAATTGGGACTTAGCATTCGAACTTATGTGTGATGCTTTGGACTTCGCTGTAAGCGCTGTTTTAGGACAGCGTGTCAACAAGCTTCCTCACATCATCTACTATGCAAGTTGAACCCTGAATGATGCCCAATTGAGAATTTCAGATCGTACTTAATTCAGACCAAGGTCATTGTCTACACCAATCATGCAGCCTTGAAGTACTTACTCACTAAGAAGGACGCCAAGCAAAGGTTGCTACGATGGATGCTACTACTCCAAGAGTTTGACCTCGAAATTCAAGATAAAAAGGAGAGTGAAAACATAGTGGCAGATCATAAGAGCTGCTTGATACATGGATCCAACGAAGAGGCTGACAATTACCGCTCATGGGGACATTCCCAGATGAACAACTCTTCGTGCTCTAAGTAATCGACCCAAGGTACGCCGATCTCATTAATTACCTTGTCACTAAACAATTCCCTTCCTCTTTAAGCAGGTATCAAAAGGACAACCTAGCTAAATAGGCTAAGTACTACTTCTAGGATGAGCCCTGATCTAATAATTCGAAGATGCATCACGGAAGATGAGATGGAACCCATTCTCACCTTCTGCCATAGCTTGGCCTGTGGAGGCCATTTTGGAGCTAAGAAAACGGCACTCAAGGTCCTTCAAAGCGGATTCTATTGGCCTACATTGTTTAAGGATGCATACGAGTTTGTACTCACTTGTGATAGATGCCAACGGCAAGGTGTCGAAATCAAATGCCATTAAACCCTATCCTCGTAGTAGAGATCTTTGACATATGGGGCATCGATTTCATGGGACCTTTTCTGAACTCTTTTGGTAATCTCTATATTTTATTAGCCTTCGATTATGTATCTAAATGGGTGGAAGCAACTCCTACCAAAACTAACGACACCAAAGTAGTTGTGAGCTTTTTGCAGAGTCACATCATAGCTAGGTTTGGAGCGCCAAGAGCCATCATCAGTGACGAAGGCACGTACTTCTGAAATCGCTCCTTTGAAGCTTTAATGAAGATGTATGGCGTCACCCATAGGATATCCACGCCCTATTACTCTCAAACGAGTGGCCAAGCTAAAATTTCAAACCGAGAGGTGAAGGCCATATTGGAGAAAACCATGAGCCCCAACCGCAAGGACTGGTCCAACAGATTGAATGACGCTTTGTGGACCTATAGGATGACCTAAAAGACTCCTATTGGCATGTCTCCATTCGGACTTGTCTTCCGGAAAGGATGTCACTTGCCGGGGGAATTAGAGCATAAGGCGTTCTGGCCTATTAAGAAGATGCATATGGAATTCGATGAAGCCCGCTTCATCGAAAACTTCAGCTAAGTGAATTGGAGGAACCCCTCCTCTTTAACTCACGACTCAAGATGTTCCCAAGTAAGTTGCGTTCACGGTGGGCTGGTCCTTTTCTGATTACTAATGTTTTCTCTCTTGGTGCAGTTTAAATTCTGCACCCAGTTAAGAAGGAGCCATTCAAAGTGAATGGTCATTGACTAAAAGCCTACTTTGAGGCCCTCCCTAGTCTAATCACGAGCACAATTAACCTACCACCGGCACCAAGTGTGCCAAGTTCTCAGCCTGCCCCAACTACATAGCTTGATAGCCACGTCTTGCCAAGATGTTAAATAAAGCGCTCCTAGGAGGCAGCCTAGCCCTGGTTTGTATTTCTCTCTTCCTTTGCTGTTTCTGACCTTTATATCTCTCAAACCTTTGTTCTGTTGTCATACATACTGCTTATCACATTGAGGACAATGTTTAGTTTAGGTATGGGGGTGTGGATTGAATTTTTGTATAGAGAAAAAAGTGGTTTGGGGGTGATACACGGCCAGGACTTTTGAGTTTTCCGTATTAGTTTTTTTTCTGTTTAGTTAAGTTTTTCCTAGTAATAGTATGATAACTTGTTAATAGGGATGTATATGCTAAGTTAAATATCTTTTCTTTGATAAGAGTCATGCCATAGTTAGTCATAATCTGCACTTCACAATGCCATGTTTTAAGTAATTAAGTGAACAAAACAACTGAATTTGAGTGAACTTTAGAAAATTAGTGGAGACTACTCTGTTAGATCTTTGAGCCTAATTTCCATTCCTTCTGAGGGATATTCTTGTTTCTACTCTTAAACACTCATCAATTTTCTTCTTAATTGCCGATCTAATTACATCATATTTGCATTGAATTTTAAAGAACTAACATCATATAGATGCTCTTGATTTAATGTGTGGTTTGCCATGAGAAGTGAGGTAGGCTATGTGTGCTTTAACCTCTAAAGGCCTTATCCTACCCTATTGCATGCTCCCTAAGCCAATTTTGAAGCCAAACACTCGGCCTTTTCTTTCATTACCCAAAAGTATAACCTAACCAAAATGCTTAGCCATTCATCACAGCCATGCCCTGTAACTTTAGTTTGTGCTAAGGTTGCCCTAAATGAGTTTCATGGTGAGAATGAGAAGTGAAAGAAGATGCTGCCCAATTCCAAACACTTTGGCGTTTTGAAAAGTTCAAAGTTAAAAAAAATGAGACAAGCTGCAAGAAAATTTGAGGAAATCATTGCATGATCTTAGTTCCATTCAATTCAAAGAAAAAGAAAGAAAGTGAGAAACAGAGTAAATTGAGCCAAGTAAGCCAAGAGCCTCAAAATAAGCCATCAAGAAAGCACAATGTCGTGGGCCTTAAGCAAGGATTCAATTCAGAAATTCTAAATTCGAGTTATGACATCTCATGCCTTGGCATAGCTCAGGTTCTTTGAATCCTATCCTTCCTTTCTAAACCCCTAAGCTTAGCCCCATTACAGCCCAAAATGGAAGACCTAACTGATCTTATGGACAATCATTCTAAGGATTAAGGTACGTATCTATGCTCTTAAAGTTCAATTCCTTTCATGAGATTTTAATTTCCATAAAGTTTTGTTCTTCATTGATACTCATATGTGATTACACTTGAATTCCATAACATAAACTCATCACATATGCTTGAAAGGAGTGAAAGCCTAGGATTCTTGTGCGAATTGAGAGTTTCCTAGTGAGGATTAGAGTCGAGGCGAAATCTTTCTAGGACATTTAGATTAACTTGTTCTCAAACATGATCACTTCAAATATTGGCACTTAACACTACACTTGCACATGACACTCACGCCTATGGCATTCCTTTTAGTTCTGTAAAGCATGTCTTCTTACTTTGATTCTTATTAGCTTGTTAAAAGTATTGTTTCTAGCATCTTATTTGTCTAAGTAAAACATTTGTGGGTATCGTGCTGCTATAACCCTCCGGAGACAAAACTCCTCCTACTAGGTGAACCTAGGCATTTAAGTGTTCTATCTTAACTAAGATCGAGTCTTTTCATTTTTTTTAAGTTTGTTTTACTCAGGGACTTGCAAAAGATAGGTTTGTGGATAATTGTTTAGTCAATATTTTTGCATCATTTTGATGTCTTTATATGCCTCTCTTACATGCCTTTCGAATGATTTCGTTCCATCAATAGTAGAAAATAATCAATCTTGTGAGACTTGTGCAGACTTGTAAAGATAGGTAAATTATGAGAAGAACGCAAAAAGAATGACCCAAATCGGAGTTCAGATGAAGGAGATGTACTCATTTAAATATCAGGTCCTGAACTGGGTCATGAGTGCGCCAGTGCCCCCTATTTTGGGTCATTGGCCAAGTACCTCAGATCATGCCATCCAGGTCCCAAACATGTGTCTCATGACATCAAGTTCATGTTCTAGAAGTGCCAAGGTCATGCCAGGACATGTCGAGTACATGTCTGAAGAACTTCCCGTCCGAGTCCCTATTGAGTCCCTGATTAGGCTCCTACCGAGGTCAAGGACCTACCCTTGTCATGTCCTAAGTCGCGTCCTAAACTGAAGCCATCAGAGCCCTGTCCTACACCTAGCGGGGTGCTGCAATGCACCCTAATGTCATTTCCCAAGGATACCAGCTGAAGGCTAGGTATCAAGTCTCTGCGCCTAGGTGCGCCTTAAAGACAGGTTTGCGCCCTAATTAGGATCCAGTTTTGGATCATCATGCACTTTTCTTTCAAAATTCGTACTATGCTCTGTTTAATGTAACAATCATGTTGATTGCTCTTACTTCATCAAACATTTCATTTTTTTATATTTTTATTTTGTTCGCTGTTTATCCTATTTTTTCCTAAACGAATCATTTTCCTAGGCTTCGTCAGGTGGGTCCCGTGTTCACGTGTTAGCCAGCACCTATCGATTAGAGTCCTTGCGGATTTCTGGGTCAGCGTGTGTCATTTTGGTATCAGAGCATAGTTTAGGAAGTTTTGTCTTGGGCGTACTTTTGTCGGCACGATGATCAACTAATATTACTTTTTGAGTTAGAACCATGCCTCCTCGTCGTGGTCTTCGTAATCAATCCACGCAACCACAAGGTGATGAGAACCTCATACTTGATAGGGGTCAACCTAGAGCCTTCAATTTTGTGCAATTGGGTCAACTGTTTGCTAATCTTATTGTCGGCCAAAGGTCCGATCGCACTCTTGCTGAAATTCCCCGCTCTAACGGTGTGAAAGAGTTTTATGGGCAGGAGGACTATGATGAGGCTGAACTTTGGGTCAAAACTGTGGAGAAAACTTTTGTTGTGAGGGAACTACCACTGAAAAAGTGGGTTGTTACTGCTACGTTCTTTCTTCGTGACTCTACTAAACATTGGTGGTTTGCTTAGCAATACCAACTACCACAAGAGAACTACATTACCTGGGAAGTGTTCAAGCGGAGATTTGAGAACAAGTTCGTTCCACGGGAGTATGTTAACCGTATGCAAGAGGAATTCCTACATCTGAAGCAAGGGGCATGATGGTTGCGGAATACGAGAGGAAGTTTCGGAAGCTCGCTCGTTATTATCCGCCAATTCGTGATAGTGTTGAGGAATTGAAGAAGCATTTTCACAAGGGTCGAAGAAGAATATGCGCTCGATCGTGACGGCTCGAGATTGTACTTGTTACCAAGAGGTTTCCGAGGCAGCTTTAGAGATTGAGGGTTAAGAAAATGTCGGTTCTGATGGGGAGATGGACCGGGGCCAAAATCGAAGGGGTAAACAACAACAGTTTCAGCAGTGATAGCAGTCTCGTCGTGGAAGGAAACAGATCTCTATTGGCGGTCTGAGGGGAAAATAGTTTAAGGAGGGAGCTTCTTCAGGTCCTTCTAGCAGGGGTTCCAGCTCTAACTCTGTACGTTCTTCTAGTGGGTTTACCGGATCTTCACATTTTCATCCCCAACACAGTGGCGGAGGATTTAACACTTCTGAGGCAAACTTCTACTTGAAGTGTAATTGGAGGAACAGTGGTCCTTGTAAGTTAGGGATTACGCAGAAGATCAGTGTTTCATCTACAGACAGATAGAACAGAGATTGCCACCGTAACGAAACCCAGCTCCATGCCTTACCTGTAGCCAATCAGCAGCTGACTTATTTCTCTCCATCTGCGAACTAGTCATCGCAGTTTATTACTCCAGCACCCCAGCACCCCAGCAGTTTGGTTATCCTGCTCAGCCATACGGTATGGCTACACAGTACTATGGCTTTCCACC
The DNA here is from genome assembly GCA_037349345.1 of Oemleria cerasiformis. Lineage (NCBI taxonomy): Eukaryota > Viridiplantae > Streptophyta > Magnoliopsida > Rosales > Rosaceae > Oemleria > Oemleria cerasiformis. The sequence continues at coordinate 14,950 of JAZGTL010000162.1, read as the reverse complement.
GCAGTAGTTTGGCTTCACACAACCACACCTGGAGTACAACCCGCAGCAACCCGAATTCACTGCGATGCAAGCTTAGGGTGGTCGCCCTCATCATAGTGCTGGTAGTGCTTCTAGTAGTAGAGCATCGAGTAGACCGAAAAGTCGAGGAAATAGAGCCCAAGGAAACCGAGGTACAGCAGGTCGTGTATTCAACCTTAGCTAGCAGGAGGCTCAAACTAATCCGGATGTGATTGTCGGTACGTTATGTATTTGTAGTTTTTCTGCTCAAGTTCTTATTGATCCTGGTGCTACAAATTCTGTTGTGTCCCTGATGTTTGCTCAACGAGAGGAGTTAGTCTACACCCCATTGGAATCCCTTTTAAGTGTGGCCCTTCCGAAGGGTGAAGTTTGCACCGCATCTTATAAGTACAAGAATTGCCACGTTTTCATCGGAAATGAATTATTGATGGCTAATTTCATACCCTTAGGGATCATTCACTTTGACGTGATCTTGGGTATGGATTGGTTGTCCCGGCATCATGCAATAGTGGATTGCAGAGAGAAGGTAGTTACTTCAATTGACCTGGGTGTTCAATAGTGACTTTTACTAGAGAAAGTCGAAAATGCCGGTACGAGATAATTTCTGCATTTAAGGCGGAAAACTTGTTGAAGAAGCGTTGCCGGGGCTATTTGGCACATGTGGTGGCAGCAGATTAGTCGACAGTTCAACTCCAGGATGTGCCGGTTGTGAACGAGTTTCCTTATGTTTTCCCAGATGATTTGCATGGTTTACCACCAGCACGGCATATAGAGTTTACCATTGATCTACTGCCGGGTACTAGCCCCATTTCTCTAACTCCTTACCAAATGGCCCCAGCAGAGCTCCAAGAACTAAGTATTCAACTTCATCCAACCAAGTACCTCGCCTTGAGCTCCAGTGTTGTTTGTGAGGAAAAAGGACGGCTCTATGAGGTTGTGCATAGATTACTGTTGACTAAACCAAGTGACCATTGAGAACCGTTACCCGTTACCTCACATTGACGACCTCTTTGATCAGCTAAAGGAAGCACAGATGTTTTCCAAGATTGATTTACGGTCGGGTTATCACCAGCTTCATATCCGAAATGAGGACATCCCTAAGACTGCATTTCGAACTCGGTATGGCCACTACAAGTTTCGAGTAATGCCTTTTGGGTTAACTAATGCTCCAGCAGCTTTTATGGACCTTATGAATCGAGTTTTCTGACCTTACTTGGATCATTTTGTCATCACGTTCATCAACGACATCCTTATCTACTCCAAGAGTTATGAGGAGCATGATAAGCATCTGAGACATGTTTTGAGGAGATTGAGGCATGAAGAGTTGTATGCCAAGTTTGAAAGTGGCAGTTCTGCTAGACCATATCAGTTTCTTGGGTCATGTGGTGTCGACATAAGGGATTTTTGTCGACCCAAAGAAGGTTGAAGCCGTGCAGAATTAGGAACAACCCTAGAGTGTGAGCGAAGTTCGCAGTTTTTTGGATTTGGCTGGTTACTACCGACGTTGTGTGAAGGACTTTTCGGCGATAGCTCTTCCTCTCACGAAGTTAACACGAAAGGGAGTACCCTTTGTGTGGTATCGGGATTGTGAACGGAGTTTTTAGACCCTGTAGGAACGACTTACCACTGCACCAATGTTGGCATTTCCGGAGTCAAACCAACCGTTTTAGATTTACAATGATGCCTCGCTTCAAGGTTTAGGCTGTGTGCTGATGCTGAACCGATGAGTAATCACTTATGCTTCTCGGTAATTGAAGCGTCATGAGTTGAACTACCCCACTCATGATCTTGAGTTAGTTGCAGTAATCTTTGCTCTGAAGATTTGGTGATACTATCTGTACAGGGAAACATATCGAATCTACACCGATCATCAAACCCTGAAGTATCTCATGACACAGAAGGATCTTAATCTAAGGCAAAGTCGTTGGCTGGAGTTGTTAAGCGATTACGACTGCACTATCAATTGTGACCCGGGATGAGCAAATTTAGTAGCGGATGCCTTAAGTCGGAAGTCTTACGAACGGGTGAGTTCTATTCAGATTAGGAAGTCTTCGTTGTTGATTGAGCTGAAGGAGACGGGTGTTTCAGTAATGCCACATCCAGAAGGGGGCTTACTTGCTAAATTCTAGGTACTCCCTGGGAATTACTTCAAAAAGTGAATACTAGAGAAGGATAGGATCTCGGAATCACCAAAGATGGAATGCTTCGACTCAGGAATCGTATGTTTGTGCCAGAGAACTGAGAGTTGAAGAAGGCGATATTTGGCGAAGCTCATGTATCAAGTTGTGCAATGCATCCGAGGAGTACAAAGATGTATCATACCATTCAGCTGCACGACTATTGGCTGGGAATGAAGAGGGAACTAGTGGAATACGTGAGGATGTGCCCTATTTGTCAGCTGGTGAAAGCAGAAAGGTAGAAACCCTCGGGCTTGTCACAACCACTCCCGATTCCATAGTGGAAATGGGAACACATAACCACGGACTTCGTGTTTAAGTTACCTTGCACCAACTCCGGGCATGACAGTATCTGGGTGATTGTTGATCGTTTGACCAAGTCGGCACACTTCTTACCGGTTTGTGCAGATAGTAAATTAAGTGAACTTGCTTGGTTGTTCGTGAAGGAGATTATTCGGTTGCACGACACACCAGTTTCCATTATTTCGGATTGAGACCTTAGATTCACCTCCAACTTTTGGAAAGCCCTTTAGCAATCTTTTCGAGTTCAATTGTCCTACAATACTACTTTCACCCCAGACAGATGGACAATCCGAGCAAACTATTCAGACACTAGAGGATACTCTTAGATCATCGGTTCTTCAGTTTCGAGGCAGTTGGGATCGGTATCTACCATTGATGGAGTTTGCCTACAAAAATAGCTACCATTCTAGCCTCCGCATGACACCATTCGAAGCCTTGAATGGGAAATCATGTTGAACACCTATTTGCTAGACGGAGGTTGGGAAAAGAAGTAGAGATAGGCTAGAGTTAGTAGATCACTAAGGAGCAAATCAAAGTGATCAACAACAACCTAAAAATTGCTCAAGACAGACAGAAGAAAATAGCTAATCGACACTCGAAGAATCGAGAGTATGAAGTGGGTGATCTGGTGTATATGAAGCTTCCACGTTGGAAGGGAGTAGTTCATTTTGGGAAACGAGGGAAGTTGATCCCTTGATACATTATGCCGTACCCGATTATCAAGAAAATTGGAGCAGTTGCTTACCTCCTGGAACTGCCACCGGAGTTATCCAGAGTACATAATGTGTTTTACGTGTCGTTGTATCGTTGTTACGGAAACACATGCCTAATCCGTCCCACGTCTTTGCATCGACCTAGCCTTTGAAGATTAACAACGATCTTACTTACGAGGAGAGAATAATGACGATCTTGGATTGAAAAGGCAAAGTCTTGAGAAGCAAAACTATACCACTAGTCAAAGTGTTGTGGAAAAACCATAATGGGGAAAAAGCCACTTAGAAGCAGGAGGAGCAGAAGAAAGAGAAAAACCCTCACATTTTCTTCACGTAGAAAGGTTTGTTGTTTCAATTGTTTACTTTTCCCTTCAAACTTAAGTTGTACTCTTCCGAGCCTTAAATGAAAATTTTCGAGAATGAAATTTCTTTAAGGGGGTAGACTATTACGACCCATACCAATAACGAAATGTTTTTATGGTAAATTTGAATCAAGTTACGGTAAAATTGGGGTTATTACTACACTAATTCAATGTTGAAGAACTGGTCAACGACAACAAGCAACAAGTTGCTTTGTTGCAGCCAAGGCATTACAGGTGTAATGCATGCAAAATGGGAGTGTGGTGTTTTAAACCCACTAAACTTGTGAGTGGTATTAGATGAGGGAAAATCTGAATTGAGAAATTCAAGCCCAACTCCACCACTATCTCTCTCTCACTCTCTCTCGACCCGTGAACCCAAACAGCCAAAACAAATCCATCCCTTTCCTCCATCGAGCTCGACCGTTAGCGAGAAACACCACCATCATTGAGCGCAGCTACTACGCCCTCTCCTACTTCAAAAAACAAATCCTTTTGCTCCAGCGAACAATTTGGACCCACGAACTCCCCCTCATCTTCTGTCTACGACATCACTTTCCTCATGATTTTCGTCCAAGAACCACCGAATGCAGAACTTCTAACCTTCAAACCAGAGCTATCCACCACCACCAACGAACTCGTTTGGGCTCCGTGAATCCAATGGGCTAAACCTCGAGGCACAAAACTCACCAGAGCTTGAGTCGAAGGTAGACATCAACTTTGAATCTGAGACTTCCCGATGACTTTATGAACGAACCAGGTAAAATCAAACTGTGAGAGTTGAACCATCCTCTCAATCGAGCTGAGAGCTTCCTTTCTAACCATTTGTATGTCGATTCTGACTACATACGACGGTGGAGATAGCGCCAGAAAATGCAGAGCTGTCGGAGTTCTTGATATTCACGACGAATTCCGAGCTGACCAGGTAATATTTCGAGCTGAAACTCTTATCATTTGTTTCATCTTGGTGTGGGATTGAAAACCTAGTGCTTACATGCCGTTTTTGAATCAGACTTGCGGTGGAGGTACTCGGAAGTCCGACGGAGGGCGGAGTTTTGCGGAGGTTTCTAATCAAACGAGGTAAGCTCGTGTGCTAAGGATTACACCACTTGAATCGTCTCGTCCTGGAGTTCTTTCATGACCTATTTCATGTAGGCTTTGAGTGTTGGTCGACGGCGGACAACACTCACCGAATTCTGAAATTTCAACAGAACTATCGTGACTTCCCGACAACTTTCTGGACTCAGCAGGTAGATTCTTGGTCTGAAAGTTTGATATTCATAATCCTGGGATTATGTAGAGTAAGTTTGATACCATGCATGTTGGTTTTCACTGTGTTTAGAGGGAGAAAACCTTCGCCGGAAGAACTATGTTTTCCAACAAGCAGATTTGTAGAATACGGCCAACCATGGCAGAACCAGGCGCGTGAGCCTCACTCTCGGCACGTGGGGGACTTTTCCCGGTGAGTGGCGGCATGTGGCGTACTTTTCCTAGAGAGTGCCGGTGCATGGGGGACTTTTCCAGGTGCGTGTGGGACTTTCCCAGTGCGTGGCAGCGCGTAACACAAAATTTTGGGACGTCTTGTGCACATTTCACTCGCCTTTCATCTTTTAGTACCCCTTAGGGGCCATTGTTGAGCAAATGAAAATGAGAAAACTTAGTGTACTTTGACTTAGATTCTAAACTATACTTTTGTGATTATTTTTTACAGGAGATCCACAGTTGGGAGCTCACGTTGATCCTACTACGTCGAGTGACTTTATCCCCGACTACTTGTGAGTGGACCTCTTTCTTAAAACCTCGTGTTTGTCACTATCTTTTACTTCCACATTTTGCCATATGTATAATATTGAAATCATAGATAGCTTATGTCGATGAGTCGTGGTACTTAGGGATGTTGACTTACTTGATTATTTTATTATTATATTCCCGAGCATGCCTTGATGATTATTTTATTATTATATTTTCGAGCATGCCTTGATAATTAGTTTATTATTATATTTCCGAGCATACCTTGATGATTATTTTATTATTATATTATCGAGTATGCCTTGATGATTATTTTATTATTATATTCCCAAGCACGCCTTGATGAGTCGTGGTACTTTGGTTGTTGAGAAGGGTTGTATATTACTACAAACGTTGTGTTGTATGCGCGTTATACTTGAGTTGTATAGTACCTACTTAGGAGTTGGCGGTATCTTTAGTACCCGTCTGTTGGCCATAGACCAGCCTCCACGTAATCGATCACCCGCGCATGCTCAAATACTAGTTAAATAGCGCCAGCTTGTCCTCGAGCTTTATGGGACATCAGGTGACGGTGCTTAGCACCAAGCCTTCATGTGGTCGAGGTACCCGAGCGAGCCATAAATACCCAATCCGTTATGTGCGCATGACTCGAGCAACTCAAGAGCATAGTTAGTGGGTTAAGCGTTCTATACTCTTTCTTCGGGATGATCTTTTTGACTCCTTAATATTTTATTATTATTTCTCGTAAAATGTGCATGTTTACCTATTCAGACAATATTTCTACGTCTTTTAGCGGTCATTATAGGCCCTTTTTCATGTCTTTTGCTTAATTTAGTGTCAACGATAGGAGAAAGTGATCAATCTTGTGAGCTATGTGCAGAATTAGAAAGACAGGTGAATCATGAGGAGAATGCAAAAAGAATGGTAGAGTTTGGAGTTATATTAAGGAAGTTGTCATCAAGGCAATATCGGGCCCTAAATCATGTCTTGATTTGAAGCCATGCGCCCTATTTAGGGCCAGGACCAAGAATCGCGAATCAAGCCATCCAAGTCCTGGAATCATGTATGAGGACCAACAAATCAAGCCATGGATGAGCCAAGGAAAATTCCAAGACGTGTCCTTAACATATCCCAAAGATACTTCAGTTTCGCACGATTACGAGTCCTAGTACTAGGCTAGACGAGGCATGGCGCGTCTTTAGAGCTCTCAGCCAAGTCCCAATCGTGTCCCCAGACACCCCTCAATTCCCAAGTTCCAGGAGTGTTCCTCAGAAGTGCAGAAGACCATGTCCAGCGATGAACTAAGACCATGCCTTCGGCTGCGCCCTATTTAGGGTTATGACATGCTGATTTAGTCAAAATGGGACATGACTTGGAACTCGATGAAACCAAATGAGATGCCACCCAGAATTGCACTTCTAATCACCCATCTAAGCTAACACAATCAAGTGTCTTGCCCAGAACTGCCAATGACATGTTGTGCCCTAATCGACCTCGGTTGTGCCCTAAAGAGCCAAATTGGGTCAGTGAGTTTTCTACGATCTTTTGAGCAGGAAAAAGCCCAGAACCATACTAGATACATCATATGGAAATAAGATGAGTGGTTTTCACAGCTGCATTGGTCAATGACTTGTTGAGTTCTTAACTAGTTCAATAATGAAGCCGTGGAGCCCATAATGAGGTCCAGTCATGTCAAGAAGATCCAAGAAATGTGTCAGTTATGCTTTGATGTCCAAGAACTCCTCAAAAGGTTCAAGAATAGTTCTTCGCGCATTAGAATTCCCAGGACTGCTGGGAGATTACTTGCCGCCTTAAGAGATTACTTGTTGCTTAAGTTAAGTCCTAAAACTTAGGATTTTGTCCATGCCGATATAGGATAATTGTTTTAGGCTTTCATTAAGGTTATTTTTGGTCTTTGTAAGTCAGTGATCATTCCTAGATTTTAATGGAACCCTAGGGACTATTTAAACTTGCCTTTAATGCAAGTTTAGGGTTCAACGTTTTGTTTTGCCGCATAGAATTTTATAATTTGACTTTTGAGCTTTTGTTCATGGTTTTCAAGAGGAGTTCAACGTAGAGAGAAATTGGAGATTGCTTGGTGTGGCCTTGCTTCACCATTGATCTCAGTGTTTTCTCTTCTTCTCTTTTATCTTTAATTTGTAATCAAGAATTTATCTGTTTATTTCAATATAATGTGTGAGTAGTTTCCTTTAGAATAAGGGGTGCTTGAAGCCCTAGCCATGTAGTTCCTTAATATGATTTAGGCCCTTGATTTACATTATTATGCATGCTGAATACATTGTAGATTACTGTGCGTCATGAGCTTAGTTTATGTTATGAGTCTGACTAACTTGTTTGCATATTCTATCGATGAATAATTGCTTGTTAGACTAGTCATCTTCTTGTGATTATTTAGCATCAATGGTATAGAGCTTTAACTATACTTGTAATCTAAATTCATGACGACCTAGATTATACGGTGTGATTGCTCAAATTTCCATTCGTACTTAATGCATTCTCTTATATAATTGAGTAGTTTTGGTAGTAAGCCGGAAAAGCCTGTAACATAGGAATTAAGAAGGAAATAAAATATGTGGAGTGTATCTTGACTGGGCCTTTGCATGTTCATCTATCCAGTTAATTCTTAATAATGGGATCTTGGAATCTGTGTTAGGAACTTAATTGGTTAGTGTTGGATAGTTAGCCTTAATTCGCTCTATTCATCAATCAATTTCATTATCTTTAATTTCTTGTTTTCAGTGTTTCTTGCAATTCAAGTCATTTAATTTGTAATCATGAATTTATCTATTTATTTCAATATAATGTGTGAGTAGTTTCCTTTAGAATTAGGGGTGCTGGAAGCCCTAGCCATGTAGTTCCTTAATATGATTTAGGCCCTTGATTTACATTATTATGCATGCTGAATACAATGTAGATTATTGTGCATCATGAGCTTAGTTTATGTTTGAGTCTGACTAACTTGTTTGCATATTCTATCGATGAATAATTGCTTGTTAGACTAGTCATCTTCTTGTAATTGTTTAGCATCAATGGTATAGGGCTTTAACTATACTTGTAATCTAAATTCATGACGACCTAGATTATACGGTGTGATTGCTCAAATTTCCTTTCATACTTAATGCATTCTCTTATATAATTGAGTAGTTGTGGTAGTAAGCTGGAAAAGCCTGCAACATAGGAATTAAGAAGGAAATAAAATATGTGGAGTGAATCTTGACTGCACCTTTGCATGTTCATCATATTCAGTTCATTCTTAATAATGGAATCTTGGAATCTGTGTTAAGAACTTAATTGGTTAGCGGTGGATAGTTGGCCTTAATTCGCTTTATTCATCAATCAATTTCATTATCTCTAATTTCTTGTTTTCAGTGTTTCTTGCAATTCAAGTCATTTAATTTCGTTCAGAATTTCGAAGCATCAAAACCAACCCCCCACCCCCACCCCCCTTTTTCCATAGTCTTAATTGATTCTTTTAAGTTTCTTGTGTCTTAAGTTAGTGTCTAGGGTTGTGTTGAGTCTTTATTGCGTTTCAGTGTGTTCTTTGTCGATCTTGATTGTTTCTTTGTGAGTCTTGCATATCTACTTAGTGTCATGTGTCTTTTGTTTTATTTCTTGTTTTCTAGCCTTAACTAAGTTATTCAATCTAATCTACTTGTTTAATGTTGAACAAGTCCTCGGGCGATCGACTCTTGCTTTACTGCTATACTATCTTTATTGTTTTGTGCACTTGCAAGGATAATAACTGTTAGAAATAGAGTTGATATATATTGTCCTACATGGATTAGAAATGAGAAACCTAAACTAGAGTGTTCTATAATGTCTATTATACTTCTAAGAAACTAAGAAATCCTTAAAATGATGGAAACCTAATCAAAACATGGCTGGAATTGAGCAATGCCAGTTGGCACTTTGGACAGACTGTTGTCTCGGTCAGGACCTAGGGCAGGCCCTGAATTTCGGTGACTTGGCCCTGGGTATGTCTTCAACGCACCTTGGCGCGCCTTAGTATTTCAATGGCTTCATCATGGCACTAAAGGTCTGGAAGTTCTTCATGTCTCGATCAAATGGTCGAAGGATGGAAAATGGCGTCATTTGGCCCTACCGCACCTTGGCAAGAACCTATCGATATATCGACACTTTTAGGCACAGTCGCGGCCCTCAATTAGGGCGCATCAGGAACTCGGCAGGACAAGGTCTTGGCATGATTCTAGCACAACCTTAGACATGTCAAGGACATGTCTTGGCGTGAACTTGGCAATGCGCTGGGGGTTTAGTTTTGAGTGTCTTTGAGGACATGTCAGGGATACGTGCTGACTCAATTCTCGGCATGACAAAGCCATGCCATGGGCTTCATTTGCTGGTCCTGAGACATAGTTTTTGGACGCGGATGACTCGATTTGCTGCACTTGACCTTCGCCCTAAATAGGGCTCACTGACACATCCTAAGACAAGTCAGGACCCGATATGGATTTGAGGACATCTCCCACATTTGAACTCTGATTTGAGCCATTCTTTTTCCTGTATTCTTAGAATTCGGTTACCTTTCTAAATCCTGCACACGTCTCACAAAAGCATCACTTTCTACTATGGTTGACAAGAATTAAATCAAATGACAAGTAAAAGGGCCAAATATGACATGAAATACATGTAAGAATTATGACCTAACACGGGTCTACTGAGGTAGTTGATCAATTTCTGCTGCTTGAAACCTTTCCTGATGAAAAATTGTTTACTTTACATGTTATTGATCCATGGTATGATGATATCATTAATTATTTAGCTACTAAACGTATTCCTTCTTCATTAAACAAATTTCAGAGGGATAAGCTGGTGAAACAAGCCAAATATTATGTGTGGGATGAGCCATACTTATGGAAACATTGTTCAGATCAAATCATCAGAAGATGCATCCCTAAAGCTAAGATGAGATTAGTGCTGAACTTTTGCCATGGCTTGGCGCTTGGAGGACACTTTGGCGCCAAGAAGACTGCGCTCAAGGTATTGCAATCTGGTTTTTATTGGCCTACACTTTTTAAAGATGCACATGAATTTGTTCTCACCTGTTACAAATGCCAAAAGCAAGGTAATATTGGCCGTAGGAATCAAATGCCTTTGCACCCTATTCTAGTTGTTGAAACTTTTAATATGTGGGGTATAGATTTCATGGGACCTTTTCCAAATTCTTATGGTTATCTATATATATTACTTGTTGTGGATTATATCTCTAAGTGGGTGGAAGCAATTCCCACAAAAACTAATGATTCCAAAGTGGTTGTGAGTTTTATATAGAGTAACATCTTAGCCAAGTTTGGAGCAACTAGAGCAATCATTGGTGATGGTGGGACTCATTTTTATAATCACTCATCGAATCACCACACCCTACCATCTTCAAACAAGTGGACAAGCTGAAATCTCGAATAGGGAAGTGAAGGCTATATTGGAGAAGACCGTGAGCCCTACAAGGAAGGATTGGTCTCAACGTTTGAATGATGCTCTGTGGGCTTACAGGACAGCTTACAAGACTCCTATAGGCATGTCACCATTTAGTTGGAAATCATTGAAAACTGCAACTTAGCGAATTGAAGGAGCTTAGGAACGAAGCCTATGAAAGTTCTCGCATCTACAAGGAGAAAAGTAAGGCGTTCCATGATAAGCAGATTCAAAGAAAGCAGTTCCAAGTTGGACAAAAAGTTCTTTTATTCAATTCACGGCTGAAGCTCTTTCCAGGTAAGCTTCCTTCATGATGGTCTGGACCCTTCAATGTCACTGATGTTTTCCCTCATCGTTCAATGTCACTAAGGTGAATGGTCATCGCCTCAAACCTTACTTTGAGGACTTCACTATGCCACCCGTCAGTACCCAAGACCTTGGCATGCCACCAAGTGCATAGCCGCTAGCCTCGTCTCTCCTAGACATTAAATAAAGAGCTCCAAGGGGGCAACCTAGCTCTGATTTGAATTCTCTTGGGCCTTTCTTGTTCTGCGCATATCACCTTCTAAAACTTACATTCTGATTTTTTCTTGTATTTTCTTAAACATTGAGGACAATGTTCAGTTTAGGTTTGGGGTTGTGGATGAAAAACTTTACATATAAAAACAAGTAGGTTTGGGGGTACTCATGGCCAGAATTTTTTTTTTAGTCTTGTGTTTTAATTTGTTTGTTCAGTAGTCAATTAAGCTTAACGAGTGCTAGACTGTGGGCTTTGGCTTGTTAATACGAGTCATATGTAAGAAACTAGCTTTGTTTGACTATGAGTTATGCCATTCTAAGTTGTAGCATCTTATTGCACTTCATATGCCATGTCTTAAGCAATCAAGTGCATAGTGTGACTAAAGATGAGTGAACTTCAGAAAATTAGTGGAGACTACCATGTGAGAATTTGAGCCTTATTGCCATTTTGTTTGAGCGATATGCTTTGTTTCTATTTTTAAACACTCATCACTTTTGTTCTTAAATGTTGATCTCATTTTATCATATTTGCATTGAATTTTAAAGAACTAACATTATTAGATGCTCTTGATTTGATGTGTGGTTCACCATAAGAAGTGATGTAGGCTATGTGTTCTTAACCTCCGAAAGGCCCTACCCTACCTTGTTGTGTGCTCCCTAAGCCCCTCTGATGCCAAACACTTAGCCCTTCCTTCATCACCCTAAGCAAAACCCAATTAACAACCAATCAAGTTGGCCATGCCCTATAGCTTAGGTGTGACAAGGCAGTGCCAAATGAAGTACATGACTTGAATGAGGAAGGAGAACCTGCATTGCTTAAGACCCAAGTCACTAGCTGCTAGAATATAGTGCCGAACGCGCCAAACTACACCAAACGCTAGCGCAGGGCATTTCGTTGGACGTGTGCACAGACATGCCAGAACTGCGCCAAATTGCAAAAATCTGCGCCAAACTGCGCCAGGGAGGTCCACACTGCACCAAAACGCGCCAAGATCAGGGATGTCGACAGATCATGTCATCGCATGATCTTGGGTTAGTTCAAGGAAATGAAAAAAGAAAAAAGAAAAAAAAAAGAAAAAAAAATTGAAAGAAAATGGATGAACTAACTCAAGTGAGCCCATGAGATAAAAAAATTAAAGATTAACATCAAGTCAAGAAGTCAAGTCAGTGTGAGGCCATTCAATGCCAAATTGCCGTGGGTTCCAAAAGATCAAAGAAGGACACATTCCAAGTCATGCTACTTCATGCCTTGTCTCAATATGAGTTTTTGAAGTCCAATCCCTTCTTTCGTAAACCCAATTAGCCTAGCCGCATTGCAACATAATGAGAAGACCTAACAGATCTTATGGGCAATCATGCTGAGGATTGAGGTAAGTGTCTACGTTCTTAAAGTTCAATTCTATTCATGAGATCTTAATTCCAGAAATTTCAGTTTTTCATTGAATACTCATATGTGACTATACTTTGATTCCATTATATAAATTCCATCACATATGCTTGATATGAGTAAAAGCCTAGGACTCTAGAGTGAATTGAGAAGTGCTTAGTGAGGATTAGAGTCGAGGAAAAATCTTTCTGGTGCACTTAAATGAAGTTGCTTTGACCCTTGGTTATTTAAGATATTGGCATTCTCACATTTCATATGACTTTTACTGGTGTGGCATACTGTTTAGTTTTGCAATGCTCTTGTACCTTCTTTGATTCTTATTAGCTTGTTAAAGAATTGCATCTCTAGAAAATTTAGATGTCTAAGTAAAACATTTGTGGGTATCGTAACTGGTAAACCCTCAGGAGACAACACTCCTCCTACTAGGGACACCTAGGGGTTCAAATGATTTATCCTTAATTAAGATGGATTTTTTGAATTTGTTTAGTCTTATCTTTCTTTGTTTTGCTCAGCGACTAGCAAAAGATAGGTTTGGGGATATTTGTTTAGTCATTATTTCATACTCTTTTAGATGTCATTATAGGCCCTTTTTTCATGTCTTTTGCTTAATTTGGTGTCAACCATAGGAGAAAGTGATCAATCTTGTGAGCTTTGTGCAGAATTGGAAATACAGGTGAATCATGAGGAGAATACAAAAAGAATGGCTCATATTGGAGTTATATCAAGGAAGTTGTCCTCAAGAAAATATCGGGCCCTAAATCATGTCCTGATATGATAGCGCCCTATTTAGGGCCAGGACCAAGAACCTCGAATCAAGCCATCTGGGTCTTGAAATCGTGTCTAAGGACCAGCAGATCAAGCAATTTTTCAGCCAAGGCTCATGCCAAGCGTGTCCTTGACATGTCCCAAAGATACTTCAACTGCGCCTGAATCCAAGTCTAAGAACTAGCCCAGACGAGCCGTGACGCGTCTTCAGATCTCTCAGCCCAGTCGCAATCGTGTCCCATGACACACCTCAAGTCCCAGGTTCCAGGCGTGTTTCATAGAAGTGTATGAGACCTGGTCCAACGATGAACTCAGGCCATGCTATCGGCTGTGCATTATTTAGGGTTCTGACATGCTGATTTAGTCAAAATAGGACAAGACGTGGAACTCGATGGAACCAAATGAGACACCACCTAGATGTGCATTTCTAATCACCCATCTAAGCTAATGCAATCAAGTTTCTTGGCCCGAACTGCCAATGACAGGTTGCGCCCTAAAAGACCTCGGCTGTGCCCTAAAGAGCAAAATTGGGCCATTGAGTTTTCTACGAGCTTTTGAGCACGAAAACGCCCAGAACCATACTAGATACATCATATGGAAGTGAGATGAGTGGTTTGTCCCAGATGCAATGGTCAATGGCTTGCTGAGTTCTTAACAAGTCCAATAATGAAGCCGTGGAGCCCAGAATGAGGTCCAGTTGTGTCAAGAAGATCCAAGAAATGTGCAAGCCATGCTTTGCTGTCCAAGAACGCCTCAAAAAGTTTTAGAATGGTTCTTGCTGCAACAAAATTCCATGGACTGCTGGGAGATTACTTTCCACCTTAAGAGATTACTTGTTGCTCAAGTTAAGTCCTAAAATTGAGGATTTTGTCCCTGCCGAGATAGGTTACGTGTTTTAGGCTTTCATTAACTTCACTTTGGTCTTTGTAAGTCATTGATTATTCCTAGATTTTAGGGGAACCATAGGGACTATTTAAGCTTGCCTTTAAAGCAAGTTTAGGGTTCCACCTTTTGTTTTGCCGCATAGAATTTTATAATTTGAATTTTGAGCTTTTGTTCGTGGTTTTCAAGAGGAGTTCAACGTAGAGAGAGATTGGAGATTGCTTGGCATGGCCTTTGTTCACCATTGATCTCTTTTATCTTTAATTTGTAATCATGAATTTATTTTTTTATTTCAATATAACGTGTGAGTAGTTTCCTTTAGAATTAGGGCTACTTGAAGCCCTATCCATGTATGTCCATAATATGATTTTGTCCCTTGTTTTACATTATTATGCATGCTGAATATAATGTAGATTACTATGCGTCATGAGCTTAGTTTATGTTTATGAGTCTGACTAACTTGTTTGCATATTCAATCGATGAATAATTGCTTGTTTAAGTAGTCATCTTCTTGTGATTATTTAGCATCAACAGTATAGGGCTTTAACTATATAGTCATCTTCTTGGGATAGTGTGATTGCTCATATTTCCTTTTGTACTTAATGCATTCTCTTGTATAATTGAGTA
>JAZGTL010000161.1:32500-42776 GCA_037349345.1 Oemleria cerasiformis | reverse complement strand
TAACAAGAGTCGGAAGATTCCAGCTTTGAATCTTGTGCTTGACGGTGATCATTTCTGCCACGTCATAGAAGTCATTTAGCGCTTTCTCTTTCAATGGGGCCTTGCCCCTTCTTACTTTATGATATCGGGTCTTCTCTTGGTCCGGTAACTCCATACCATAAAGGGCTGGTGGGTGGGGGTAGAGCCTGACGCGCCAATGTCGATGAATCAAAGGTGTCTGCTTATGGTATGGAATAGGAACAGCAAGAATGGAACCGCTATCGCTTGTGTCCTATCATCCGCGCCTCACTTCTTTCATTCGTCAGTATGGGTAGGTAGAGTCCTTTGCTCGTATGCTTGTACTATAGTAGCACCAGTCTTCCTTTTTAGTGCACATGAAACGGAAACCCTAACAGGGACTACCCACACGGTGATCAAAACTCTTCCTTCTCTGCTTCACTGTCAATTGATTGGCGCATGAATGAAGCTGTAACAGAGCATGTACGCGACGATCAAACACGGCTTTGCCAGCTGCCTGTGATAGGAAAAAGAAAACTTGATCAGATAGTTCGTGTGGTAAACCACCTCGCCTTTGATCTTTCCCTTGCCCTCTTAATATCTTGTTAATAGCTACATTCCCTGCTTCTCCAACAATCTGATTTGACTCTGTCTGCTGCATGAACATCGACAGTGGAATCACTTAATGTAAGGTAGCAGGCGAAAGAGCAGCATGGCAATCGGCAGTCAGAGACGGGCTATTGGAAGCCGGTGTTGATCCCTATAATGGGTTTACTTTGGATCATTCAGTGGGTACCAAGATTGGTGGTTCGACATTCGACAGTTCTGGTCGTAGACACAGTGCTGCTGATCTCCTCAGCTATGCGAAAGCTTCGAATATTCGAGTGGCTGTCTATGCAAGTGTTGAAAGAATGATTTTCGCCTCTTCTTCGCAGATCGAAGCAATCGGCAATTGGGGTTGTTTTTCGCGACCAAACAGGGCGATACCACCATGCAATGGTGCGTGAAAAGGGGGAGGTGATGCTCTGTGCTGGGGCTCTCGGAAGCCCACCGCTTCTGCTTCTGAGTGGCATTGGACCGAGGCCGTACCTCTCATCGTGGGAATTCCTGTGGCTCATCACTTGCCTTATGTCGGACAGTTCCTCTATGATAACCCCCGAAATGGCATCTCAATTGTACCCCCAATGCCATTGGAGCACTCTCTGATACAAGTCGTGGGCATAACCAATTCAGGGGCTTACCTTGAAGCAGCTTCCAATGTCATACCTTTTGCCTACCCTGCTCGCTCTGTTTTCATTCGGAACCCAGCTTCACCACTGTATCTCACTGTGGCCACCCTGATGGAGAAGATTACTGGGCCACTCTCCGCAGGTTCACTCCGGTTGGCATCTACGGATGTCAGGGTTAACCCAATTGTCCGGTTCAACTACTTAATCCGGGTGATGTGGAGCGGTGTGTGAATGGCACCCGCAAGATCGGTGATGTACTGAGGAGCCGTTCCATGGAGGATTCCAAATTCAGGGAATGGTTTGGGGGCCGAGATTTCAGATACGTGGGGCCTGCATTGCCCGTTGATCAATCAAATGATCGGCTGATGGGAGAGTTTTGCCGTCGCACAGTGAGTACTATATGGCACTCCCATGGTGGATGCCTTGTGGGCAAGGTAGTTGATCGCAATTTCAGGGTTATTGGGATTGATGCTCTCCGAGTTGTTGATGGTTCGATATTCACTCTATCACCAGGGACCAATCCCCAGGCTACTCTTTTGATGCTTGGACGGTAAGTCTTTGTTGTTATCTGAATGCTTGAGTGTTGCAGGATTGATGACTGTGAGAGGGGTTGATAATTTGTTGCTTTGTTTTGGCAGGTATGTTGGTATGAAGATACTAAGAGAGAGAATGAGATAGAGTTGACCACTTACCCTGTTACCCTGTTGTGCCAAAAGGAACTATAAGCTGACTTTGCTGCTAATCTGCTAGCCATCTACCAGTATTTGCTCTTCTGCTTCTGTTTTTGGGTTTTTCCTGTGATGTGTACTTCTGTCTTTGAAGATACAGAGAAGGGGAGTAACATTTTGTTGATTCATTCATTCAAAGAATAAGAGTGTATGATAAGAAACTGCTGTTACTTGTTGCAGAAATTAAAGTAGCATTTTACAAACAGCTTTGATTTATTAAGATGAAAGAAAACTTCACGCAGGTTGTGTATGTCACGTATATTTGTTAGTCTATGATTTATGAGTTGGACTGGGCCTCCATGTGTTTGTCTGTGTGTGGTTTCTGAGCTAGGAGCGCTTGGAATTTCAGTCCAACTCATATACTATCAAATGGTAGCTCTCCCTCTCTTCTCTTATGAGAGATAGGCGCTCTCTCTACGGCTAATTCTAACAATAAAGGCATTCCCTGATCTACGACCACCCTTCCTTATCTTGACTTTATAAGTGAAGTCCTTTGATGCGCGGGGAACTGTCTGAAAGTGAAAGGCATCATTGGTAGGCGGCCAAGCGAACATTCCTGTGTGATTGGGGATAGGTAGGCGCAGTGAATCGGCAATCGGGCAATTCGTTAAACGATATCTGTATAATGAGTACGTCTTCTGAAGCCATACCGCGAATCTCTTGTCTTCTGGTAAACGGTCGGAATCAGTCCAAAAATGACTTCCTTCTTCAAATTAGATCCCTTCCATCGGTCGCATCTGCCCTGTCTCAATCGGTCGAGCTGTATCGGTCAACTATAGGAAACTGGCCAATAGCTCTTCTTTCTTTTGGTAAAGGTCAACGGTCCTGTTCAAGCATTGGCGCATAACGGGAGGCTAGCTCAGTAGATTACCATTCCTGTAGTTCTTGAGTTTAGGAGTTAATGATTTGCGGATAGTAGCTTCGGTCGTTCGGTCGATAGGGTAAGCGCTCATTTCGTTCTTGCTTGCTTTCCTTCTGTTATGAGAGAGAGCCGCTATACGGCCATTTCTCTTTAGACAAATGACTGTCCCATTCCACTGCTGGAAAATACAGATTAGGATTCAGCCGCGTGGTGAATGAAACAACATTCATTGAATGAGTTGACGCTAAACCTCCTGCTCTTTAAGAGAGTAAGGGCTGTCTGCATTACTGGATTAACTATAATTAATAGTAGTAGAAACTGGGGGGCCACGTAGACTATTCAGAGGAGGTATGCTAATCAATGATCTACTGATGTAGCTAGTGCTACTGAAGCTGCTGCTAGATATGCTATTGGCTTAACTGGCTCTAAACCCTCCCACCCGATAAAGGAATGGAACAGAAATCTCGTATATCCTCTTTCAAAAGGAATACGTTCCACCTCACCAGTCCACAGCTCAGAAGAAAGACAAAGTTCTGATTTTCCCTCTCATTCCTCTCCCTAGAATCCCTAAAAGAGGAATCTATAGAGGTCAAAGAAGTCGGAGACCGGAGTGAAAGAATATACTCCACCTAAGTCGTCCATATGCCTTAGTTTGTCAAGGTCGGAATCTCCTGCTGAACCTTTCTTTCATTCCCTAGTGTTTGTGCCAGAATTTGTTTCCCAGGTGATACACCTGAAAAGAAGATAGAGCATGAAAAACTAAAGAAAATTCAATAGAGAAAGAAGGGGAGTACAACTCCGTTTCCCCGCTCCAATGCATTGGGTGGAATCAAAATAACATCTTTAGCGGTGCCGAAACTAAAAGGAGGCGGAGAATCGATAAAACAGCTTTGTCGGTTCCTCGTGGTTGTCAAGCTCTTATCTCAGAGTATAAGGTAACAGAGAGGGGTGTCAACTCGAACAAGCTATCCGGCTGATTGTTATGCCTTGCTGATTGTCTTTCTATCGGTAGAAAGGAGCTTGAAGAGACTTCACCGTCACTGGGACCAAAGGACCCCGCGAGGGCACCAGAACTTGGCTGAACCATCAAGATACATGACAGCCGTATTCACCGACGCCTCTCTCTGTCTCTGCTTTATGGCCCTACCGCCGGAAGTGACATGACATAGTTAATGAGGGCATCGTTCAAATTCAACTGACTTCCTTTGCCATCTGAGATCGAATGAAGGGAATTAATTCTTTATAGATCAGATCCTGATACGCATTCAATTGCAAACGGAACACTGGTTAATTGAACAGTTAGCAAATCGGGACCCCTAAGCGGCCTATTCTCTAGCAGCTGATTCTAGACCAATTGCAGCTACTTCGAAAAAACTCCCCCCAGAAAGGTTAATGCCCTAGGATTGGATTCATCCCCATATGGAACTGGGTGAGGGATTCCCTAAAACCAGAGCAAGAACCTAAAAAGCGATAACAAGCTAACCAAATCTCTAAGCCAAGATCGTCTGCTCCTCAGCAATTGATCCAAAGAGTCCCACAGCTCCTTCTTAGGCGGGAAGAAAGAAGCTAATAGAGTAGAGAGTCATAGAAGATCCCGAAAGAGGCTAATTGCCAGAAAGTTTCTCAAATCCGGGTTAACTCCTAAATTCAGGAAGTGAGCTGCGAATAAGCCAATTGACACTATCGGCTCTTTACAGCAAATCAAGATTAGATGGACAAAGAGAGCTTCAGTCAACACAGTCCTAGAAGCTCCATTCAGGCCCACTTCTATTCCTAAGAGCCCATCATTCTACTCAAAAGAGGACGGAGGGTTGCAGCGATTTGTAGACCAATAGCAAAAGCAGCAACGATTCGATGCTCTCAAGCGCCGCGCATTCAAGGTCTAATGAAATTCCCGGTGACCGCAGGAAATAAGAATAGAATCGGACAAAGAGCTGTTAGCAGGGCTTGTTCACGAATGACCACCAGTCTTTTTGGGTTTAAACCCCTACCCTATTGTTGTTTGTTACAGGTGCCCTTGAGTGGAATTCAGGGAATCTGAAAGTAGGGGCAGTAAACACCTTTCGACTAGAAGGAAGGCTGGCGTCCAGAGGGGAAGGAATGACTCCACTTTTGAAGACCAGGGATACGCCGGTCTCCTTTTAAAGCCCAAGAAAGCGCCTTTTCCTACTACTACTAGTAGAATGCCGGGTTTCGCCACCGTTATTTCAGGGTGATCTGATCGGAAGGTCGAAGAGAAGGTTGTTATCACCCGCCGAATACAACAATTAGACTGCTACGTTAGGAAGCCCTCGAGTCGTTCGACTTTGATTAGGACTTTTCTCTCAAAGAGGATCTAAGCAGCTAAACAGTGCTTTTCTCTTACTAAAGAAACCCAAAGCATTCCAATTTAAGGGCTTAGCTTCCTCCATGCCCAACCAATGCCGAATACAAGAACTGGTTCACACTTGAAAGACAGAGGAAAGTCTTCGGCCCACTGAACGTTACTAATAATAGATAAGACGAAACACTACCACTAGTACTTCTTTCCTTGGCCTTTTTGATTAAAGTAAAGTACCGTTTGTTTTGGCTTGATATCAATGACTAAAGTCTCTTCCCCAGAAGGAGAGTGAGATCCGAGAGTGAATTAGAGCCATTACATTATCTCACAGATGCAAGAAAGGGGTTCACTTGTTTAAGTCAAGCAATCGGTAGAGACCGAGAAGAGTTTTCAGTTCCTCTACAGGCCTCTTAAAGTCGGAAGCAAAGAGAGTGGTATTGAGGGGGGAGGAGTTCAACCCCGACTGAAGTCGGAGTAGATTTCTTCCTGCTACCTTACTTACGGGTTGACGAAGCTGTGACAGAAGAAGCAGTTCGAGATGAAGCAGGAATTTCCCGGAGAAAGAGAGATTTTGGTATGTATTTTCCCACTTCCTTCAGTTTCCCTGTTGTGATAGATGGGCAGCAACGTTTGACCTATATACGCGGTAGCATTTCTATCTGCTAGTGAGTTAGCGGATCTTGCTGCAATTAATTAATCTACAATAGCAGCGCTTTGAGCACCCTGCCACGAGCTTATTGCAATCAGACCATAGTAGGAACGGCAATCTATCCCCGTGCTCCGACTCCTAACTATATACAATTCCTGGAAAGAGAAGCAGAGAAACGAGGATGAATTTGGACATTTCCATTTTCCCCGACAATGATAGAGTCAACGGGCGGAACAATGCCGTTCCTTTAGCCAGCAGGAATGGAGCAGAAATTTCGTATATGAACAAATTTGAGTATATATAGTGGAGTAGCTTTCTTTGTTTGAAGGCTTCAAGTGAGAGAGTCAAACCATCGCATCACCAAAAGGTGCTCAGGTGTACCTTAGAGCAACGAAAACGAAGACTTTCGAGAACAAATATTGGACCGGGAATCAAAAGGGGGAAAGTCAAGTATAAGCGCATATGGCACGAAAAGGAAATCCGATTTCAGTACGACTTGATCAGAATCGTAGTTCAGATTCAAGTCGGTTCAGTGAGGGCGACCGCGAAAGTCACCGAATGGGTCAGTCTTTTACTTCAGTTTGTCCTATATTAAAAAAAAGCGTGGGAGGACATTGCAGATGTCCGGAACGGACACGACTTCTTCTAACGCTAGAAGACCACTGGAGGACACCCGGGACCAGAGCATGTCGTGAAAGAAGCACACTGGGCAGGCGTGCTTCGACCGTGTCTCCGGGGCACAGTTGAATGTAGATATCATGAATGCGAGGTGCAGGAGACCAGGCCGAGAAACCCGGGCAACCACTCCCCTATGTGCCGATCGCTAGCGCATCCAGGGCCCCAGCGCCCAGCTCGGCCGGAGAGGCCTAGCCTGATCTGAGAAGTGCTAATTCGGTTCGGATAGACTTCATTCAAGAACGCCGCCGCCCCTGGAATCAATAAGAAAACAAGTGCTAAGTTTCAGATCGGTGAAAAAATCGAAAAGAAGAGACGTTTCTCGCTCGGCGCCTAAAGCGCACTATGCTCCGCTTCAACAAATGAGAGTTTTCGGTGGAACCGGTGAACCACGCGAGCTGGTTAGATGCGCGGGACAGAGGGCTCGTAGTACCTGCTAGCGCAGCTATGCTCTGTAAGGGAAGGAGCCTAAATCGAACCCCTTCTTTCTTTTTTTTTTTCAAAGAAAAAAGTACAAAGAGATTCTCGGATGAGACTAAGCAGCCACCGACCGTTCTGACGCGCCCCTGATCTATCTTGATTAAGACCGAAAACTATCAAAAATGGAGCCTGGTTTAAACTGTCATACAAATGATAGAAAAAAAACCACTAGTAGGGATATGGATGGAGTCTCGCTCAGTAAAGAGAGTTGTAGATTCGTAGAAAAGGAAAAGAGCCTTTACTTGATATATTATATATTAATATTAGTAAAGCGCTAACGCTGCCATTTTTCTAAAGCAACAAGCGCGAAACTTTACTTTTTGAGAAGAAGGTGCTTGTTGCCGCTTTATTAGTAAGTAAGCTTGTTTTATATCATATCAATAAAGGCGAAAGGTTGCTTTACCAAATAATATAAGGCGCGTTAGCGCTTTAGAAGGACATTTAGGCTTTACTAATAGAATATATAGGGCGTTTTTTTTTTCACGGTGCGCAGGTTTGGAACCCGGGCGTTTCCTTTCAAATGACAACTGCCCCTTCCTGCTGCGAGGGCGTTGCGCGAAACCAAACCGCCCCCACCCGCCCGATCAAGTACCAGTTGCTTTGCCGGCGGGCCCACTTAGGTTAGGGGGGCATTGTCCCTCAGTTCTTACCAACCTCCGGTGTGTAATCGACATGTTGCTAGCTTCAACTCGGTTGAATAAGAATCATTGATTCCCTATGCTGTCCATTTCTTATTCATTCAGGGCGCTCGGCCGGTGCTCCTTTAAAAAACCAGAACCACTCTGAACGTAAGGGAAGATAAGGGAAGACCGCCTGAGCGAACCGACCGAAAGGACTTGACTTATTTGAACCGAACGATAGCGGCTTAAAGCTAAGCCTATCACGAGCAGCGTCGCTGCTTGATCGGCGGGGAGGAGCATCTCAAAGTATGGGGCAAAGGATCAAGCGCTTTGACTTTGTCCCCCGGGATCCACCACGGGTTGGGTTTGAGAGCCGTGTGATGGGTTACTATCCAGCACGGTTCGGGGAGCACTTTTTTTCTGCGTTGGTGAATGGAAGCCCCAACTATCAAGCAAGAAAGAAGCGGCTCTTCCCGCGGCGGAGTCCCCATTGACTCTATTTATTATTATGGTAAATCAGTGTATCAAGATGTCAATCTGAGATCTTATTTCGGTTCAATACGTCCACCTACGAGACTGACCTTTGGCTTTCGTCTCGGTACGTGTATTATTCTACATTTTCCCAAAAGAACATTCATTCATTTCTTTCTTCCCCGTCGACCACGACGACTGAAACGACGCGAAAAATCCAGACCCGGAAAAGAGAAGGGCCGGCGGTGGGCATTTGGGAAAGTCGGGCCGATCGGGTGTCTTCATTCAAGCGACGATACAGAAGAAGAACGAAACGAAGCGAGAGGCCGGGGGGCAGGGAAAAGAGTCGAGTCGATCAGGCTCGACGACCGGGAGAAGCAAAACGAAATTCGGATTTGGCCGAAAAAGAAGCAACGCTATGGATACCATGACCGATCACCATCGATAAAGAAGAATCTTTCTAAATCACTTCGGGTCAGCAGAGCCTTCAAGCACCCGAAATACGCCAGGGTTGTAAATGACATAGCGTTCCTGATAGAAAATGACGACTCCTTCAGAAAAACTAAGTTATTCAAGTTCTTTTTGCCAAAGAAGTCCCGCTCCGACGGCCCGACGAGTCATCTACTTAAAAGGACCCTCCCTGCAGTGCGCCCCTCCTTCAATTATTCGGTCATGCAATACTTATTGAATACAAAAAACCAAATGTATTTCGACCCCATCGTAGTTCTCAATCATTTCGTGGCACCGGGCGTGGCTGAACCATCTACGATGGGGGGAGCGAATGCACAGGGAAGAAGCTTAGATAAGAGAATACGTTCTCGCATCGCTTTTTTTGTAGAAAGCTTGACCAGCGAGAAAAAGTGTTTGGCCGAAGCCAAAAAGAGGTTGACCCGCTTCATTCGCTTGGCGAATGATCTTCGCTTCGCGGGAACAACAAAAACCACCATCTCGCTCTTTCCTTTTTTCGGTGCTACCTTTTTCTTTCCAAGGGATGGGATTGGGATGTATAATAACCTTTTTTTTGAGGATGCCCGGGGACAACTCCTAGGTCAATTAAGGATCAAATGTTGGAACCTCATGGGTAAGGATAGGGTAATGGAATTGATAGAGAAATTCATATACCTAGGTAGGATAGGAGAATTGATAAGGGGAATAGAGATTATGATAGAGATCATACTGAGAAACAGCATAATTCCGTACGGGTACAACTCTTATTTGAACGAAGTGAAAAAAATGCGATCTTTGTTGTCTAATAGAACAAACACTAATATCTTAATTGAGTCGGTCAAGATAAAATCTGTTTATCAAAGTGCTTCTCCGATTGCTCAAGACATCTCTTTTCAACTGAGAAACAAAACTAGATCATTTCGTTCCATTTTTAGTAAAATAGTGAAGGATATTCCATTAGTAATGAAAAAAGGGGTTGAGGGGATCCGTATATGTTGTTCAGGTCGATTAAAAGGCGCAGAAATAGCTAGAACTGAATGCGGAAAGTATGGAAAAACATCTCGTAATGTATTAAACCAGAAAATAGATTATGCTCCTGCGGAAGTACCTACTCGTTACGGAATCTTAGGTGTCAAAGTGTGGATTTCATATAGTAAAAAACCTAAAATCTGCTTTTTCTAAAATGGCAATTCTTCACTTTGAGTCCGGTTGAATATGGGGTAACGCCTACGGTCCAACCCGTTATTGATGGAAAAATTTTTTCGGTTTTAATTGTATCCATAACCCTCGTTATGGGCGCTTTATTCATCATACATTTCCTAAAGAAAAAGGAAAAAGGGCTTTTGCTTGCCATTCTAGAAGCAATCAGGTCGACCGACTTTATTATGTGTATAATTTTTACTTTGTTGTGCTTAAACAGCGCCGTAGCCGCCTGCGACGGGGGAATCGGTTCTCCAGTAGGTTTTTCTCCACCGGAGGTTCCCCCCGACACCGATGTTCCCCATGGGGCACCGGTGCATATTCCGGTCCCGCCGGAAATTCCCCAACTAATGCAACCTTTAATGTCCGATGCCGAGCGGGAGGCGGGACTTTACCCACGGTTAAATTTGCAGTTCTTAAAGCGTACCGCTTATCCGGATCTCGTCGCATTGACGCAGACCCTGGATAGGCAGATGCTGATAGAAAAAAGGATAGAAGCAGCATTGGTCTACGACGGCTATAATCCGGCTAGTATTCGCGCACAGATAGCCGAAATACGGGTAACCCTCTTTAACAATGGGGAGGACGCGCTTACTGC
>JAZGTL010000161.1:0-27500 GCA_037349345.1 Oemleria cerasiformis | reverse complement strand
GAGGGTTGTCAAGCTTCTATAAAAAAAGACGTATAAAAAATCGTTGATTGCTGCTATTCTTGAACCTCTTCACCATGCTAATAAGATTAAGGAATTCTCCAACAGAATGGGTTTCCACTTTTCATTGGCAAATCAAGAGGCAGATGATAAAATATGGCTCTGTTGGAATCATGAAGTGAATGTAGTGCTTGTCGACGCGTTTGAACAGTATATCACAGTCGGCATCAGCTTCCTTAATTCAGATCTGGTAAGGCTTACCATTGTTTATGCAAAGTGCTCCATTCAGGAGAGACGGCTTCTTTGGGAAAAACAAAAATGACTGTCCTAAGACATACAAGGTCCATGGATGGTTGCGGGTGATTTTAACGCAATTTCATATGTGTCTGAAAAACTTGGTGGCAGACCTCCAAATCTTTATCTTTAGAGGAATTCAATGCAATGATTAATGATTGTGGCATCATTGACTGCGGTTATGAGGGCAGCAAGTATACCAGGTCGAATAACAAAGAGGATGGGGCTTTGTTTGGGCGAGGCTTGACAGAGTTTTCACTAATCCGGCTTGGGCTGATGTTTTCTCCTCTATCTACTATGGTGAAACACTTACCACGTTCAACATCAGATCATTCTCCTATGCTTATCCAGATTGACGAAGGCGTGTCTTTTCATCCATCTTCATTCAAATGTCAGAACATGTAGATTCCCCGACTTCTTACAAATTTTTTAGTATTCGTGGGCTTGGGGTTCTCCTTTTGACATCTTTTTTCAGAGACTTAAGAGCGTAAAACAGCATCTGAAAATCTGGAATAAGGATATCTTTGGCAACATCTTTGATAATGTGGAAGAAAGCCGAAGACAAACTGCTACAAGCTCAAATTGCTTTGGAACATTGTTGGACTGATGGGAATTATACTGCTTTTAATGACGCCAAAGAGGATCTGAACCATACTCTTCTCATGGAAGAGACCTTTCTTTTGGCGTCAGAAATCCGGTATTCAATGGCTTAAAGAAGGTGACAAGAATACTCTTATTTTCCATGCGGTTTCGAGCAAGAAATTTAAAAGAAGCCTAATTAGGAGAATCAAGGATTCAAACAATACAATACTTGGGTGGAAGATCAATCTACTATTGGTGCTTTAGCTAAAACCTATTTATAAAAGATTCTTTCTTCGAAGGAACACTATATTGATGAAGAAATTTGTCAAGTCATTCCTCACTGAAGAGGAGAATTTTTGACTTACCCGATTACCTGCTATGGAGGAGGTTCGAGATGTGGTTTTCTCTATGTCAGCTGATAGTTCTCCTGGACCAGATGGCTTTTCAGGTTCATTCTATAGAGTGGCATGGGATATTCTCAAATATGATCTTCTGAATGCTGTCTCTTTATTCTTTCTCTAAGACAGAGCCGGTCTCCCCCTGTTGGCTCTGAAGAGTCAAGAGTTGTATACCTTTAAGGCAGTCACTAACTAACCGAGACTCAATGGCTGTGCGAAGAAACTTCAACTATCCCCTGTTGAGGTGAGGACCAAATTGCATGATAAAGAAGCCGAACAAGTTGATGCGGGTCCAACTCTCTGCTAAAAGAAGGAAGCAAACAAGGTGGATACGACTCTTCCAATCCCGATAGTCATCCTTCTATTCTTGTACTGGACCTTCTGCATTATGATCCACTACTTCTTCTAGTCTTTTTGGTGACTTCATAATGGATTAGCAATCTGAGTGGCGATTCGCTCGCAAGCCTCTCTCCTCCGGAGAAGTGGAAGACTCTAATTTTAAAAAGAATATGACGGTCTAAGTCCAACAGTTCCAAAACGCCGATTAGGAATGAGTAGGAAGAGCCAGGCAAGGCACAGCAAATACAAAATGGGGCAGATGGACTTCTTTTTCCGAGACTTATGTGCTCATATCCAAAAACCGGATTCCAACAGAACCGACGATAAGGCTTTTCAAAGCCGATTTTCTAGCCCTCTATCGATTCCTCATAGCAGTAGTAGTAGTGTAGCTGAATTGACTGGCATAGTTCAGGTTCCTTTCTTAATAGGCGCAGATTGCCCGTTCGGCCCACTCTGTTCACATTCATTGCCAACCCGTGTGCTCTCTCTTGATGTCGCAAACAGGGACAAAGACGCAATCAAGGCTTCATATTTGAATAATTAAGCATAAAGTGGAGGAAATTTGTCGTAGTAGGCCGAGTTTGACTCTATCGCCCGACGCACAGCCCTCTATGTAGCTCTACCACAAGACCGTGCCATCACAAGAACGAAGGAGACCCGCAAAGACCGATTAAAAATAGGTAGGGGAAGATGACATGTAAGGGTAAGGGGGCATCCTCGCAGAGCTGGTAGCAAGTCCTAGAAGAGGGGCTACCGGCTGAGAGAAGTGGCTAGATTCGTTACAGAGGCCAAGCCCACTGCGGGACCCGATCCGACCCCAGAACCTAACCGCACCTCAGAGATAGAGGGAAGATCCATGTCACACTGGTAATCAGCCGCCGCTAATCAGTTACCTTGAAAACGGACGATTCTCTCTTCTTTGTCTAGTTCGTGAGCTGCTTTCTTAAATGCTTACGAAAAGCCGCTGGAAGAAGTAGGTCATGAATGGATTTCAGTTATAGCAATGACTCTTGCTATCAAGAAGAGGAAGAGAGGAGATCGAAATCGGAGGGAAGAAGAGAAGGGTTAGGTCAATCAGTTGACTTGCTTAGCTTCTAAAAGCTAAGGACTATGCTTCTAATCTACTAATCGGACTCCTCCTGTTATCTATCTTTCTCGGGATTTTTGGCCTACATTACTTTTTCCTTCCTAGCCGTCCATTTCAATCGTGCAACTTGCATGAAACCCGTCCGCTTTGTATGGAGAAGCAAAACTTAAATTTTAGCAACGTCAATAAATGCCCCACGAAAGCTTTGTCAGATCTATCGAAGGCCCCATCTTCATTCATAATAGGATCATGCGCGACGAAGTTGCCATAAAAGGCTGTTCCAAAGCCCTGCGAAAGCTATGAAGATGGTACCGTTAAAGGTTAAAGTCTTTTTTTTCCTCTTCTGAGCAAAGCTCCAGTGTTCAGTTGATCAAGGGATGTTCAGCCTGTAGTATCAGTTGTGATCGAAGCAGTAACTCTAGTTAGATGGACCTCGAAGTAGAAGCATATACCGGTAAAAAAGATGAAAGGGCGGAAGCAGACGGGCATCATAAATAGCCCCTTTTTAAATTTCTTAGGTATTACCATGACCTTGAGGTACCCAAACTAAGGTTTTCGGCAAAGAAGTTTTTGGGGTTTCATCAGCCAAGCGCAAAGAAAACATCCAAGTGAGAGTCGAACCCACGAGCATCAGGTATTCAGTGGGCTCCCATCCAGGGCCGGGCATAGGCAGCAAGTGAAAGCTTGAGATGATATTGCTCACCAAGCCTAGTATTAGTATTAGTATCAAATTTGAAATCCCATAGACAAAGAAGTCTCGTAGTTCCACAAATAGGTAGGTACTTCACCAACTGTGAAAAAGAGAGGCTAGCAGGGAACCCTCAAAAGTTCTGGCTAGAGAAACTTCTTTTTGAACATCCCGATGCCCTATGTGATTTAGTGTATCTCACGATATCAAAACCCGTGTTTTTCTGTAAATAAATAAAGTCCTGTTTTTGACCCTTCATATAGATACCGAAAACCCAGCAATTTCAGGGTCAGCTAGACTCGTGTACCGCACAAAGATGTAGGAGAGATGCGGCAGCTCTGTTCCAGTCTATGACAGCACTACAGCTAACACAACTACGAGCTAAGGCACAGAAATAGTACCAGTAGGAGCGAAGCAAGCTTTTTCCTTTCAGTCGAGTGAGTAAACTATCCCAGTAGTGCACCCGGCCTGCCGGCCCCCTACACACGTAAGGGGCTAGAATTTCTATAGTTCGCGGAGCAAACTTCCTTATGATAAAGGCGGAGCGGAACGCATTCAAAGAAAAACTCAAATTAGTTTGTAGAGCCACGCAATTCCGTTTCGAGAAACTACCTTGCTTAAATAACAGCTATCGCGCATTATTCACTCCACTTACTACTTACCATTCTCCTTGATATTGCAGGAAAAGCAAATTTTATGTACACAGGGCTATTTCATAGCGCCAGGGACGATGAAGGAATTTGAGCGCTGATGTAGCTAACAGCCACCTTCATAGTCGATTCATTAGGGTCGTCACCTTCTACCCGGAAGTATCCACCGTTTTCTTTGTCTGTTAAGCCTCACAGCTATCGGACTCTCCTAAAGAAAACTGCAATCGTAGTTTATCAACCACTCAAAAGACCACCGAGATCTTCGGCTTAGCTCCCAAAGGTAATCCACCCGGCCCTTGCCCAACCTATACAAGGGGAGCGGAAGATAACGAAAGGGAGACAAAGTCCTAACTAAATCATAACACAAGAACCTCCGTCTCTATCATAACACAAGCTACCCATTCAGTCGAGTCGATCCGATTCCTTCTTATCTATAGATAACGCAAGAGATAACTTATGACTT
This sequence comes from Oemleria cerasiformis, assembly GCA_037349345.1. NCBI lineage: Eukaryota > Viridiplantae > Streptophyta > Magnoliopsida > Rosales > Rosaceae > Oemleria > Oemleria cerasiformis. The sequence goes on along the minus strand of JAZGTL010000161.1, from coordinate 23,002 downwards.
CGCGGATGGAGAGGGATTCGAACCCCCGGTATTCCTATCAATACTTCGGTTTTCAAGACCGACTCTTTCAACCGCTCAGACATCCATCCTCTTCGCGCTTCGCTCGCCCTATCTATCCGCGCGCTGGCAGGTAGGGGCTTATCTATGTGATTCGCTACGCTTGCTTGCGCATATCGGCGGACTCGGTTAGCGAAACTTTTCCGGTAGTACGAATCGCTACGCTTCGCTTGTTTCTATATGATAATATGCACCTTGGTTGCTGCGCTCCCCGCGGGTAATATGAAGAGAGTGAAGAACGAATGATCCTCCAAACAAAAAGAGTGATTGAGCCCGACTCAAGCGAGTGAGTGAAAGGCGTGGCAAGAGAGCGAGCTCGACTCGCGAACGATCGGCAAGTGAAGGACCGATCCTTTTGCGCCAGTACTGTTGCGAGACTTGTACTTGGCGGCTCACGAGCAACATATAGACTAAGGTTGCCCATCACTCCCTCGCTTTTTTTTGAAGTGAAGGCCTTTTCTATTCTCTTTCGTCTATGGTTCCTCCATAAGAACACTGAACGCCCAGCTTCGCAGAGCAGCTCTCTCCCCGCATAGTTTGGAATCTGGTTCATTGAGCACCATTTCTTTTAGATATAAAGGTGTTCTGACTCTATTGGATCAAGTCATAACCTACGCCTTAGTATACTATACTACTATGGAGAGACCAAGCTCTATTTCAGAGATTGGACTCTCTTTACTTTGATTAGCCCCTACTAGCGTAGTATGAGTTCTACGTTAGTAAACGAAGAATTGGGTGATATCAAACTCTATGTCCAAAAGTGGAGCACCATTATCTGATCAAGCTAAAGAAAGACTTCCGGCCAAATTAGATATGAAGGAAAGGTTGAAACGATAAGAAGAGCGCTTAGTGAGGAGACAGCACCGGAGGGAGGAAATTCTCGCGAATAAGGTAGTTTACTTGCTTAGTGCTTGCCCTAAGGGGATCCCCCTTTTCGCTATGTAGGTTCAGCTACCCTTTGATGTGGGCCCTCTCATTCCTTCCGGGTTGAGGACCTCTTCATACGAATCTTTCTATTTCCTCTTAATGCTTCGAGCCACTGTCTCTTGAAGCCTTTGTAGCTGTTCCTGGACTTTGGATAGGTTCACCAAGTGGATTTTGAAAGAAAGGTTGTTGGCAAAAGCCCGGGTTAGGTGTGAAAGGTATTCGGTTGCCACCAGCTCTTAAGCACACCCATTGGCATTGACTGCATGGGATCGAAAGACTTTCGGTTTTGTGGACGTGTCCATAACTTTATCATGGATCTAATTTTTATGAATACACGGGAAGTCCAGAGACCTCATTTGGCATTGTGCGGCTTCCTTAGTGCAAGCACTAAGTAAGCAAGCTACCTTACTCTAAGAAGTCAGCAAGTAAACTACCTTAATTGCACTAGCGCACTCAGGTGAGCAGCAAGCCGTTGGTTAAACCAATAGGGGCTCCGGCAGAAGGTACCACCAGACACTCAATCCCAGCGGAAGACATGTTAGTCGGACGAATAGGCTGTCTTTGACGTAGGCGAAGGCCATTGCCTCCGATAAGCCGAATGTCCTTGGACGACTCCCATACAATTCTTGCGGCGTCTGCTAATCCAATAACCGCGATCCAGGGGATCTAAGTAGGGTGGTTTTGTTGCCTCTATTTTGATCTATTGCCGAAGCAAAATGAAAGGGCAACTGGCTGATCCCGGTGGCAAGCGGTTTCCATAAGGATAATGGTTGGAGTTCCACTTTTTTTAGCGAGATCTGTCTTTCCAAGTTTGAATTTTTGTTAATTTCTTCTAGCTTGGAAATCGGGTTGATCCATTGGTCGCGATAGATGACTACCGGAAATCCCTGCCTTGATCGTTTTCGGAAAGCGCCTTCTCCTTTTTGGTTGGTTTAAGGGGCGAGAGGGGGCGTGGAACTACTACTATGATTCTCATTATTCTCATTTCGCTTTCTACTAAAAAGAGGAACACGGAAAAAAAGGTAAAAAAAAAGTGCAAAGAGGCGATTCATGACTCCAGCATAAAAAACAGCACATTAATCCCGGAGCTGTGGATGATTGAGACAGCTCTAAGATCTTGTTCGTAGTTTCCGTTTAATAAGTTGTACTCATTGGTTTCGCTGAGAAATGTTTGGGAGAAGGATAGTGCACCATTAGTTGAACCATGTCTCTCGGATCTCTCGGAAAGCCTTTGGGTTGTGGGGGCTATTGTTTCCTTGAGGCATGATTTGAGCCCTGGTGCGGAGCTCGGTAGTAGTCTGACTTCGGGAAGAAAACAAAGGGTCGGAAAGCACTCAGCTAAAAGCATGACAGCAATCCCAGCCCGCAACGGAAAGAAAAGCAGTCCCGCCTGAAACCCCCAAAAGAGAAAAGGAAAGCGCTGTTAACAGTAGGAAGAGCAGTCCGTACCGCAAGCAGTACCATAAGCGGTACCGCAAGCCGTACGTTCAGCAATTATTATGCGCAAAAAACGGATAACGCAAGAAACGATTGCTTAATTACGATGAATATAGTCCCTAAAGACGAGACGGAGTCCCCCAGGACAGCTTTCTTTATAGAAGATGCCAGCGTTATAGAAGATGCTACTAGCGCATTGTACTGGCCGTAGGGGACTCAAGCCCTCGTCGATTGAGAGGAATAAGCCCCTCGCCTCACTCGTCAACTGTTGTCATGACCTCTCGATTCTCCCCGGATTGGAGGATCACCTTTGACCTGCCCGACATGCTGTTGACTTGGAGAAAAATTCTCCGGCCGTACCTTCTGCGGTCGTTACGCTTGGTCGGTCATGCTGGGACCAAAGAAAAGTATAAGCTTCTACCGTGTAGAAGGCATTATAACTAAAGTACGCGACCTCAAAAATCAACATCTACATCTCGTCGCTACCCTTTCAGTCCTTTCAATGTTTATCTTCCCGCGTGAGGGTGATCAGCGCTCTCGTTCACGAAGCCAACCGAGTTGCTCATGGGAAGGAGCATGTGGGGGAGAAGGACCTTTATTCGTCTCTTCGAACGGAGCCCAGGTTGCCCTGGTTTCCTTTTTTAACTATGTATGACCTTCTCATCAACGGACGTTTCCCGAATAACCATTCATTTAATGAAAAACCTGCGCTTGTTAGCAGCTGAATCACTCTCTCCTCTCGCAGCGGGCCTCTTTTCTTTCCCCCGCTGGCATGAAGAAAGGGTCCATTTCACTAGCTCTTCTTCTTGTGAGAATAAATAGAGAGGTGCGCTTTCCCTTTGAATGAGTAGATCTTCCCGCCCCCCCCTTTACTCTATGCTCTTGAGGTCCGAAAAGAAGACTGAGTGGACAGGGGGCGGGGAAGTTAAGTTACAGAAATGGTAGTCGTGGACTGGTACCTGCGGTACTGCCTACTTTGGTTACTCCTTATTGTGATCCCTCACTCTGGGCTAAGAGAGTCTCTTAAGTGCTAGCGTAGCGGGGCAATGAACCTTATCTAAAGTATTAGTTCCCTCCTACCAAGAACTACTACAGCTCTCTATGCGAGGAAAAGGGTATAGGCGGATTGACGCATCTGAGCAGGCAGGGCGGGATGAAGCAAGCAGCAAGGGATTGGCTTGGCTGAATAGAACAGATGCGACCGGTAATGGGATATTGAATGGAAAGAACGAAAGCGACGTACGTACTGGATTGACCGGCGTGTGCCAAATACTCTACTTCCCTATTTCTTGCCTTTTCACCTCCCCTAATTGGTGCACTCTTTCCCCCAATTCACCGATAGAGAAGAAAGAGATAAGCAATGACCGGACTAGACCAATGAAAGCGGACCAAGGTTTTTATGCGTTAGCCAAGCGCGCCCATTACAGCGCCTCTATTACAGAAGCGAAAGGGACGCGCCCTATTGACCAGCCGAAGAGCATCCTTATAAAAGAATGAATGGGAAGCAGGCCCGGTCTATATTGCTAGAGTTATCTTTACTTCACCCCCCGCGGCTCCTCTATTCTTATATTTGAATTCCGTCTCTAAGCTTCCCCTTTAGTGCCCGCTGAGACTGATTTCCTCTCGACTATAGTTGAATGGAAGTTTAATTTCCTAAGTCTAAAAATCTTTATTTTATGGAGTCCCCATAGTGCGTGCATTCCCCTACATAGTCCGTAGAAGAATTTCTCACTTAGAAGGGTTGCAATATAATATATATATTTGAAAATTCCAAATTGAAGATCTCTTGATCCCATATACGATCCAGTTCTACATCTTAGCGCTGAAGTAATGAATCGAAATTGAGCTTCACTTCGCGAGTCGGGAATGGCATCATTTATTAAAAGGTGCTAGCGTTGACAAGAGATGAGCTAAAGAGGTGGCCGGGCAGTTGACCAGACCCTATCACATACAGACAGCAAGCAAGAGCTGTGCCGGCTTATCCGGAAAAGAAAATTCTTGTAAAATAAAAATGCTACTACCTCTTTGCGGAATGCTTGATCGAGAAAAGCAAGCAAAGAAGCAGCAGGATGCGGAATACGAAGGGGCTAGGGATAGAGCCAATAACCAATTGAAGAGTTACAGACTACAGTATAAAGCCCTCAATCATGCTCTTGCCAGTGACACATAGATTGTATATACTCTCGCCGATTAAGGCGAATTCTGCGCTCCACGAAAAAACATAGGGAGTCCTTCCTTAAGGAAGGCAAAACAATAAAGTGCCCCTATGACTCTGGTTCTAGTGAAAGCGATGAAAGTCTAGCTGTGCTCCACTTTTTCGGGTAAAGGTTATACGGTGAAGAGCCCAGCCCGGTCAAGGTGACCTTATTAAAGGAGAACATTAGGGACATAAAAGCCTATGGGAATCTCGTCCTTAGTTGCCGAATCTAATGGAGGTTTCAATCCGACGGATCAACCGTAATTTGAAGGTAAAACGGGGGAAATGCTGGATGGGAACTCCTACTCTGACTATTGTTGCGATCTCTAAGCGGGATTTTCAGTCATCTATCCCTTTTCTTTCCTGAAGAACGAGTGGATGTTTTGAACGAGTGTTGAGCGAGTGAAGTGCCCCATAAGCTATAAGGGTGAGCTATATGTTTAAATTCCGTGAGCAGCGATTGAACTGAACGTTCCAAGTGCATCCAGCAGGAATCGAACCTACGAATTTTCGCCCCTTTCTTAGGTTGGTATAGGCTGGGCGCTTTAACCATTCAGCCATGGATGCACAAAGACTCGGCGAGTGAACTAGGTTTTGGTATTCCTTCTCGAGCTTCTATTTCTTCCGTTAAAGGAGATTCGGGAAAAGATGGAATAGGAAGACGTGTTTCCAGAACAAACAAGATACGGGTTGAGAAGGGGGAGTTAGCAAAGTTAGACAAGATTGGAATGGGCATAGGAACATGTATTGATGTACCAGATCGGCTAATGCTCCCAGGTTGATGCGATGTATTCCACCAGTTGACTGAAGACTTGATTATTGGTATATCGATCGGTCCAGCACGGATTGAAATAGAAGCCGGTTCGACAGGAAGCTTTTGAAAACGCAGTGCACCCAGGTAAATAAGGAACGAGATGAATACAGAGGTTAAACGAGCATCCCACACCCAAAAGGTGCCCCACATGGGTCTTCCCCGAAACCCCCCAGTAACTAAGGTTAACAACGTAAAAAAAGCACCAATTTCTGTACCGGTTCCAGAAGAGCGAAGAAAAAGGGGGTGTTTTGTTAATAGGAAAAGGAAAGTGTTTATAGCCGTAGCGATATAAACAAGAATACTCATCCGAGCCGCAGGAACATGTACATACGGAATACGAGAATTTCCACCTTGTTGAAGATCTAGTGGTGCTACCCGAAGACTTAAATGAATAGCCATCGCTGTTAAGAACAACCGAGATCCAATGAGAATTTGCGCGTAGCTTCTGGTCTTTGACATCAAAAAAGAAGGTTGTAATAACGAAACGGACATGTGAGAATTTGGTCCTAGCTAGTGGAACAAGAAAGACATGGATCTATATTCAATACGCAATCAAAGGATTTCTCCTGCTTTGTTTTCGCTCCGCTCGTGCGCGGCACTCCTTGCTCGCGGAGCGGCATACCGAAAAAATCAAGGTTTTGGAAGAAAAAAGAATAGAACGAAAGGAGAAGAGAACTTCGTATTTTGGGAATTCTTTTTTCTTTTGACTTGGTTGGCAGGGTCAGGGCCTTTCTCGACGTTAGACTTCACACACTATATAAAGAAATAGAAAAAGTGTCTGATACGCAGCATCAAGCAACGGTGAGAGAGAAGCAGGAGTCAAAGTTGTGAGATGGTTGATCTCGATCATTATATAAGATATATCTTCGATCTCGTTACAAACCAAAGAAAGCCGCAATGAATAGGCGAGACTCTAACCGACAGGAATAGATTGAGAAAAGTCGTCCTTCGTGAGTGAAGAACGGCTTCGACTTGCATGTGTAAAGCATATAGCTTTCTCTAAGAATAAGGGTTGCATGCTAGCCCAGCCAAGCAAGCCAAGCAAGGTAGCGATTGAGCAGGGAAGGAAAGGGCTGAAATCTCCCTATCTGATCCAGGTGCAGATCAAGAAGGATCTGTAAACCTTTCTTCTTCCTTATAGTGTGCAAACACGAGCAAGCTGCTAAGTGATAAAAGAAAGAAGAACTCATCTGCCCTTCTGGTATAGATCGGGAATTCCTACTTAAAGAGAAACAGAGGCTCGTTTAACGAGCTGGAGCCTATCTTACTAATAATAATGAAGGGCCAAAGAGTAGGCGATTGAAAGACCGGTATGCTCTAAAAAGAAAGTCAAGGATAAGCTTGCATTCTAGAAGCGGTAGCTTCCGAAGGATATAGGTAGAGTGGAAGCCTTCAGCCTTTCATTTTCTTACTATAGGTATAGGCCAAAACGTACACGAGTAAGAGGAAATACGACCTCTTTTAGGCGGGATAGGTTATTTAGGATCCCTACTCTTTCTTTTGATTTTCCCTTGTCGAAGTAGAAAGATAGTTCTTACTGAAGTACAAACAGCTCACCTCTGCTCTCTCGCGACTATGGCAGGGCGGTACACTAGATAAAGCTGCCCGCTAGGTGTTTATGGAATTATTATGAAAGCTGTCGTCCTATCTCATTTAGGGGGGTAACATTCCGTTAGGAAGTGTCACTTTCTTGCAAGAAGCGTGTAGACTCGTGCGAAGAGAAGTAGTTTACTTGCCGTAGCTCAAGTTTACCTTAGTAGCGCAGCTCAGGTCTTTCGTCAGGGCTTCATGGAACCGATGAGGAGCTCTGTGTTGAGATTCGCGAACTCTACTACTTTGTTTGAGAAGGATATCAAAAAGATAGAAAAAGGCAATGTAACAGGGGCGAGCGTACCCCCCGTTCAGGAACAGGATGAGGCAGAAGCACTTGCTCTGAGAAAGAGAGAAGTGTTATAAATAAAGAAAGCTCTTTCAAGCTCATGTAATAGCAGCAAAGGGCAGCCCTTATATTAGAGAAAAGTTTGAGAAAGGGGCACTCATGGCAGCAAGAAAAGGTGATCCCCGAGCCTAGAGAAAGAGTTAAGAGTTCACTTGCTTCTCCACCTACGCGTTTATTCCCAGTTCGATCGGTACTGGCTCGGAGAGCTACTTGATGGGTTAGCGTCTTCCTGTCTTTCCTGCTATTCCAACAACGGCTTGGGTTAGCGTCTTCCTGGATAGCTTTCTTTCACTCTTTCACGGCCCGGCCGGGCAACAATAGGAAGTGCTTTCTTAAGCATATAAACAAAAAATCCAGCTTTCAAACCCTCACTGTGGTGGGTATGGTCTGGACCTATAGAAGATCTTTTCAACAGGAATTTTTCCGGGCATAGAAAAAGATTGGAAGCTTTAGCGGATGTGCCTGCCTATGATTGATCTTTCTTACGGTGAAACCCGCTTGGTTTACTTGGTTTCACTTCCTACTTGCTAACTCCGAGTTTGCAAAATAGGGAATACCTTAGTTCATTCCTTCCTCAGGGCATTTAGGAATGTATGGATGGAGATACTTCTTTGTTTGAGCTACCCTTGCTTTCGAGTTAGCTACTAGCTTGTTTCGGGGGCTGGACTGGCTTGGTTTAACTCCGTGCTTAGCTGGATTGGTTTAGGAATTCGATTCTACACTCATCGCGTACCTTCTTTGTTACACTCAGGGAGATACCTACTTTCATCGTTAGATCGAGTTCTGCCTACTCGACTAATACCAGCTATCATTTCTTAGTCTTGGAGGAGTGTTGAGTTGTGACAAGCTATATGGCTGTGACATGGAGCCACTCAAATTCGGTAAGTGAATCCAACCCGAAAGCGGTCCCAAGCCTCCTTCATCATTAACATCTCTCTTTCTCATTCCCCGCTTGACATCTTTGTCTCTCAATGGTGCTCTGCTCATTCTGGAGATTTTTGTTAAGCATTCACTTAGAGATGTCGTCTTCCTCCCGATAAGAAGCTATCGGCTTTTGCTACGGTACGGGTTTTTCGGGGCAAATAATTGGCCCGGAGAGTCGTTTACCTCTAGCCACTGAACCACCGCCCTTACGTTTACATAATAGGAGGGAGGCACCCGGGACAGAACAATCATGCTTTGGTCTTTTGTGACGGGCTCCCTTTATCACGACCGAAGCCTTTCATATCGGCTTCTGGGGCTTGGTTTGTTTTTGGTGGAAAGGGGCAAGGGACAGAGGAGTCCACTAGCTTACTCTACTCAGGAGGTTTGCTAGTGTCATCGTCCTTCGGGTTCTTAGCATTAGACTTCTTTCTCTTACCTTTCTTTTTCTTAGCATTAGACTTCTTTCTCTTACCTTTCTGTCTCTGTTTATTTCCCTTGGTATGGGTCTTGTCCGGATAAAGTTGGGGCAGCTCTAATTCCAACCGGAGCGATGTTGGGAACTTGCACTCCTGATAACAAAAGCTGGATTCTATCTCTTCTTTCTGTGAAGCGTATCTATTTGTTGGTTGATTGGCTTGTGGTGCTGCTCTAACCACGCTGTGGAGTTGAACCACAGTTCTTCCTTACCTTTCGTGGTTAAATTCCACTTCCCTTTTTCATAGCTATTATGGAGGAACCGCTGCCCTCACTCAATTCTAATCTCGAAATCTTTACCCGATCTGGAAATGCTTATCTTATATGGCACCATAGATCTGAGTTTCGTTTCCTATACGAGCTTCCGTTCCATCCGACTACACTGAACTCCTCCTAAAAAAGCGCGTAAGAGGCCACCCACCCTTTTCCCCTTAGCCCTCTCACTCCGAAAGGCCACATCTAACTTTGCCCAAACCACTTGAATACGAATGAGATCCACAATGCCATCATTGTATGGCCGATAGTAGTACATGGCTTTTCTTCTCGAACCCACCTCAAGAAAATTGGACTTACAAAAATGTCTGAATCACTTCAACAACTTGTTGAAATTCGGCACTTTGGGGACCTAATTCCGAAATATTTCGATATATCGGAAGAAGGTGCTCCAAGGACCGGGAATTGTTATGAATGGCCATCCCAATTTGGTAAAAGGTGAGCCCAGGAGGAAGAGAAAAGTGATCCCCATATACACTAAATACTGATTTGTGAATATTTCTTTGGCATGGATAGTATCAAAAGAAATATCCCAAACTTTGTTTTCCACTTCCACGTCGGGCATATTCGAGAATCCCCTTATCCGAAAGACTCGATACGTTATCAGAACGATAAGGGGACTAGCCGAAACGCCAATTATATTGATTAGTGAAGAAGAGATATGGGTAAGAATCCCATAGTATAAGTCGGTCATAATCTTTTGAAATGTCAAAATTCTGCTTCCCTCCTTTTTTTACCCTTCTGGGGGGCCGCCTTGCGCAGCTTTAGAAGGGAGAGAATTTCAGGCGGTTAAAGTCACTCTCTCCAACCTTTTCTATCTATCAGGGCGAGAAAAAGTCAATATGAGATTTGCGTTGGTTTTTCCAACGAAAAAAAGCACTTTTTTGTCTTTATCATTCGGAAGGCTCAGTCCCAGACTCTGACTTCAATGATGGGAACAACCTCAAGTCAGGAATCCCATTTGAACTGGATCGATGGCACGCGACATGATCGAAGACCCTGCTTCTACTACCGAGTCTACTCCTGCCCTTCCTGCTACTACTCAACCAGTAGCAAGCGTTTCAGTTGAGGGCACGACTCCTCAAACGGTACCGCTGAGTGACTTTCCCCAGAAAAAGGAATGAGTCACAAGGTGCATTTTGAGCCCCAACTTTAACGAGCATTTTCGGGGACTAGCCCGCTTATGGACCAGACTCTCAATTACTGTGCAACCGACTCAAAAGGAGCTCTCTTTGCATGCTCGCATGAACATGAATTATCTTCTATGAGTCTTCTTTCTTTTTAAGGGAAGAGAATGCCCCACCAGAACCATTCTTAAGACCACCAAGCCCTCTCGAATGAGTTCTACTATAGAAGCTTTCAACGTACACCCAGGGACAAATCTTTCACTCACTGAGAAGTGAAACCCTGTGACTAGATCGTCCTGAAGACGGATGCGACGGGAAGAAATGGCATTTGGAAGTGTTGCTGACTTAACATTTAGGTTTCGGCATAACAAAGCGTGCACTGTCTTTTCGCACTTAGGCGCACAGCGTGCAATTGGTAATGATTCTACTACGGTGCCACAAATTCGCAAACTGATCCTAAGTAATCGTTGTTGTTCATTGGATTCCGGAGGAACTACTTCGTTAGGGTTGGGGAATTGCTGCGATTCTTCCTGAATAGCCTGGATTCTACCGTCGAGAGTCACTTTGAAAGTCTTACCTAAACTCTTACGACTCAATATGATAAAGCCTATAAAACAACGAGCTACTATCATTTCTTCATTATAGATTGAGATCTTCTTCGAACTTAATGCACAAATAGATGGAATAGCAGCAAATAGTATCTTTTTAGCATGCGTATTCGTGGAAGTAAATATCATTATGAAAGCTTATCTCTATCCTTTCAGCAACTGAACGGGAAGTGGTTTAGGAAAGGACTCTTGAGTATGTTTAGTGAACCCAGCGAGAAAGGCCCTGACCCTGCCAACCAAGTCAAAAGAAAAAAGAATAGAACGAAAGGAGAAGAGAACTTCGTATTTTGGGAATTCTCTAGGAGTCATGTTTAACCTTGAATGCTATTAATAAATTCTACAGCAATAGTCCCTCGGACTCGGAAAGTAATAACGAAAATGGCTAGCCCAATAGCGGATTCCGCAGCTGCCACCGTTAGAACCAATAAAGCAAATAATTGACCCATCATATCATCCAAAGAAACGGAAAATACCAAAAAGTTCAAATTCACAGCTAATAACATTAATTCTATTGACATTAACATAATAAGAATATTTCGTCTATTAAGGAGGATTCCCCAAATACCTAAAATAAAGATGATCATGGAAAATGTGAAATATTTGATAGGATCCATTTCGGAAACGTAGAATGTAAGAGAAATTCAAATGTTATAACTCCAGTACGATAACGAAAAAGCCCCCCCCATTAAGTTTCCCTTCTTTTAGGAAATCCAGCGAAGCGGCTCTTTAAGCCCTTTGTGGCGATAGCAATTACTGGCCTCGGATACAAATAAAAGAATATCGAAGTCCAAATTTGACTACTTAGGTTTTCCTGTGGATTCATGTGGAACATTGGAACTGCCTGGCGAGGGGGTTTCTTTCAAAACAGGCGTTACTATTACCCCCTTCCAACCAATTTATATTTTCATTGCCACTCTAATCGATTTCTTATATTTAATGATATCCTGGACTCTATAATAATTAATTAGCCAACTCACAAAAGAATAGATTATGAAGAGTACAGCATACATAAGAAAGAGCTTTAATACTAGAAGAAGTACCTTTTCTGCTCCTGGAATCGCCAAAAGGGAGGAAAGTCTCTCGAACATCTTGGCTTGAGAATTCTCGTCACGCTTTTTCATTCACGATTTTCTGTTATTGATTCCTCGTCGATTCTTCCCCTCGTTCCTTTTATCTTGGGCATCTCACTTGGAATGCAAAGCATTCTTTTCGATCTCCTATGTAGGCTTGCTTCGCATAAGCTACATAAGCTGCGGAGCGGTACACGGAACACCAATCCAATCTCAAGAAACATTAACTCAAATCACCCTTTTTTCTAAAAGTGTCCCCTAGTTGCTGGCTAAGAGAAGTGGCCCTGTTGAGCTTCTTGAGCTCAAGCGTTAGCTTGGAAGGTGTGCCCCTCACTTCTTGCCCCCATACACCTTCCACAAGTGGATAGAAAACCTTCAAGTTCTTTGCTTTGATTTTTTATTGTTGGGCTTTCTTTATTCTCGTCCACCAACCCCTTACTAGCACTAGCATGAGTGAGTGATCCGAAAGCCCTGCAGGTAAGAAAATGGCTTCCGAGGCTGAGAAAACATCCCCCCATTTTGAATTCGCCATAGCCCGGTCAAATTTCCTCATGTTGGGATCTTCTTCCCTACGCTACGGTTGGACCAAGTCAAAAACAGGCCACTATAACGTCAGTCATCCACTTCAGCTTGCGTAGTACACTCTTCGAGATCATCCATCCACTGGGTCCAATCACTAGAGCCACCAATCCGTTCGTTGTGCCTTCTTATTAAATATTAAAGTCACCCAACAAAAAGGCTCATTTCTGGACGTCCTAGAAAAAGAGTTCAGCCAAAAGTGCACTTTTTCTAACGTGGCAATTGCCCCATACTATGGACACGAAAGACTTCCATGCTTTGGCCACATCCTCTATTATGTAAATGAAATCTGCCTATATTCCTGTAGGAGTGTGACTTCGGGATGGAATCCTATCGATTGATAGAAAATCCCAAGAGTCGCAAAAATAGAGGCTTACGCACTTAACTCGCTCCTCTTTTTCATCCGCTGATCCGGGATCGGGCATTCCTCCTGTGAAGAGAGATTTGTTCAGCTCTCGAAATAGGTACTCCTCCGTCATCAATTCCCTCTCTAGGCGAATAAATCCTTCATTTTCTCTCTCATCTCTCGATTCAAAGTATGGGCTCTTTTTATTTCCATAGCCCTCTTTAGTAAGGCGATGAGTGGAGCCCGTCCTCTTTCTTATCATCTCCCCCTATTGCACCTCATATCTCTTTCTCCTATGCCTATCTTCGTAGGCGAGCAAGATGAACCGATCACTTCACCCTTCGATCAAAGGAATTGAATGAAAGGGGGCAGTCTCGATCTGGCAGAAGCACCAATAGCAGTAGCCATAGGGAGCGAGATCCCGACGTTCGTCAGCCTGATTCCGACCTCCTGTGCATGGACGCCCCGCCCCGTAACAGCCCTTCCGATTCGAGAACAGCCCTAAAGGCAGGATTCTAGGTTTATGCGTCTCCCGGCAGCAGACTCCGCTCTCAGATGTATCTATTGAAGCAGCACAAGCGAGATGCAGTTCCATCAATTCCGTAAAGATCGGAGGGCCTTTCTCCAGCCTTACAACTAGATTCAAGGAGTTCAACCCGGAGAAATTGCTCTGGCTCCGCCTCTCCTTTCCTCTGCCATTGATCAATGTGAATTAGCGCATGCGGAATCTTATAGTTGCGCCTTGAACAGTTTGATATGAGATGTGTTACGGATAACGACTGAGCTATTGAACAGGTACTGCATCTCGATCCGAAACAGCTACTGGAACTACTGATGCTGGTGGTGTTAGTAGCCATGATGCTAGGTAGCCGTGATCCACCAGCTCTTGCTTATGTCGGTCCCCACATAGTTGCAGCTTTCAATCAGAAAGAAGTAGACCAACGAAAAGGATGGTGGCTATTATCGCAATGGCGGTCTGGAAGATAACGAAATGGGGAATTCCGACCTATTACATCTTTAGTAGCCCCCAGAAATGATTGAGATAATGACTACTCTATCCACGCTCTTCCGTAGGTCGAGAAAGCAACCCTAGGTAGTGGTTATCCCTGGCCTGGTAGGTAGTCATTTTTCCAGTAGTACCTGTACCCTTTTAAGCCAGACATCCTCTTGCATCTGAACCAGAAGTGTCCAGATCTGGCATCTTTGCCTCTTATTGTTCAGGGTCCTCTAGAACCGCAAAACGGTTCGGGCTGACTAGGTCCAGTTGGGGCATTCCACTAGCACAACAAGTGTCCAGCTCCCCCCTTTGCCATTGTCACTACCGGTACCTGACCCCGTCGGCTCGACATTTTCGCAAACACCGACCCTTACTCAATAGGCTTCTCCAGCAAGGGCAGGAAAGGGGAGGGAGAGGTGCCCCGGGGGGAAAGGAAACACCACATTCGGCACACCGCCCTGTCGCTATATATAGACCAAGGAGGCGATGAATCACTAGCCGGGGGAAAGGGAAGAACCCATCCACCATACTATGAGTTGCACTACTCATGAGCTCTAGTTGAAAAGCCTATGAAGAAGACCGGTCAATCGAAAGTTTAATGAGAAAAGTCAAAAAGTGGTCCAGTTTTTAGAAGTGCCTAAAGACTGGTGCCGGCCTCACGCTGTTGATACTAAAGCTATGAATTAGGCCCCCGGAAAGAACTCAAACCATTGGTTGATCTCTACTATATACATGCAGCTGAGCTGGAATGCATGCCACAAAAATTCTTTTAGAATTTCCGCCTTTCATAATAATTGAAGTATGGAAGCACGGGACGGCAGGCTGAGAATGCATTCGATAGGACAAAGATGCGAAGGTTACGAAGTAAAGGCAATCTCTTTACTGTGGTTTACCGACCTTCCTTCCTACCTGGTGAATACGCCATACTATAGATCTCCCACTGCTGATGGTTCAATTTAATATAACAAAAAATCGGCTAGGGAGAGATGGAGCCACTGGACCTCGTCGGGACCTTCGATTCATTTTTCCGGGAGGATGCACTAGCAGGAGCCTTGATTGAAATTACTTTAGTCCCGAGGTTTGTCTGAAGGAGAGAGGACCACCAGAACTATGAGCTAAATAACGGACGGATGGAAGTTCACTCACAGACTTAGACCGCCATAGGAAGAATCAGAACGATGGAGAGACAGAGAAAAAAGAGGATAGGAATGCCAGCCGCTTGTAAGGGAGTCTTTGGTCTTTGGATCTTGGTCATCGTTGGTTCGCATCGTTCAATCAATCCCCGAATTAGCAAGCAGACATCTTTGTATGGAACCGCGAGGGTAGTTGTAGAAAAGGTTTTTTTGTTCGAATCCTTTACTCTAACAAGTAAGCAAGTAAACTACCTTTAGGGCGTACAATAACAATAAAATAAGTATATAGTCTTCGATGAAAGAAAGAGAACAAACAAAAAAATAATGGGAACACTCAATATTGATGATGCAAGCATTTCTGTATTAGATCCAAAGGTTTTTTCTTGACCTAGCAAGGACTTTTAAATATTGAAAGAAAGTAGAACCTAAAAAGAAGAACATCGGATGTTTATTTAGGTTTGGAACCCTCTCTTTTTTCCCCGTTCAAACAAATCTAAATGATTGCAGTTTTTCTATTTTGAATCGTCTTAGGGGCTGGATTATTTGTAACTGCATATTTATAATACAAACGCGGCGCTCCTTTGATTAATTAACATCTCTTTTTTCCCCTTTATTTAATCCGCAGGAGGATAAATTCAGGTTGCTGTTCAAGTTAGTGAAGTTATTTCATTGTAATTAGACCGGAATCACGCTCTGTAGGATTTGAACCTACGACATCGGGTTTTGGAGACCCACGTTCTACCGAACTGAACTAAGAGCGCTTTCTTATCACGGTAGATACGACTGTAAAGAAAAGGATTTTCTTTTTACCCCCAATACATCTTGCTTGCATGCATATAGTCTCATTAAAAAAAATATTTTTTATGTCCCCAATTTGAATCTAATTCAATGGGTCCCTCGTTACTGCCCAGAGGAGAAGTCATAGGTAGGAATGACAGGATTGGGGCCCGTGACATTTTGTACCCAAAACAAAGGCGCTACCAAGCAGCGCTACATCCCTTTCAATTGGTCTACGATGGTCATTGTAGAGAACCTCTGCCCTGTTTTCCACATCGTTATTTCCCCCATCGATATCAAATTTCTCTTGCCATTTCTTCTTTTTTGTCTTTATTGATTTATATACTCATCATCCCGCCGCTCCTACCAACGCTTACTTACTTATGAGCAAAAGGGGTTATAAAAAAAAGAATAAGCCCGCGAGGCTTTCCTGATAGAAAGAGTTGCATGCGAAAGAGATCCCAATTCCGTGTATCCGGTTAAGCAAGCCCTGCCGCCAGCTTCCACCCAGACAAAAACGTGAGCGCCTAGCGGCTTTACAAAAGAAAAAATAGAAGGGCTATTTCATAGCGCCAGGGGCGGAGCTTGAAGAAGCGAAACGAGCCTAGAGTAGCAGCCTATTACGTTTGTTTTTGGCCCCTTTACTTGATATTAGTAAAGCGCTAGCGCCCCTATAGAGTAAGGCTCTTCTGCTATCAATGAAACCGAAAGAAAGACAAAAACCCAGTGCGTTTTGTATAGATCGAGACTTGTAGCTTGATTCTTTACTCATTCCATACTGGAAAGAATTGCAGGAAATCGTTCGATAACACTTCTTACTATTTCTCAACGATATCCGATGATCAAGACAATTCCCGCGAAACTCTTTCATTTCATAGAGGTTTATTCTTATTCTTACAAAGCAAATAGCATTTCCTATTGATTTGTCCCCTGGACTGGACCTATTCTGATTCTGAATTATCCGTCGCTACGCTGTTCCCAAGGACTAGCAAAATCGAAATAGCGAAATTCTTGGGTCATCTCAATGGGTTCAGAAACCACACGTTTCTCTGGATCATCATAGCGTACTTCCACATATCCGCTCAGAGGAAGATCTTTTCGTAATGGATGACCCTCGAAACCATAATCCGTTGATATACGGCGTAGATCCGGATGATTGATGGAAGAAACACCAAACATATCCCAAACTTCTCGCTCCCACCGGCCAGCTGATGGAAATAGACTGACTACCGGAGATATTCGTGTTACTTCGTCTGCACTGGTTTGTACACGAATGCGTGAATTATACCGAGTACTCAGTAAATTATAGACCACTTCAAATCTTCGTTTTCGAGAAGGATAATCAACTCCGCAAATATCGATCGAAACTTGAACCCTTGTATAGGTATGCAATTTAAGAAAGCACAACAATTGAAATGGGCAGTCCGTATTGGTATCAGACCTATTCCCATGTTCTGATCTTTCCATTTTTTTGACCCATTTCTTGGGTAAAGTCTCCCAACTATATTTGAAAATGAATTGGTTATCCATAATGATTAAGATTCACTTGTAGTTCCGCTTCTTGCTCTAACAGAAAGACTTGCCGGAAATCTGGTTGGTCCAACCAAGAAAGGCATGGGAGTCTTTGGGCATCTCACAGGCAAGCTGACAGCTTACTTTTCGATCTTGTACCCGCGGCACTGAACACCCATCCAATCTCGATTGAAAAAAGAAAAAAAGTCAGCCAGTGAAATTATTCACTTCCTTTGTGAAAGTTAGAATCGCACTTTCACAAAGATCGATTCATTTATCTATGCGTATTGTGTGTGAGCGAATGAGGTGTGACCGAATGAGCTTGTCGGATCCGCTGCTTCTCAGGAAGACCTCGGACTGAGTCTATTTACGAAAAAAGAAGCGAAGTGGACTTTGCCTTGAACGAACAATTCTTCCTTTGTTGAGATAGAGTCGACAGACTAAGCACCAACTGGATCGCCTACGAACAAAGAAAGTACGCACAAAGACATTAGAAACTCATTTCTGTGGCCGATTGATTCACAAAATGAACTCCTCTTTCAAGAGAGAAGGGCGACAATAAGACAAATTTAATCAAGAAATGCACTTTGCCAGGAAAAGGAGAAAGATAAAACGGGTTGGGCGGGAACAAGAAGTGGGGAGTCTCATGTTTGGGCGTTCCAACAATTTCACATGTTCCTAAAATCGGCATTCATTCTATTAAGTGACTCCCAGTTCCGGAATCGGCCATTGTTCTACCAGTGGTGTTCAGGCCCTTATCAAAAATGTTAATTGAAAAAAGAAAAAATTAAGGGGCACTTGTTCCTACTAAAGAAGCAGAGGCAATAGAGGCATAGGTGGTTTAAGAACCAATCTGGAGCCAGTTGTTTACCTTGTCGGCTCGGAACCAAAAGCATCAGTATCAGTCCCCCAGTTGCAGTTTATTCTATTGATCTAGAGCCAGCTAGAGTATAGATGGAGGCAGCAGAAGCTGTGGTTGAAGACCCGGTTAATCAGTGGAAGCAGCAGCCCACCAATCGTTTAAGAAAGAGGGGCAGAGCAAGCAGAGGCAAAGGCACCACCATCTCTACAGCATTCGTTTCAACAGCAAAGGCCTAGTCAGAGGTGGGTAGAGCAGAAGCGAGGAAGGCAGAAGCTTCACCAATTTTAGTCGACCCAGAAAAAAGTAGCAAAGGGAGTTTCCGCGGCATCCAGTGGATCAGCGGCAGAGGCGGATTGAATCAGATCCAATTGACCCGGCGGAAATGCGGATACAGCTGCATCTAAGCTAATGTAAGTTGTTGATTCAGCTCAGTAGTCGGCCCCGTCAGAGCACCAATTGAACCAGTCCTAGCCGGCATCCCGAGGAGGCGCTCCTGTTTATGTTACGAGAAATGGCTATGTTTTGATAGAGTGCATTGCCTGTTGTTCTTAGCATCCCTCTCTCACGAAAGATGTGCAATAGTCTTTTTTTTAAAAGGGGTTACCCCCCATAAACACCATTCACAGACCCGTATACTATGCAAAGGCAAAGAGATATTATATATATTTTATAGTGGAGGGGATCATAATCAGATCAAACGAAGCTCGATAGGCGCCCATGCATAGCTCAGCGCCTAAGAAAAGTTGCAGTACTTGGCCGAGTTGACTCATCAGTAGTAGTTCTACCAATTTATATTTTTGATTCCGTTGAAGAACCACCGGTTTTTTTCACTACTTGCAATCCGAGCAGCAGATCCAAATGCTTAGCTACCAGTAGCATCCGAGCCAGATCTTAACCAATGGATCCGGCTGCTTTCCCGTATTCCCTATTCCGGCATTAGAATGTTCCGACCCTTGAATGGATTTCTCAATTCAACATTGAGCCGGCCCCGCTTTCCTCTCCCGCGGCAAGAGCTCGTTCGCCAAGTCCGAACTCCCACTTTATCGTCGATGACGGCTCTCTTCGATGCTAGCAACCGCGTTTGACCCTTTTCCGCGCTTCTTTCAATTTCCTTACATTCTAGCTGAAGGAGAGACTTTACCTTTACTTAGAGAGGGGCAGCAATACTACTACGCTCTTCCGTGCTCGTAGGTTGACTTCCCTTATGCATCCAGCCGCTTCACTAATGTGAATAGGTTATACAGAAGGGTGGGTTGGTTATATACTCTTATGCGCGTTCCTTCTTCGAACCTTTTGGTATGTATTGCCCCCTAACTATAGATCAGATCCACCAGACGAGAAACTCAATTCCGCACTGCTGCTGAGTCGTCGGACTTATCCACCAAGGGATTCGTAGAATTTCTGTGGATTGCGTTGGAGGAAATCCACCAAAGCTAGGCAGATAGATAGACTCCTTTCCCGCTGCTAAGGGGGAGCAAGAAACTAAATTAAATTCTTTTTTTTAATCAGCGCCCCCTTTTGGGTATGCAGGTACTAAGAGTCTTCTCACTACCAACCAGCAGACATCGTCTGGCTGGGTCTTGCCGGTATCAACAACAAGAAAAACAACCAAATGGAAACAGCAACTAACTATGGCTCTTGGCCCAGACAACGCCCTAGGCTTAGGGGAGATCGGAGCAACAGGGAACGCCTAGACGACGTTTTTATTCCTGGGCTGCAGTAAGTAGATCGAGAGGTCGTTCCGCCCCTTGTCCCCGAATATGGGTAATATGTTCTCAAAAAAAAGTTGCTCCAATCTGACCTAGCTGGCGAGCGATCCCAGTTCGCGGCAGAGAACAAGACAGCAAGCGAGCGTACCTTTGTTCGCTTCTTCTCCACCAAGCACGGAAGTTTAAGGATAACTGTAGGTCGGTGGCTGCCTAAGGAAACTCCGATTCGATCCGCCCCCCCCCGGCTGGGAGGCATCTAACTCATCCCGATCACAAGGAGAGGTTCACCATGATGGGGGTACTTCTTTTTGGAAAGAATTAAATACATAGGGGACCATTCTTTTGTTGCGGCATGCTCCTCAGATTTACGGATTCGCAGGGGGCCTCAGGCCCCACTTAGTTGACTGACAATGACAAAGGCTTGCGAAACTAAGTAAGGCCTTTCAAATTGAATCTTAAGTAGTCTCTCAGTGGTGCGAAGCGGCTTTGCCCCGGGGCGAAAGGTTAGACCTTAGAAAGTCAGCGAACAGCGGTTCTTCTATATAGGTATGGCGTTCCCCCCTTGACTCTCCTAACGTCGAGCTAAGTGACTTCGTAACCTTTTCATAGCGTAGTAGAATGAAGGCTACGCACCGACGCTCTCTTATCTATTAGCCTAAGCGTCTTCGCTAACTCGCTCGCCTACTATACCCTACTAATGTATTGTATAGTAGGGTAGGCTAGGCTAACTCAGCCGCTTACTTCTAAAAATGTAGGGCTAAGTAGCGCCTTTTCCTTTTTGAATAACCCATTCTCATTATCTTTCATAAGTAAAGTAGGCGAACCTATACTATAGGTCCTTAGTAGGCGTTGACAAAGAAGAACAGCCGGTTAAAAGACAGCGAAGATTTTTTTTTTAATAATATATATATAGGCCAGCTTGACAAGCTACCCTTCCTCTTGATCTGAGGTGCGAAGAGAAGCATCTCTTTTTTATGACTTCCACTTATCGATCCCGGCCCGGAAAAGTGACCGACCAGGGCCCTATCGATGAATGAAAGAGAGGGTTTATGAGCCCTAGCCCTGTAAGCCCACACCTGTGTAGAGTAGATCGTTCAACACCTGCGGCACAAACCCATTTTTGACCTATTGGTCCTAGTATCATAGGCGACCGAACGGCCGCCCCCTAATTACTAGACCAACCTGCTATAATAATTCCATAAACACCTAGCGAAGATATGGCAAACAAATAAAGTAGCCCTATGTTCGAATCTGACAATACCATACCATAATCAAAAGGTACAACGGCCCGAGCAACCAGACTTAACATAAATGTAGTCACTGGAGCCATTCTAAAAAGGGAGAAATTAGCACTACTTGGTGAAATAGGTTCTTTTAGAATCAATTTCAAACCATCTGCTAGAGGTTGTAACAATCCGAACGATCCCACTACATCAGGACCCTTTCGACGTTGCACAAAAGCCATTACTTTACGTTCAGCTAGCACTAAAAAGGCTACTCCTAGTAGAAGTGGTAGAATTATTCCAAGTATTTCGGCTGGAACAGCTATGTACGTTTTCGATTTTCTATTCACTCATGATCTGGCCTGGTCGACTCGATCATGATATTTCACTCATGATCTGGCCCGGTCGACCCAATCATGATATTGAAGGATGGGACCTTTTCTCGAAAAACTCCGGATCCAGAGAAGAGTTGAAGATGGTGCAACATCGAATCCTGTTACCCTACTTCGAATGGAATCTTAGCCCGCCTCACTTGCTTTCTGTACTGCACAAGGGCCATAAGGGCATAAGCGAAGTCAAGGGATTTCCTTCTAACTAGTGGCTGAGAGTAAGCAAGCTACCTTCATTCAACAGATTTGTGGTTGAGTCAATAACATGCTCTGGGTCGGGAATCTTTGCTCTTCTCTTTTGCATTTCCGCTGCCTGCCTTCTTCTTTGTGTCCGTCCGTATCGCAAAGCTGGTCGACGCCAGCTGTAATGGTTGAAAATAGGGGGCCAACCAAGACCCCTACTCTAATAAAGCTCTGTTCGATAAAGCAAACGATTCGTTCCGACAACTTCGGACCAGATTAACCCTTTAGAATTCGCCGATCTTACAAAATCGATCGGGCGGGCTGGTTGGGAAGGGGTGATTAGCGGAGAAAAGAATCGCTGAGAGATAGATTCTACTATTTAGTCAGGACGAATGAGTGGCTGTGCGGCATGCTTCGGAGGAGATTGACCCTTCCCCGAGTCAGTCCAGTCGGAAAGGGAAGGGCCCGCTGTCTAGACTGCATTTCGGGCGCTTTATTCATCATACATTTCAACCAAAAATACAACCCTGTCAAAGGTATCTAACCTTCCTTCCTTATGAGTGGAAATCCAATCCCGTTTTGTCCTTTTTGCATAAAAATCAAGCTAATATATATATATATTTTAAACCCGTTCTTCCGACCTGAAAAGCGCACAGTTTATCCTCCAAAAATGACCTTCTCCAGTCGGGGAACGCATGAGATATTTACCTAAACCAAGTAGGTCCTTGAGCGGATCCCACGTTAGCCCCAAGACGTTGGTCTCTAACTAGAAAAGTAAATGCTTGAGCTTGAGTGAGAAGGGCCTCCTCCCCCCGCAGGTATTTTGCCTGTATGGTGTTTACCGGGTGGGACCCTCGATCCAGAAGGTATGCCACTATCAGCTTCTATACATGTCTGCCTCCCTTGAAAGCTCTTGGTGCTGCGACTATCACCGGTAAGTTGCGTCGGATCAACATCGGGATTAGAATCAACTGCAAAAGAAAGAAAGTCAACGCCTATTTGCTCTGGATCTACTGGCCCGGACGCTGGAATCTATTCCACCGCAAACAACCGAATATACTACTGCAGGATCTTCCGCAGCTTCTGTTGTTATTGCTCCCACCTGTCACTACGCCACCTCCGCAGCTGGGACTGGAACTGCTTCCGCATCTGGTACTCCCCAACCTTGTCTATCTATCCTTAGAAGTAGGGCGAGTGTCTAAAGACCGGGTTATCTCTCGGAATCAGGTTATTCACTGGGCTGTTAAGCCATCGAGTCTTCTAGGGTTGATCGACCCGTTTCAAGAGGATTCATCCAAGACTCTAGATCTCGTTAATTCTAAGGTAGTTTACTTGCTTACTTGTTAGAGTAAGGAAGATGAGAGGAGGGCAGGCTTTAAGGCATATAGAGTTGGCTGGTTATGGGTCTTTACCATCCCTGCAGCTACTGCGGGTGCCCGGAATTC
>JAZGTL010000160.1:70000-72130 GCA_037349345.1 Oemleria cerasiformis | reverse complement strand
GATCCACTGAGATTCAGCCCTGCGTTGCTTCGATTCGTCCCTCCCCCCTTTTGTCCGCCCATTTCATTTTCTCCCCCGAATTTTGTCAGAGGTTATGAATCCGTGGCTTGGCTTCAAAAACATTTCAGAAAAACAAACTAAGTTGTATTGCTGGAATGTTCTGGCTGGAAGATGCCTTGGCTACAGGACCCATGTTTGGTCATAGATGTCTACGGGACTTCTTCCGAACCGGTCTCGGCATCTCGATATCGTCGTTACTTGTTGCATAAATTAAAGTAGCATTTTACAAACAGCTTTTATTTATTATGATGAAAGAAAACTTTGCGCTACTGACACTTGCAGAAATTAAAGTAGCATTTTACAAACAGCAACAGCTTTGCTTTATTACGATGAAAGAAAACTTAGCGCTACTGACACTTGCAGAAATTAAAGAAGCATTTTACAACTGAGACTTGCAGAAATTAAAGAAGCATTTTACAAACAGATTTGATATAAACCAGTGAGCTATTACGCATTCTTCAAAGGATGGCTGCTTCCAAGCCCACCTCCTGGATGTCACCGCTCGACCACTTCCTTTTCCACTAAGTGATTGCTGATAAAAAAAAGTTTAGTCTGATTACTTTGTCCCTACTCCTGAGCAATGTTTGGTCATAAGATGTCATCGGGACATCTTCCGAACCGTCTCCGCATTTCGATCTCGCCATCCGTATCGATGAATTTCATTTTCTCTCTTAAAGAAATTTTCAAAAAAAAAGAAAATTTGGACGTCTTGGTTTTCTTCCTAACGTAGATTGTTTTGTTTTAGCCTCCCTGCAAAAAAATCTCGTCAATATACAGGTCCCTTGGAGTCCCTGCGCCCCAAATGTGCATTACTCACCTCGCACATAGCTGATGTTTGCTGCTGCTAATGCTGGAAATGAAAATAATCCTATATAGGGGGGTAGTGGTGCTCTCCTCCCTGCTTCCTAAATGTGCAGTACTCCCCACGTACATAGGTGATGTTTGCTGCTGCAGATGCTGAAAATGAAAATAATCCTATATAGGGGGGTAGTGGTCCTCTCGATAGGAAGGCGATGTCCCCGGGCTTGGGCAGCCCACCCCCCCAGCGTCCCTTAGAGTCCCTCGGTGTCCCTTTGAGCCCATCGGTGTCCCTTCGGTGTTCCTTCCTGTCCCTTCTTATGCCTGGTTTGGTCGTAGATGTCTTCGGGACACCTTCCCAAATGGCCTGCTATGTCGGTTGAGGGTTGCTTTCGATTTTTACCACGCCCAGCGGCGCGGGCTTTGTTCCACTCGATGTTCCCGCATTGTCGTCTAGTCATTTCGCTGGCCGACCCTTGCGTTTCGTTTGGTGGTTCTGGGCTTTAGCTAACGTCATGGCGTGTGAGTGGTGAATGGGGTGATGCGTCGGCAGGCTCCTTGCTTGGGCAACGAACTGCCGGCTCTCTCCTTCCTCAGTGATGAATCAAGATTTGATTCTGCGCAAAGCGGGTTCCTGTTTTTGCTGCGTGTAGTAACAGAATGGTGCCACTCGTCGTTCCTTGGAGCCCCTCGGGGGTCCCTTTGGCGTCCCTCGGCGTACCTTTTAGTTCCTTGACATGTCCCTTGGAGTCCCTGCGCCCTAAATGTGCATTACTCCCCTCGCACTTAGGTGATGTTTGCTGCTGCTAATGCTGAAAATGAAAATAATCCTATATAGGGGGTACTGGTCCTCTCCTCCCTTCTTCTTAAATGTGCAATACTCCCCTCGCGCATAGGTGATGTTTGCTGCTGCTAATGCTGAGAATGAAAATAATCCTATATAGGGGGGAAGGGGTTCTCTCCTCCCTGCTTCCAAAATGTGCAGTACTCCCCTCGCACATAGGCCATGTTTGCTGCTGCTAATGCTGAAAATGAAAATAATCCTATATAGGGGGGTACTGCTCCTCTCCTCCCTTCTTCTTAAATGTGCAATACTCCCCTCGCGCATAGGTGATGTTTGCTGCTGCTAATGCTGAGAATGAAAATAATCCTATATAGGGGGGAAGGGGTTCTCTCCTCCCTGCTTCCAAAATGTGCAGTACTCCCCTCGCACATAGGTGATGTTTGCTGCTGCTAATGCTGAAAATGAAATTAATCCTATATAGGGGGTAC
>JAZGTL010000160.1:57500-60000 GCA_037349345.1 Oemleria cerasiformis | reverse complement strand
GGCTCTCTCCTTCCTCAGTGATGAATCAAGATTTGATTCTGCGCAAAGCGGGTTCCTGTTTTTGCTGCGTGTAGTAACAGAATGGTGCCACTCGTCGTTCCTTGGAGCCCCTCGGGGGTCCCTTTGGCGTCCCTCGGCGTACCTTTTAGTTCCTTGACATGTCCCTTGGAGTCCCTGCGCCCTAAATGTGCATTACTCCCCTCGCACTTAGGTGATGTTTGCTGCTGCTAATGCTGAAAATGAAAATAATCCTATATAGGGGGTACTGGTCCTCTCCTCCCTTCTTCTTAAATGTGCAATACTCCCCTCGCGCATAGGTGATGTTTGCTGCTGCTAATGCTGAGAATGAAAATAATCCTATATAGGGGGGAAGGGGTTCTCTCCTCCCTGCTTCCAAAATGTGCAGTACTCCCCTCGCACATAGGCCATGTTTGCTGCTGCTAATGCTGAAAATGAAAATAATCCTATATAGGGGGGTACTGCTCCTCTCCTCCCTTCTTCTTAAATGTGCAATACTCCCCTCGCGCATAGGTGATGTTTGCTGCTGCTAATGCTGAGAATGAAAATAATCCTATATAGGGGGGAAGGGGTTCTCTCCTCCCTGCTTCCAAAATGTGCAGTACTCCCCTCGCACATAGGTGATGTTTGCTGCTGCTAATGCTGAAAATGAAATTAATCCTATATAGGGGGTACTGCTCTTCTCCTCCCTTCTTCTTAAATGTGCAATACTCCCCTCGCGCATAGGTGATGTTTGCTGCTGCTAATGCTGAGAATGAAAATAATCCTATATAGGGGGGAAGGGGTTCTCTCCTCCCTGCTTCCAAAATGTGCAGTACTCCCCTCGCACATAGGCCATGTTTGCTGCTGCTAATGCTGAAAATGAAAATAATCCTATATAGGGGGGTAGTGGTCCTCCCGTCAGGAAGTTGGTGATCCGTGGGCTTTAGCCACGCGCGCGTGCGCGCGTCGCGCGCGTCCCTAAACGTCCCTAATCGTCCCTTTGAGTCCCTTCGAGTCCCTTTGAGTCCCTTCGAGTCCCTCGGCGTCCCTCGGTGTCCATTCGAGTCCCTCTCAGCCCCTTCGACCAAGCTGAGACATGTTATGTCATAGTTGGCTACGCGGCATCTTCCAAACTCCCTCTCCTGGTCCATAGTTCGAGTCCCATGGAGTCCCTGCTTGCTAAATGCCCATTACTCCCCTCGCACATAGGTGATGTTTGCTGCTGCTAATGCTGAAAATGAAAATAATCCTATATAGGGGGGTAGTGGTCCTCTCCTCCTTGCTTCCTAAATGTCCATTACTCCCCACGCACATAGGTGATGTTTGCTGCTGCAAATGCTGAAAATGAAAATAATCCTATATAGGGGGGTAGTAGTACTCTCCTCCTTGCTTCCTAAATGACCATTACTCCCCACGCACATAGGTGATGTTTGCTGCTGCAAATGCTGAAAATGAAAATAATCCTATATAGGGGGGTAGTGGTTCTCTCGATAGGAAGGCGATGTTCCCGGGCATGGGCAGCCCACCCTCCGTGTCCCTTCGAGTCCCTCGGTGTCCCTTTGAGCCCATCGGTGTCCCTTCGGTGTCTCTCCTTCCTCGGTGTCCCTTCGGTGTCCCTTCTTATGCCTAGTTTGGTCGTAGATGTCTTCGGGACACCTTCCCAAATGGCCTGCTATGTCGGTTGAGGGTTGCTTTCGGTTGTTGCCACGCCCAGCGGCGCAGGCTTTGTTCCACTCGATGTTCCCGCATTGTCGTCTAGTCATTTCGCTGGCCGACCCTTGCGGTTCGTTTTGTGGTTCTGGGCTTTAGCTAACGTCATGGCGTGTGAGTGGTGAATAGGGTGATGCGTCGGTAGGCTCCTTGCTTGGGCAACGAACTGCCGGCTCTCTCCTTCCTCGGTGTCCCTTCGGTGTCCCTTCTTATGCCTAGTTTGGTCGTAGATGTCTTCGGGACACCTTCCCAAATGGCCTGCTATGTCGGTTGAGGGTTGCTTTCGGTTGTTGCCACGCCCAGCGGCGCAGGCTTTGTTCCACTCGATGTTCCCGCATTGTCGTCTAGTCATTTCGCTGGCCGACCCTTGCGGTTCGTTTTGTGGTTCTGGGCTTTAGCTAACGTCATGGCGTGTGAGTGGTGAATAGGGTGATGCGTCGGCAGGCTCCTTGCTTGGGCAACGAACTGCCGGCTCTCTCCTTCCTCGGTGTCCCTTCGGTGTTCCCTTCGTGTCCCTTTTTATGCCTAGTTTGGTCGTAGTTGTCTTCGGGACATCTTCCCAAATGGCCTGCTATGTCGGTTGAGGGTTGCTTTCGGTTGTTGCCACGCCCAGCGGCGCAGGCTTTGTTCCACTCGATGTTCCCGCATTGTCGTCTAGTCATTTCGCTGGCCGACCCTTGCGGTTCGTTTTGTGGTTCTGGGCTTTAGCTAACGTCATGGCGTGTGAGTGGTGAATAGGGTGATGCGTCGGCAGGCTCCTTGCTTGGGCAACGAACTGCCGGCTCTCTCC
>JAZGTL010000160.1:15000-17500 GCA_037349345.1 Oemleria cerasiformis | reverse complement strand
CCTGTCCCTTCTTATGCCTGGTTTGGTCGTAGATGTCTTCGGGACACCTTCCCAAATGGCCTGCTATGTCGGTTGAGGGTTGCTTTCGATTTTTACCACGCCCAGCGGCGCGGGCTTTGTTCCACTCGATGTTCCCGCATTGTCGTCTAGTCATTTCGCTGGCCGACCCTTGCGTTTCGTTTGGTGGTTCTGGGCTTTAGCTAACGTCATGGCGTGTGAGTGGTGAATGGGGTGATGCGTCGGCAGGCTCCTTGCTTGGGCAACGAACTGCCGGCTCTCTCCTTCCTCAGTGATGAATCAAGATTTGATTCTGCGCAAAGCGGGTTCCTGTTTTTGCTGCGTGTAGTAACAGAATGGTGCCACTCGTCGTTCCTTGGAGCCCCTCGGGGGTCCCTTTGGCGTCCCTCGGCGTACCTTTTAGTTCCTTGACATGTCCCTTGGAGTCCCTGCGCCCTAAATGTGCATTACTCCCCTCGCACTTAGGTGATGTTTGCTGCTGCTAATGCTGAAAATGAAAATAATCCTATATAGGGGGTACTGGTCCTCTCCTCCCTTCTTCTTAAATGTGCAATACTCCCCTCGCGCATAGGTGATGTTTGCTGCTGCTAATGCTGAGAATGAAAATAATCCTATATAGGGGGGAAGGGGTTCTCTCCTCCCTGCTTCCAAAATGTGCAGTACTCCCCTCGCACATAGGCCATGTTTGCTGCTGCTAATGCTGAAAATGAAAATAATCCTATATAGGGGGGTACTGCTCCTCTCCTCCCTTCTTCTTAAATGTGCAATACTCCCCTCGCGCATAGGTGATGTTTGCTGCTGCTAATGCTGAGAATGAAAATAATCCTATATAGGGGGGAAGGGGTTCTCTCCTCCCTGCTTCCAAAATGTGCAGTACTCCCCTCGCACATAGGTGATGTTTGCTGCTGCTAATGCTGAAAATGAAATTAATCCTATATAGGGGGTACTGCTCTTCTCCTCCCTTCTTCTTAAATGTGCAATACTCCCCTCGCGCATAGGTGATGTTTGCTGCTGCTAATGCTGAGAATGAAAATAATCCTATATAGGGGGGAAGGGGTTCTCTCCTCCCTGCTTCCAAAATGTGCAGTACTCCCCTCGCACATAGGCCATGTTTGCTGCTGCTAATGCTGAAAATGAAAATAATCCTATATAGGGGGGTAGTGGTCCTCCCGTCAGGAAGTTGGTGATCCGTGGGCTTTAGCCACCGCGCGTCGCGCGTCGCGCGTCCCTAAACGTCCCTAATCGTCCCTTTGAGTCCCTTCGAGTCCCTTTGAGTCCCTTCGAGTCCCTCGGCGTCCCTCGGTGTCCATTCGAGTCCCTCTCAGCCCCTTCGACCAAGCTGAGACATGTTTTGTCATAGTTGGCTACGCGGCATCTTCCAAACTCCCTCTCCTGGTCCATAGTTCGAGTCCCATGGAGTCCCTGCTTGCTAAATGCCCATTACTCCCCTCGCACATAGGTGATGTTTGCTGCTGCTAATGCTGAAAATGAAAATAATCCTATATAGGGGGGTAGTGGTCCTCTCCTCCTTGCTTCCTAAATGTCCATTACTCCCACACGCACATAGGTGATGTTTGCTGCTGCAAATGCTGAAAATGAAAATAATCCTATATAGGGGGGTAGTAGTACTCTCCTCCTTGCTTCCTAAATGACCATTACTCCCCACGCACATAGGTGATGTTTGCTGCTGCAAATGCTGAAAATGAAAATAATCCTATATAGGGGGGTAGTGGTTCTCTCGATAGGAAGGCGATGTTCCCGGGCATGGGCAGCCCACCCTCCGTGTCCCTTCGAGTCCCTCGGTGTCCCTTTGAGCCCATCGGTGTCCCTTCGGTGTCTCTCCTTCCTCGGTGTCCCTTCGGTGTCCCTTCTTATGCCTAGTTTGGTCGTAGATGTCTTCGGGACACCTTCCCAAATGGCCTGCTATGTCGGTTGAGGGTTGCTTTCGGTTGTTGCCACGCCCAGCGGCGCAGGCTTTGTTCCACTCGATGTTCCCGCATTGTCGTCTAGTCATTTCGCTGGCCGACCCTTGCGGTTCGTTTTGTGGTTCTGGGCTTTAGCTAACGTCATGGCGTGTGAGTGGTGAATAGGGTGATGCGTCGGTAGGCTCCTTGCTTGGGCAACGAACTGCCGGCTCTCTCCTTCCTCGGTGTCCCTTCGGTGTCCCTTCTTATGCCTAGTTTGGTCGTAGATGTCTTCGGGACACCTTCCCAAATGGCCTGCTATGTCGGTTGAGGGTTGCTTTCGGTTGTTGCCACGCCCAGCGGCGCAGGCTTTGTTCCACTCGATGTTCCCGCATTGTCGTCTAGTCATTTCGCTGGCCGACCCTTGCGGTTCGTTTTGTGGTTCTGGGCTTTAGCTAACGTCATGGCGTGTGAGTGGTGAATAGGGTGATGCGTCGGCAGGCTCCTTGCTTGGGCAACGAACTGCCGGCTCTCTCCTTCCTCGGTGTCCCTTCGGTGTTCCTTCGTGTCCCTTTTTA
>JAZGTL010000159.1:312500-315000 GCA_037349345.1 Oemleria cerasiformis | reverse complement strand
TTGTCGTCTAGTCATTTCGCTGGCCGACCCTTGCGTTTCGTTTGGTGGTTCTGGGCTTTAGCTAACGTCATGGCGTGTGAGTGGTGAATGGGGTGATGCGTCGGCAGGCTCCTTGCTTGGGCAACGAACTGCCGGCTCTCTCCTTCCTCAGTGATGAATCAAGATTTGATTCTGCGCAAAGCGGGTTCCTGTTTTTGCTGCGTGTAGTAACAGAATGGTGCCACTCGTCGTTCCTTGGAGCCCCCTCGGGGGTCCCTTTGGCGTCCCTCGGCGTACCTTTTAGTTCCTTGACATGTCCCTTGGAGTCCCTGCGCCCTAAATGTGCATTACTCCCCTCGCACTTAGGTGATGTTTGCTGCTGCTAATGCTGAAAATGAAAATAATCCTATATAGGGGGTACTGGTCCTCTCCTCCCTTCTTCTTAAATGTGCAATACTCCCCTCGCGCATAGGTGATGTTTGCTGCTGCTAATGCTGAGAATGAAAATAATCCTATATAGGGGGGAAGGGGTTCTCTCCTCCCTGCTTCCAAAATGTGCAGTACTCCCCTCGCACATAGGCCATGTTTGCTGCTGCTAATGCTGAAAATGAAAATAATCCTATATAGGGGGGTACTGCTCCTCTCCTCCCTTCTTCTTAAATGTGCAATACTCCCCTCGCGCATAGGTGATGTTTGCTGCTGCTAATGCTGAGAATGAAAATAATCCTATATAGGGGGGAAGGGGTTCTCTCCTCCCTGCTTCCAAAATGTGCAGTACTCCCCTCGCACATAGGTGATGTTTGCTGCTGCTAATGCTGAAAATGAAATTAATCCTATATAGGGGGTACTGCTCTTCTCCTCCCTTCTTCTTAAATGTGCAATACTCCCCTCGCGCATAGGTGATGTTTGCTGCTGCTAATGCTGAGAATGAAAATAATCCTATATAGGGGGGAAGGGGTTCTCTCCTCCCTGCTTCCAAAATGTGCAAGTACTCCCCTCGCACATAGGCCATGTTTGCTGCTGCTAATGCTGAAAATGAAAATAATCCTATATAGGGGGGGTAGTGGTCCTCCCGTCAGGAAGTTGGTGATCCGTGGGCTTTAGCCACCGCGCGTCGCGCGTCGCGCGTCCCTAAACGTCCCTAATCGTCCCTTTGAGTCCCTTCGAGTCCCTTCGAGTCCCTTTGAGTCCCTCGGCGTCCCTCGGTGTCCATTCGAGTCCCTCTCAGCCCCTTCGACCAAGCTGAGACATGTTTTGTCATAGTTGGCTACGCGGCATCTTCCAAACTCCCTCTCCTGGTCCATAGTTCGAGTCCCATGGAGTCCCTGCTTGCTAAATGCCCATTACTCCCCTCGCACATAGGTGATGTTTGCTGCTGCTAATGCTGAAAATGAAAATAATCCTATATAGGGGGGTAGTGGTCCTCTCCTCCTTGCTTCCTAAATGTCCATTACTCCCCACGCACATAGGTGATGTTTGCTGCTGCAAATGCTGAAAATGAAAATAATCCTATATAGGGGGGTAGTAGTACTCTCCTCCTTGCTTCCTAAATGACCATTACTCCCCACGCACATAGGTGATGTTTGCTGCTGCAAATGCTGAAAATGAAAATAATCCTATATAGGGGGGTAGTGGTTCTCTCGATAGGAAGGCGATGTTCCCGGGCATGGGCAGCCCACCCTCCGTGTCCCTTCGAGTCCCTCGGTGTCCCTTTGAGCCCATCGGTGTCCCTTCGGTGTCTCTCCTTCCTCGGTGTCCCTTCGGTGTCCCTTCTTATGCCTAGTTTGGTCGTAGATGTCTTCGGGACACCTTCCCAAATGGCCTGCTATGTCGGTTGAGGGTTGCTTTCGGTTGTTGCCACGCCCAGCGGCGCAGGCTTTGTTCCACTCGATGTTCCCGCATTGTCGTCTAGTCATTTCGCTGGCCGACCCTTGCGGTTCGTTTTGTGGTTCTGGGCTTTAGCTAACGTCATGGCGTGTGAGTGGTGAATAGGGTGATGCGTCGGTAGGCTCCTTGCTTGGGCAACGAACTGCCGGCTCTCTCCTTCCTCGGTGTCCCTTCGGTGTCCCTTCTTATGCCTAGTTTGGTCGTAGATGTCTTCGGGACACCTTCCCAAATGGCCTGCTATGTCGGTTGAGGGTTGCTTTCGGTTGTTGCCACGCCCAGCGGCGCAGGCTTTGTTCCACTCGATGTTCCCGCATTGTCGTCTAGTCATTTCGCTGGCCGACCCTTGCGGTTCGTTTTGTGGTTCTGGGCTTTAGCTAACGTCATGGCGTGTGAGTGGTGAATAGGGTGATGCGTCGGCAGGCTCCTTGCTTGGGCAACAAACTGCCGGCTCTCTCCTTCCTCGGTGTCCCTTCGGTGTTCCTTCGTGTCCCTTTTTATGCCTAGTTTGGTCGTAGTTGTCTTCGGGACATCTTCCCAAATGGCCTGCTATGTCGGTTGAGGGTTGCTTTCGGTTGTTGCCACGCCCAGCGGCGCAGGCTTTGTTCCACTCGATGTTCCCGCATTGTCGTCTAGT
>JAZGTL010000159.1:270000-272500 GCA_037349345.1 Oemleria cerasiformis | reverse complement strand
CCTTGCGTTTCGTTTGGTGGTTCTGGGCTTTAGCTAACGTCATGGCGTGTGAGTGGTGAATAGGGTGATGCGTCGGCAGGCTCCTTGCTTGGGCAACGAACTGCCGGCTCTCTCCTTCCTCAGTGATGAATCAAGATTTGATTCTGCGCAAAGCGGGTTCCTGTTTTTGCTGCGTGTAGTAACAGAATGGTGCCACTCGTCGTTCCTTGGAGCCCCTCGGGGGTCCCTTTGGCGTCCCTCGGCGTACCTTTTAGTTCCTTGACATGTCCCTTGGAGTCCCTGCGCCCTAAATGTGCATTACTCCCCTCGCACTTAGGTGATGTTTGCTGCTGCTAATGCTGAAAATGAAAATAATCCTATATAGGGGGTACTGCTCCTCTCCTCCCTTCTTCTTAAATGTGCAATACTCCCCTCGCGCATAGGTGATGTTTGCTGCTGCTAATGCTGAGAATGAAAATAATCCTATATAGGGGGGAAGGGGTTCTCTCCTCCCTGCTTCCAAAATGTGCAGTACTCCCCTCGCACATAGGTGATGTTTGCTGCTGCTAATGCTGAAAATGAAAATAATCCTATATAGGGGGTACTGCTCCTCTCCTCCCTTCTTCTTAAATGTGCAATACTCCCCTCGCGCATAGGTGATGTTTGCTGCTGCTAATGCTGAGAATGAAAATAATCCTATATAGGGGGGAAGGGGTTCTCTCCTCCCTGCTTCCAAAATGTGCAGTACTCCCCTCGCACATAGGTGATGTTTGCTGCTGCTAATGCTGAAAATGAAATTAATCCTATATAGGGGGTACTGCTCTTCTCCTCCCTTCTTCTTAAATGTGCAATACTCCCCTCGCGCATAGGTGATGTTTGCTGCTGCTAATGCTGAGAATGAAAATAATCCTATATAGGGGGGAAGGGGTTCTCTCCTCCCTGCTTCCAAAATGTGCAGTACTCCCCTCGCACATAGGCCATGTTTGCTGCTGCTAATGCTGAAAATGAAAATAATCCTATATAGGGGGGTAGTGGTCCTCCCGTCAGGAAGTTGGTGATCCGTGGGCTTTAGCCACCGCGCGTCGCGCGTCCCTAAACGTCCCTAATCGTCCCTAATCGTCCCTTTGAGTCCCTTCGAGTCCCTTTGAGTCCCTTCGAGTCCCTCGGCGTCCCTCGGTGTCCATTCGAGTCCCTCTCAGCCCCTTCGACCAAGCTGAGACATGTTTTGTCATAGTTGGCTACGCGGCATCTTCCAAACTCCCTCTCCTGGTCCATAGTTCGAGTCCCATGGAGTCCCTGCTTGCTAAATGCCCATTACTCCCCTCGCACATAGGTGATGTTTGCTGCTGCTAATGCTGAAAATGAAAATAATCCTATATAGGGGGGTAGTGGTCCTCTCCTCCTTGCTTCCTAAATGTCCATTACTCCCCACGCACATAGGTGATGTTTGCTGCTGCAAATGCTGAAAATGAAAATAATCCTATATAGGGGGGTAGTAGTACTCTCCTCCTTGCTTCCTAAATGACCATTACTCCCCACGCACATAGGTGATGTTTGCTGCTGCAAATGCTGAAAATGAAAATAATCCTATATAGGGGGGTAGTGGTTCTCTCGATAGGAAGGCGATGTTCCCGGGCATGGGCAGCCCACCCTCCGTGTCCCTTCGAGTCCCTCGGTGTCCCTTTGAGCCCATCGGTGTCCCTTCGGTGTCTCTCCTTCCTCGGTGTCCCTTCGGTGTCCCTTCTTATGCCTAGTTTGGTCGTAGATGTCTTCGGGACACCTTCCCAAATGGCCTGCTATGTCGGTTGAGGGTTGCTTTCGGTTGTTGCCACGCCCAGCGGCGCAGGCTTTGTTCCACTCGATGTTCCCGCATTGTCGTCTAGTCATTTCGCTGGCCGACCCTTGCGGTTCGTTTTGTGGTTCTGGGCTTTAGCTAACGTCATGGCGTGTGAGTGGTGAATAGGGTGATGCGTCGGTAGGCTCCTTGCTTGGGCAACGAACTGCCGGCTCTCTCCTTCCTCGGTGTCCCTTCGGTGTCCCTTCTTATGCCTAGTTTGGTCGTAGATGTCTTCGGGACACCTTCCCAAATGGCCTGCTATGTCGGTTGAGGGTTGCTTTCGGTTGTTGCCACGCCCAGCGGCGCAGGCTTTGTTCCACTCGATGTTCCCGCATTGTCGTCTAGTCATTTCGCTGGCCGACCCTTGCGGTTCGTTTTGTGGTTCTGGGCTTTAGCTAACGTCATGGCGTGTGAGTGGTGAATAGGGTGATGCGTCGGCAGGCTCCTTGCTTGGGCAACGAACTGCCGGCTCTCTCCTTCCTCGGTGTCCCTTCGGTGTTCCTTCGTGTCCCTTTTTATGCCTAGTTTGGTCGTAGTTGTCTTCGGGACATCTTCCCAAATGGCCTGCTATGTCGGTTGAGGGTTGCTTTCGGTTGTTGCCACGCCCAGCGGCGCAGGCTTTGTTCCACTCGATGTTCCCGCATTGTCGTCTAGTCATTTCGCTGGCCGACCCTTGCGGTTCGT
>JAZGTL010000159.1:227500-230000 GCA_037349345.1 Oemleria cerasiformis | reverse complement strand
ATAATCCTATATAGGGGGGTAGTGGTCCTCTCGATAGGAAGGCGATGTCCCCGGGCTTGGGCAGCCCACCCCCCCAGCGTCCCTTAGAGTCCCTCGGTGTCCCTTTGAGCCCATCGGTGTCCCTTCGGTGTTCCTTCCTGTCCCTTCTTATGCCTGGTTTGGTCGTAGATGTCTTCGGGACACCTTCCCAAATGGCCTGCTATGTCGGTTGAGGGTTGCTTTCGATTTTTACCACGCCCAGCGGCGCGGGCTTTGTTCCACTCGATGTTCCCGCATTGTCGTCTAGTCATTTCGCTGGCCGACCCTTGCGTTTCGTTTGGTGGTTCTGGGCTTTAGCTAACGTCATGGCGTGTGAGTGGTGAATAGGGTGATGCGTCGGCAGGCTCCTTGCTTGGGCAACGAACTGCCGGCTCTCTCCTTCCTCAGTGATGAATCAAGATTTGATTCTGCGCAAAGCGGGTTCCTGTTTTTGCTGCGTGTAGTAACAGAATGGTGCCACTCGTCGTTCCTTGGAGCCCCTCGGGGGTCCCTTTGGCGTCCCTCGGCGTACCTTTTAGTTCCTTGACATGTCCCTTGGAGTCCCTGCGCCCTAAATGTGCATTACTCCCCTCGCACTTAGGTGATGTTTGCTGCTGCTAATGCTGAAAATGAAAATAATCCTATATAGGGGGTACTGCTCCTCTCCTCCCTTCTTCTTAAATGTGCAATACTCCCCTCGCGCATAGGTGATGTTTGCTGCTGCTAATGCTGAGAATGAAAATAATCCTATATAGGGGGGAAGGGGTTCTCTCCTCCCTGCTTCCAAAATGTGCAGTACTCCCCTCGCACATAGGTGATGTTTGCTGCTGCTAATGCTGAAAATGAAAATAATCCTATATAGGGGGTACTGCTCCTCTCCTCCCTTCTTCTTAAATGTGCAATACTCCCCTCGCGCATAGGTGATGTTTGCTGCTGCTAATGCTGAGAATGAAAATAATCCTATATAGGGGGGAAGGGGTTCTCTCCTCCCTGCTTCCAAAATGTGCAGTACTCCCCTCGCACATAGGTGATGTTTGCTGCTGCTAATGCTGAAAATGAAATTAATCCTATATAGGGGGTACTGCTCTTCTCCTCCCTTCTTCTTAAATGTGCAATACTCCCCTCGCGCATAGGTGATGTTTGCTGCTGCTAATGCTGAGAATGAAAATAATCCTATATAGGGGGGAAGGGGTTCTCTCCTCCCTGCTTCCAAAATGTGCAGTACTCCCCTCGCACATAGGCCATGTTTGCTGCTGCTAATGCTGAAAATGAAAATAATCCTATATAGGGGGGTAGTGGTCCTCCCGTCAGGAAGTTGGTGATCCGTGGGCTTTAGCCACCGCGCGTCGCGCGTCCCTAAACGTCCCTAATCGTCCCTAATCGTCCCTTTGAGTCCCTTTGAGTCCCTTCGAGTCCCTTTGAGTCCCTTCGAGTCCCTCGGCGTCCCTCGGTGTCCATTCGAGTCCCTCTCAGCCCCTTCGACCAAGCTGAGACATGTTTTGTCATAGTTGGCTACGCGGCATCTTCCAAACTCCCTCTCCTGGTCCATAGT
The DNA here is from genome assembly GCA_037349345.1 of Oemleria cerasiformis. Taxonomy (NCBI): domain Eukaryota; kingdom Viridiplantae; phylum Streptophyta; class Magnoliopsida; order Rosales; family Rosaceae; genus Oemleria; species Oemleria cerasiformis. The sequence continues at coordinate 228,430 of JAZGTL010000159.1, read as the reverse complement.
TCGAGTCCCATGGAGTCCCTGCTTGCTAAATGCCCATTACTCCCCTCGCACATAGGTGATGTTTGCTGCTGCTAATGCTGAAAATGAAAATAATCCTATATAGGGGGGTAGTGGTCCTCTCCTCCTTGCTTCCTAAATGTCCATTACTCCCCACGCACATAGGTGATGTTTGCTGCTGCAAATGCTGAAAATGAAAATAATCCTATATAGGGGGGTAGTAGTACTCTCCTCCTTGCTTCCTAAATGACCATTACTCCCCACGCACATAGGTGATGTTTGCTGCTGCAAATGCTGAAAATGAAAATAATCCTATATAGGGGGTAGTGGTTCTCTCGATAGGAAGGCGATGTTCCCGGGCATGGGCAGCCCACCCTCCGTGTCCCTTCGAGTCCCTCGGTGTCCCTTTGAGCCCATCGGTGTCCCTTCGGTGTCTCTCCTTCCTCGGTGTCCCTTCGGTGTCCCTTCTTATGCCTAGTTTGGTCGTAGATGTCTTCGGGACACCTTCCCAAATGGCCTGCTATGTCGGTTGAGGGTTGCTTTCGGTTGTTGCCACGCCCAGCGGCGCAGGCTTTGTTCCACTCGATGTTCCCGCATTGTCGTCTAGTCATTTCGCTGGCCGACCCTTGCGGTTCGTTTTGTGGTTCTGGGCTTTAGCTAACGTCATGGCGTGTGAGTGGTGAATAGGGTGATGCGTCGGTAGGCTCCTTGCTTGGGCAACGAACTGCCGGCTCTCTCCTTCCTCGGTGTCCCTTCGGTGTCCCTTCTTATGCCTAGTTTGGTCGTAGATGTCTTCGGGACACCTTCCCAAATGGCCTGCTATGTCGGTTGAGGGTTGCTTTCGGTTGTTGCCACGCCCAGCGGCGCAGGCTTTGTTCCACTCGATGTTCCCGCATTGTCGTCTAGTCATTTCGCTGGCCGACCCTTGCGGTT
>JAZGTL010000159.1:195000-197500 GCA_037349345.1 Oemleria cerasiformis | reverse complement strand
TCAAGATTTGATTCTGCGCAAAGCGGGTTCCTGTTTTTGCTGCGTGTAGTAACAGAATGGTGCCACTCGTCGTTCCTTGGAGCCCCTCGGGGGTCCCTTTGCCGTCCCTCGGCGTACCTTTTAGTTCCTTGACATGTCCCTTGGAGTCCCTGCGCCCTAAATGTGCATTACTCCCCTCGCACTTAGGTGATGTTTGCTGCTGCTAATGCTGAAAATGAAAATAATCCTATATAGGGGGTACTGCTCCTCTCCTCCCTTCTTCTTAAATGTGCAATACTCCCCTCGCGCATAGGTGATGTTTGCTGCTGCTAATGCTGAGAATGAAAATAATCCTATATAGGGGGGAAGGGGTTCTCTCCTCCCTGCTTCCAAAATGTGCAGTACTCCCCTCGCACATAGGTGATGTTTGCTGCTGCTAATGCTGAAAATGAAAATAATCCTATATAGGGGGTACTGCTCCTCTCCTCCCTTCTTCTTAAATGTGCAATACTCCCCTCGCGCATAGGTGATGTTTGCTGCTGCTAATGCTGAGAATGAAAATAATCCTATATAGGGGGGAAGGGGTTCTCTCCTCCCTGCTTCCAAAATGTGCAGTACTCCCCTCGCACATAGGTGATGTTTGCTGCTGCTAATGCTGAAAATGAAATTAATCCTATATAGGGGGTACTGCTCTTCTCCTCCCTTCTTCTTAAATGTGCAATACTCCCCTCGCGCATAGGTGATGTTTGCTGCTGCTAATGCTGAGAATGAAAATAATCCTATATAGGGGGGAAGGGGTTCTCTCCTCCCTGCTTCCAAAATGTGCAGTACTCCCCTCGCACATAGGCCATGTTTGCTGCTGCTAATGCTGAAAATGAAAATAATCCTATATAGGGGGGTAGTGGTCCTCCCGTCAGGAAGTTGGTGATCCGTGGGCTTTAGCCACCGCGCGTCGCGCGTCGCGCGTCCCTAAACGTCCCTAATCGTCCCTTTGAGTCCCTTCGAGTCCCTTTGAGTCCCTTCGAGTCCCTCGGCGTCCCTCGGTGTCCATTCGAGTCCCTCTCAGCCCCTTCGACCAAGCTGAGACATGTTTTGTCATAGTTGGCTACGCGGCATCTTCCAAACTCCCTCTCCTGGTCCATAGTTCGAGTCCCATGGAGTCCCTGCTTGCTAAATGCCCATTACTCCCCTCGCACATAGGTGATGTTTGCTGCTGCTAATGCTGAAAATGAAAATAATCCTATATAGGGGGGTAGTGGTCCTCTCCTCCTTGCTTCCTAAATGTCCATTACTCCCCACGCACATAGGTGATGTTTGCTGCTGCAAATGCTGAAAATGAAAATAATCCTATATAGGGGGGTAGTAGTACTCTCCTCCTTGCTTCCTAAATGACCATTACTCCCCACGCACATAGGTGATGTTTGCTGCTGCAAATGCTGAAAATGAAAATAATCCTATATAGGGGGTAGTGGTTCTCTCGATAGGAAGGCGATGTTCCCGGGCATGGGCAGCCCACCCTCCGTGTCCCTTCGAGTCCCTCGGTGTCCCTTTGAGCCCATCGGTGTCCCTTCGGTGTCTCTCCTTCCTCGGTGTCCCTTCGGTGTCCCTTCTTATGCCTAGTTTGGTCGTAGATGTCTTCGGGACACCTTCCCAAATGGCCTGCTATGTCGGTTGAGGGTTGCTTTCGGTTGTTGCCACGCCCAGCGGCGCAGGCTTTGTTCCACTCGATGTTCCCGCATTGTCGTCTAGTCATTTCGCTGGCCGACCCTTGCGGTTCGTTTTGTGGTTCTGGGCTTTAGCTAACGTCATGGCGTGTGAGTGGTGAATAGGGTGATGCGTCGGTAGGCTCCTTGCTTGGGCAACGAACTGCCGGCTCTCTCCTTCCTCGGTGTCCCTTCGGTGTCCCTTCTTATGCCTAGTTTGGTCGTAGATGTCTTCGGGACACCTTCCCAAATGGCCTGCTATGTCGGTTGAGGGTTGCTTTCGGTTGTTGCCACGCCCAGCGGCGCAGGCTTTGTTCCACTCGATGTTCCCGCATTGTCGTCTAGTCATTTCGCTGGCCGACCCTTGCGGTTCGTTTTGTGGTTCTGGGCTTTAGCTAACGTCATGGCGTGTGAGTGGTGAATAGGGTGATGCGTCGGCAGGCTCCTTGCTTGGGCAACGAACTACCGGCTCTCTCCTTCCTCGGTGTCCCTTCGGTGTTCCTTCGTGTCCCTTTTTATGCCTAGTTTGGTCGTAGTTGTCTTCGGGACATCTTCCCAAATGGCCTGCTATGTCGGTTGAGGGTTGCTTTCGGTTGTTGCCACGCCCAGCGGCGCAGGCTTTGTTCCACTCGATGTTCCCGCATTGTCGTCTAGTCATTTCGCTGGCCGACCCTTGCGGTTCGTTTTGTGGTTCTGGGCTTTAGCTAACGTCATGGCGTGTGAGTGGTGAATAGGGTGATGCGTCGGCAGGCTCCTTGCTTGGGCAACGAACTGCCGGCTCTCTCCTTCCTCGGTGTCCCTTCGGTGTTCCTTCGTGT
>JAZGTL010000159.1:152500-155000 GCA_037349345.1 Oemleria cerasiformis | reverse complement strand
GTAGATGTCTTCGGGACACCTTCCCAAATGGCCTGCTATGTCGGTTGAGGGTTGCTTTCGATTTTTACCACGCCCAGCGGCGCGGGCTTTGTTCCACTCGATGTTCCCGCATTGTCGTCTAGTCATTTCGCTGGCCGACCCTTGCGTTTCGTTTGGTGGTTCTGGGCTTTAGCTAACGTCATGGCGTGTGAGTGGTGAATAGGGTGATGCGTCGGCAGGCTCCTTGCTTGGGCAACGAACTGCCGGCTCTCTCCTTCCTCAGTGATGAATCAAGATTTGATTCTGCGCAAAGCGGGTTCCTGTTTTTGCTGCGTGTAGTAACAGAATGGTGCCACTCGTCGTTCCTTGGAGCCCCTCGGGGGTCCCTTTGGCGTCCCTCGGCGTACCTTTTAGTTCCTTGACATGTCCCTTGGAGTCCCTGCGCCCTAAATGTGCATTACTCCCCTCGCACTTAGGTGATGTTTGCTGCTGCTAATGCTGAAAATGAAAATAATCCTATATAGGGGGTACTGCTCCTCTCCTCCCTTCTTCTTAAATGTGCAATACTCCCCTCGCGCATAGGTGATGTTTGCTGCTGCTAATACTGAGAATGAAAATAATCCTATATAGGGGGGAAGGGGTTCTCTCCTCCCTGCTTCCAAAATGTGCAGTACTCCCCTCGCACATAGGTGATGTTTGCTGCTGCTAATGCTGAAAATGAAAATAATCCTATATAGGGGGTACTGCTCCTCTCCTCCCTTCTTCTTAAATGTGCAATACTCCCCTCGCGCATAGGTGATGTTTGCTGCTGCTAATGCTGAGAATGAAAATAATCCTATATAGGGGGGAAGGGGTTCTCTCCTCCCTGCTTCCAAAATGTGCAGTACTCCCCTCGCACATAGGTGATGTTTGCTGCTGCTAATGCTGAAAATGAAAATAATCCTATATAGGGGGTACTGCTCCTCTCCTCCCTTCTTCTTAAATGTGCAATACTCCCCTCGCGCATAGGTGATGTTTGCTGCTGCTAATGCTGAGAATGAAAATAATCCTATATAGGGGGGAAGGGGTTCTCTCCTCCCTGCTTCCAAAATGTGCAGTACTCCCCTCGCACATAGGTGATGTTTGCTGCTGCTAATGCTGAAAATGAAATTAATCCTATATAGGGGGTACTGCTCTTCTCCTCCCTTCTTCTTAAATGTGCAATACTCCCCTCGCGCATAGGTGATGTTTGCTGCTGCTAATGCTGAGAATGAAAATAATCCTATATAGGGGGGAAGGGGTTCTCTCCTCCCTGCTTCCAAAATGTGCAGTACTCCCCTCGCACATAGGCCATGTTTGCTGCTGCTAATGCTGAAAATGAAAATAATCCTATATAGGGGGGTAGTGGTCCTCCCGTCAGGAAGTTGGTGATCCGTGGGCTTTAGCCACCGCGCGTCGCGCGTCCCTAAACGTCCCTAATCGTCCCTAATCGTCCCTTTGAGTCCCTTTGAGTCCCTTCGAGTCCCTTTGAGTCCCTTCGAGTCCCTCGGCGTCCCTCGGTGTCCATTCGAGTCCCTCTCAGCCCCTTCGACCAAGCTGAGACATGTTTTGTCATAGTTGGCTACGCGGCATCTTCCAAACTCCCTCTCCTGGTCCATAGTTCGAGTCCCATGGATTCCCTGCTTGCTAAATGCCCATTACTCCCCTCGCACATAGGTGATGTTTGCTGCTGCTAATGCTGAAAATGAAAATAATCCTATATAGGGGGGTAGTGGTCCTCTCCTCCTTGCTTCCTAAATGTCCATTACTCCCCACGCACATAGGTGATGTTTGCTGCTGCAAATGCTGAAAATGAAAATAATCCTATATAGGGGGGTAGTAGTACTCTCCTCCTTGCTTCCTAAATGACCATTACTCCCCACGCACATAGGTGATGTTTGCTGCTGCAAATGCTGAAAATGAAAATAATCCTATATAGGGGGGTAGTGGTTCTCTCGATAGGAAGGCGATGTTCCCGGGCATGGGCAGCCCACCCTCCGTGTCCCTTCGAGTCCCTCGGTGTCCCTTTGAGCCCATCGGTGTCCCTTCGGTGTCTCTCCTTCCTCGGTGTCCCTTCGGTGTCCCTTCTTATGCCTAGTTTGGTCGTAGATGTCTTCGGGACACCTTCCCAAATGGCCTGCTATGTCGGTTGAGGGTTGCTTTCGGTTGTTGCCACGCCCAGCGGCGCAGGCTTTGTTCCACTCGATGTTCCCGCATTGTCGTCTAGTCATTTCGCTGGCCGACCCTTGCGGTTCGTTTTGTGGTTCTGGGCTTTAGCTAACGTCATGGCGTGTGAGTGGTGAATAGGGTGATGCGTCGGTAGGCTCCTTGCTTGGGCAACGAACTGCCGGCTCTCTCCTTCCTCGGTGTCCCTTCGGTGTCCCTTCTTATGCCTAGTTTGGTCGTAGATGTCTTCGGGACACCTTCCCAAATGGCCTGCTATGTCGGTTGAGGGTTGCTTTCGGTTGTTGCCACGCCCAGCGGCGCAGGCTTTGTTCCACTC
>JAZGTL010000159.1:120000-122500 GCA_037349345.1 Oemleria cerasiformis | reverse complement strand
GGCTCTCTCCTTCCTCAGTGATGAATCAAGATTTGATTCTGCGCAAAGCGGGTTCCTGTTTTTGCTGCGTGTAGTAACAGAATGGTGCCACTCGTCGTTCCTTGGAGCCCCTCGGGGGTCCCTTTGGCGTCCCTCGGCGTACCTTTTAGTTCCTTGACATGTCCCTTGGAGTCCCTGCGCCCTAAATGTGCATTACTCCCCTCGCACTTAGGTGATGTTTGCTGCTGCTAATGCTGAAAATGAAAATAATCCTATATAGGGGGTACTGCTCCTCTCCTCCCTTCTTCTTAAATGTGCAATACTCCCCTCGCGCATAGGTGATGTTTGCTGCTGCTAATGCTGAGAATGAAAATAATCCTATATAGGGGGGAAGGCGTTCTCTCCTCCCTGCTTCCAAAATGTGCAGTACTCCCCTCGCACATAGGTGATGTTTGCTGCTGCTAATGCTGAAAATGAAAATAATCCTATATAGGGGGTACTGCTCCTCTCCTCCCTTCTTCTTAAATGTGCAATACTCCCCTCGCGCATAGGTGATGTTTGCTGCTGCTAATGCTGAGAATGAAAATAATCCTATATAGGGGGGAAGGGGTTCTCTCCTCCCTGCTTCCAAAATGTGCAGTACTCCCCTCGCACATAGGTGATGTTTGCTGCTGCTAATGCTGAAAATGAAATTAATCCTATATAGGGGGTACTGCTCTTCTCCTCCCTTCTTCTTAAATGTGCAATACTCCCCTCGCGCATAGGTGATGTTTGCTGCTGCTAATGCTGAGAATGAAAATAATCCTATATAGGGGGGAAGGGGTTCTCTCCTCCCTGCTTCCAAAATGTGCAGTACTCCCCTCGCACATAGGCCATGTTTGCTGCTGCTAATGCTGAAAATGAAAATAATCCTATATAGGGGGGTAGTGGTCCTCCCGTCAGGAAGTTGGTGATCCGTGGGCTTTAGCCACCGCGCGTCGCGCGTCCCTAAACGTCCCTAATCGTCCCTAATCGTCCCTTTGAGTCCCTTTGAGTCCCTTCGAGTCCCTTTGAGTCCCTTCGAGTCCCTCGGCGTCCCTCGGTGTCCATTCGAGTCCCTCTCAGCCCCTTCGACCAAGCTGAGACATGTTTTGTCATAGTTGGCTACGCGGCATCTTCCAAACTCCCTCTCCTGGTCCATAGTTCGAGTCCCATGGATTCCCTGCTTGCTAAATGCCCATTACTCCCCTCGCACATAGGTGATGTTTGCTGCTGCTAATGCTGAAAATGAAAATAATCCTATATAGGGGGGTAGTGGTCCTCTCCTCCTTGCTTCCTAAATGTCCATTACTCCCCACGCACATAGGTGATGTTTGCTGCTGCAAATGCTGAAAATGAAAATAATCCTATATAGGGGGGTAGTAGTACTCTCCTCCTTGCTTCCTAAATGACCATTACTCCCCACGCACATAGGTGATGTTTGCTGCTGCAAATGCTGAAAATGAAAATAATCCTATATAGGGGGGTAGTGGTTCTCTCGATAGGAAGGCGATGTTCCCGGGCATGGGCAGCCCACCCTCCGTGTCCCTTCGAGTCCCTCGGTGTCCCTTTGAGCCCATCGGTGTCCCTTCGGTGTCTCTCCTTCCTCGGTGTCCCTTCGGTGTCCCTTCTTATGCCTAGTTTGGTCGTAGATGTCTTCGGGACACCTTCCCAAATGGCCTGCTATGTCGGTTGAGGGTTGCTTTCGGTTGTTGCCACGCCCAGCGGCGCAGGCTTTGTTCCACTCGATGTTCCCGCATTGTCGTCTAGTCATTTCGCTGGCCGACCCTTGCGGTTCGTTTTGTGGTTCTGGGCTTTAGCTAACGTCATGGCGTGTGAGTGGTGAATAGGGTGATGCGTCGGTAGGCTCCTTGCTTGGGCAACGAACTGCCGGCTCTCTCCTTCCTCGGTGTCCCTTCGGTGTCCCTTCTTATGCCTAGTTTGGTCGTAGATGTCTTCGGGACACCTTCCCAAATGGCCTGCTATGTCGGTTGAGGGTTGCTTTCGGTTGTTGCCACGCCCAGCGGCGCAGGCTTTGTTCCACTCGATGTTCCCGCATTGTCGTCTAGTCATTTCGCTGGCCGACCCTTGCGGTTCGTTTTGTGGTTCTGGGCTTTAGCTAACGTCATGGCGTGTGAGTGGTGAATAGGGTGATGCGTCGGCAGGCTCCTTGCTTGGGCAACGAACTGCCGGCTCTCTCCTTCCTCGGTGTCCCTTCGGTGTTCCTTCGTGTCCCTTTTTATGCCTAGTTTGGTCGTAGTTGTCTTCGGGACATCTTCCCAAATGGCCTGCTATGTCGGTTGAGGGTTGCTTTCGGTTGTTGCCACGCCCAGCGGCGCAGGCTTTGTTCCACTCGATGTTCCCGCATTGTCGTCTAGTCATTTCGCTGGCCGACCCTTGCGGTTCGTTTTGTGGTTCTGGGCTTTAGCTAACGTCATGGCGTGTGAGTGGTGAATAGGGTGATGCGTCGGCAGGCTCCTTGCTTGGGCAACGAACTGCCGGC
>JAZGTL010000159.1:77500-80000 GCA_037349345.1 Oemleria cerasiformis | reverse complement strand
TTTGGTCGTAGATGTCTTCGGGACACCTTCCCAAATGGCCTGCTATGTCGGTTGAGGGTTGCTTTCGATTTTTACCACGCCCAGCGGCGCGGGCTTTGTTCCACTCGATGTTCCCGCATTGTCGTCTAGTCATTTCGCTGGCCGACCCTTGCGTTTCGTTTGGTGGTTCTGGGCTTTAGCTAACGTCATGGCGTGTGAGTGGTGAATAGGGTGATGCGTCGGCAGGCTCCTTGCTTGGGCAACGAACTGCCGGCTCTCTCCTTCCTCAGTGATGAATCAAGATTTGATTCTGCGCAAAGCGGGTTCCTGTTTTTGCTGCGTGTAGTAACAGAATGGTGCCACTCGTCGTTCCTTGGAGCCCCTCGGGGGTCCCTTTGGCGTCCCTCGGCGTACCTTTTAGTTCCTTGACATGTCCCTTGGAGTCCCTGCGCCCTAAATGTGCATTACTCCCCTCGCACTTAGGTGATGTTTGCTGCTGCTAATGCTGAAAATGAAAATAATCCTATATAGGGGGTACTGCTCCTCTCCTCCCTTCTTCTTAAATGTGCAATACTCCCCTCGCGCATAGGTGATGTTTGCTGCTGCTAATGCTGAGAATGAAAATAATCCTATATAGGGGGGAAGGGGTTCTCTCCTCCCTGCTTCCAAAATGTGCAGTACTCCCCTCGCACATAGGTGATGTTTGCTGCTGCTAATGCTGAAAATGAAAATAATCCTATATAGGGGGTACTGCTCCTCTCCTCCCTTCTTCTTAAATGTGCAATACTCCCCTCGCGCATAGGTGATGTTTGCTGCTGCTAATGCTGAGAATGAAAATAATCCTATATAGGGGGGAAGGGGTTCTCTCCTCCCTGCTTCCAAAATGTGCAGTACTCCCCTCGCACATAGGTGATGTTTGCTGCTGCTAATGCTGAAAATGAAATTAATCCTATATAGGGGGTACTGCTCTTCTCCTCCCTTCTTCTTAAATGTGCAATACTCCCCTCGCGCATAGGTGATGTTTGCTGCTGCTAATGCTGAGAATGAAAATAATCCTATATAGGGGGGAAGGGGTTCTCTCCTCCCTGCTTCCAAAATGTGCAGTACTCCCCTCGCACATAGGCCATGTTTGCTGCTGCTAATGCTGAAAATGAAAATAATCCTATATAGGGGGGTAGTGGTCCTCCCGTCAGGAAGTTGGTGATCCGTGGGCTTTAGCCACCGCGCGTCGCGCGTCCCTAAACGTCCCTAATCGTCCCTTTGAGTCCCTTTGAGTCCCTTCGAGTCCCTTTGAGTCCCTTCGAGTCCCTCGGCGTCCCTCGGTGTCCATTCGAGTCCCTCTCAGCCCCTTCGACCAAGCTGAGACATGTTTTGTCATAGTTGGCTACGCGGCATCTTCCAAACTCCCTCTCCTGGTCCATAGTTCGAGTCCCATGGAGTCCCTGCTTGCTAAATGCCCATTACTCCCCTCGCACATAGGTGATGTTTGCTGCTGCTAATGCTGAAAATGAAAATAATCCTATATAGGGGGGTAGTGGTCCTCTCCTCCTTGCTTCCTGAATGTCCATTACTCCCCACGCACATAGGTGATGTTTGCTGCTGCAAATGCTGAAAATGAAAATAATCCTATATAGGGGGGTAGTAGTACTCTCCTCCTTGCTTCCTAAATGACCATTACTCCCCACGCACATAGGTGATGTTTGCTGCTGCAAATGCTGAAAATGAAAATAATCCTATATAGGGGGGTAGTGGTTCTCTCGATAGGAAGGCGATGTTCCCGGGCATGGGCAGCCCACCCTCCGTGTCCCTTCGAGTCCCTCGGTGTCCCTTTGAGCCCATCGGTGTCCCTTCGGTGTCTCTCCTTCCTCGGTGTCCCTTCGGTGTCCCTTCTTATGCCTAGTTTGGTCGTAGATGTCTTCGGGACACCTTCCCAAATGGCCTGCTATGTCGGTTGAGGGTTGCTTTCGGTTGTTGCCACGCCCAGCGGCGCAGGCTTTGTTCCACTCGATGTTCCCGCATTGTCGTCTAGTCATTTCGCTGGCCGACCCTTGCGGTTCGTTTTGTGGTTCTGGGCTTTAGCTAACGTCATGGCGTGTGAGTGGTGAATAGGGTGATGCGTCGGTAGGCTCCTTGCTTGGGCAACGAACTGCCGGCTCTCTCCTTCCTCGGTGTCCCTTCGGTGTCCCTTCTTATGCCTAGTTTGGTCGTAGATGTCTTCGGGACACCTTCCCAAATGGCCTGCTATGTCGGTTGAGGGTTGCTTTCGGTTGTTGCCACGCCCAGCGGCGCAGGCTTTGTTCCACTCGATGTTCCCGCATTGTCGTCTAGTCATTTCGCTGGCCGACCCTTGCGGTTCGTTTTGTGGTTCTGGGCTTTAGCTAACGTCATGGCGTGTGAGTGGTGAATAGGGTGATGCGTCGGCAGGCTCCTTGCTTGGGCAACGAACTGCCGGCTCTCTCCTTCCTCGGTGTCCCTTCGGTGTTCCTTCGTGTCCCTTTTTATGCCTAGTTTGGTCGTAGTT
>JAZGTL010000159.1:35000-37500 GCA_037349345.1 Oemleria cerasiformis | reverse complement strand
TTTTTACCACGCCCAGCGGCGCGGGCTTTGTTCCACTCGATGTTCCCGCATTGTCGTCTAGTCATTTCGCTGGCCGACCCTTGCGTTTCGTTTGGTGGTTCTGGGCTTTAGCTAACGTCATGGCGTGTGAGTGGTGAATAGGGTGATGCGTCGGCAGGCTCCTTGCTTGGGCAACGAACTGCCGGCTCTCTCCTTCCTCAGTGATGAATCAAGATTTGATTCTGCGCAAAGCGGGTTCCTGTTTTTGCTGCGTGTAGTAACAGAATGGTGCCACTCGTCGTTCCTTGGAGCCCCTCGGGGGTCCCTTTGGCGTCCCTCGGCGTACCTTTTAGTTCCTTGACATGTCCCTTGGAGTCCCTGCGCCCTAAATGTGCATTACTCCCCTCGCACTTAGGTGATGTTTGCTGCTGCTAATGCTGAAAATGAAAATAATCCTATATAGGGGGTACTGCTCCTCTCCTCCCTTCTTCTTAAATGTGCAATACTCCCCTCGCGCATAGGTGATGTTTGCTGCTGCTAATGCTGAGAATGAAAATAATCCTATATAGGGGGGAAGGGGTTCTCTCCTCCCTGCTTCCAAAATGTGCAGTACTCCCCTCGCACATAGGTGATGTTTGCTGCTGCTAATGCTGAAAATGAAAATAATCCTATATAGGGGGTACTGCTCCTCTCCTCCCTTCTTCTTAAATGTGCAATACTCCCCTCGCGCATAGGTGATGTTTGCTGCTGCTAATGCTGAGAATGAAAATAATCCTATATAGGGGGGAAGGGGTTCTCTCCTCCCTGCTTCCAAAATGTGCAGTACTCCCCTCGCACATAGGTGATGTTTGCTGCTGCTAATGCTGAAAATGAAATTAATCCTATATAGGGGGTACTGCTCTTCTCCTCCCTTCTTCTTAAATGTGCAATACTCCCCTCGCGCATAGGTGATGTTTGCTGCTGCTAATGCTGAGAATGAAAATAATCCTATATAGGGGGGAAGGGGTTCTCTCCTCCCTGCTTCCAAAATGTGCAGTACTCCCCTCGCACATAGGCCATGTTTGCTGCTGCTAATGCTGAAAATGAAAATAATCCTATATAGGGGGGTAGTGGTCCTCCCGTCAGGAAGTTGGTGATCCGTGGGCTTTAGCCACCGCGCGTCGCGCGTCCCTAAACGTCCCTAATCGTCCCTTAGAGTCCCTTTGAGTCCCTTCGAGTCCCTTTGAGTCCCTTCGAGTCCCTCGGCGTCCCTCGGTGTCCATTCGAGTCCCTCTCAGCCCCTTCGACCAAGCTGAGACATGTTTTGTCATAGTTGGCTACGCGGCATCTTCCAAACTCCCTCTCCTGGTCCATAGTTCGAGTCCCATGGAGTCCCTGCTTGCTAAATGCCCATTACTCCCCTCGCACATAGGTGATGTTTGCTGCTGCTAATGCTGAAAATGAAAATAATCCTATATAGGGGGGTAGTGGTCCTCTCCTCCTTGCTTCCTAAATGTCCATTACTCCCCACGCACATAGGTGATGTTTGCTGCTGCAAATGCTGAAAATGAAAATAATCCTATATAGGGGGGTAGTAGTACTCTCCTCCTTGCTTCCTAAATGACCATTACTCCCCACGCACATAGGTGATGTTTGCTGCTGCAAATGCTGAAAATGAAAATAATCCTATATAGGGGGGTAGTGGTTCTCTCGATAGGAAGGCGATGTTCCCGGGCATGGGCAGCCCACCCTCCGTGTCCCTTCGAGTCCCTCGGTGTCCCTTTGAGCCCATCGGTGTCCCTTCGGTGTCTCTCCTTCCTCGGTGTCCCTTCGGTGTCCCTTCTTATGCCTAGTTTGGTCGTAGATGTCTTCGGGACACCTTCCCAAATGGCCTGCTATGTCGGTTGAGGGTTGCTTTCGGTTGTTGCCACGCCCAGCGGCGCAGGCTTTGTTCCACTCGATGTTCCCGCATTGTCGTCTAGTCATTTCGCTGGCCGACCCTTGCGGTTCGTTTTGTGGTTCTGGGCTTTAGCTAACGTCATGGCGTGTGAGTGGTGAATAGGGTGATGCGTCGGTAGGCTCCTTGCTTGGGCAACGAACTGCCGGCTCTCTCCTTCCTCGGTGTCCCTTCGGTGTCCCTTCTTATGCCTAGTTTGGTCGTAGATGTCTTCGGGACACCTTCCCAAATGGCCTGCTATGTCGGTTGAGGGTTGCTTTCGGTTGTTGCCACGCCCAGCGGCGCAGGCTTTGTTCCACTCGATGTTCCCGCATTGTCGTCTAGTCATTTCGCTGGCCGACCCTTGCGGTTCGTTTTGTGGTTCTGGGCTTTAGCTAACGTCATGGCGTGTGAGTGGTGAATAGGGTGATGCGTCGGCAGGCTCCTTGCTTGGGCAACGAACTGCCGGCTCTCTCCTTCCTCGGTGTCCCTTCGGTGTTCCTTCGTGTCCCTTTTTATGCCTAGTTTGGTCGTAGTTGTCTTCGGGACATCTTCCCAAATGGCCTGCTATGTCGGTTGAGGGTTGCTTTCGGTTGTTGCCACGCC
>JAZGTL010000158.1:222500-225000 GCA_037349345.1 Oemleria cerasiformis | reverse complement strand
CCGACATAGCAGGCCATTTGGGAAGGTGTCCCGAAGACATCTACGACCAAACTAGGCATAAGAAGGGACACCGAAGGGACACCGAGGAAGGAGAGAGCCGGCAGTTCGTTGCCCAAGCAAGGAGCCTACCGACGCATCACCCTATTCACCACTCACACGCCATGACGTTAGCTAAAGCCCAGAACCACAAAACGAACCGCAAGGGTCGGCCAGCGAAATGACTAGACGACAATGCGGGAACATCGAGTGGAACAAAGCCTGCGCCGCTGGGCGTGGCAACAACCGAAAGCAACCCTCAACCGACATAGCAGGCCATTTGGGAAGGTGTCCCGAAGACATCTACGACCAAACTAGGCATAAGAAGGGACACCGAAGGGACACCGAGGAAGGAGAGACACCGAAGGGACACCGATGGGCTCAAAGGGACACCGAGGGACTCGAAGGGACACGGAGGGTGGGCTGCCCATGCCCGGGAACATCGCCTTCCTATCGAGAGAACCACTACCCCCCTATATAGGATTATTTTCATTTTCAGCATTTGCAGCAGCAAACATCACCTATGTGCGTGGGGAGTAATGGTCATTTAGGAAGCAAGGAGGAGAGTACTACTACCCCCCTATATAGGATTATTTTCATTTTCAGCATTTGCAGCAGCAAACATCACCTATGTGCGTGGGGAGTAATGGACATTTAGGAAGCAAGGAGGAGAGGACCACTACCCCCCTATATAGGATTATTTTCATTTTCAGCATTAGCAGCAGCAAACATCACCTATGTGCGAGGGGAGTAATGGGCATTTAGCAAGCAGGGACTCCATGGGACTCGAACTATGGACCAGGAGAGGGAGTTTGGAAGATGCCGCGTAGCCAACTATGACAAAACATGTCTCAGCTTGGTCGAAGGGGCTGAGAGGGACTCGAATGGACACCGAGGGACGCCGAGGGACTCGAAGGGACTCAAAGGGACTCGAAGGGACTCAAAGGGACGATTAGGGACGTTTAGGGACGCGCGACGCGCGACGCGCGGTGGCTAAAGCCCACGGATCACCAACTTCCTGACGGGAGGACCACTACCCCCCTATATAGGATTATTTTCATTTTCAGCATTAGCAGCAGCAAACATGGCCTATGTGCGAGGGGAGTACTGCACATTTTGGAAGCAGGGAGGAGAGAACCCCTTCCCCCCTATATAGGATTATTTTCATTCTCAGCATTAGCAGCAGCAAACATCACCTATGCGCGAGGGGAGTATTGCACATTTAAGAAGAAGGGAGGAGAAGAGCAGTACCCCCTATATAGGATTAATTTCATTTTCAGCATTAGCAGCAGCAAACATCACCTATGTGCGAGGGGAGTACTGCACATTTTGGAAGCAGGGAGGAGAGAACCCCTTCCCCCCTATATAGGATTATTTTCATTCTCAGCATTAGCAGCAGCAAACATCACCTATGCGCGAGGGGAGTATTGCACATTTAAGAAGAAGGGAGGAGAGGAGCAGTACCCCCCTATATAGGATTATTTTCATTTTCAGCATTAGCAGCAGCAAACATGGCCTATGTGCGAGGGGAGTACTGCACATTTTGGAAGCAGGGAGGAGAGAACCCCTTCCCCCCTATATAGGATTATTTTCATTCTCAGCATTAGCAGCAGCAAACATCACCTATGCGCGAGGGGAGTATTGCACATTTAAGAAGAAGGGAGGAGAGGACCAGTACCCCCTATATAGGATTATTTTCATTTTCAGCATTAGCAGCAGCAAACATCACCTAAGTGCGAGGGGAGTAATGCACATTTAGGGCGCAGGGACTCCAAGGGACATGTCAAGGAACTAAAAGGTACGCCGAGGGACGCCAAAGGGACCCCCGAGGGGCTCCAAGGAACGACGAGTGGCACCATTCTGTTACTACACGCAGCAAAAACAGGAACCCGCTTTGCGCAGAATCAAATCTTGATTCATCACTGAGGAAGGAGAGAGCCGGCAGTTCGTTGCCCAAGCAAGGAGCCTGCCGACGCATCACCCCATTCACCACTCACACGCCATGACGTTAGCTAAAGCCCAGAACCACCAAACGAAACGCAAGGGTCGGCCAGCGAAATGACTAGACGACAATGCGGGAACATCGAGTGGAACAAAGCCCGCGACGCTGGGCGTGGTAAAAATCGAAAGCAACCCTCAACCGACATAGCAGGCCATTTGGGAAGGTGTCCCGAAGACATCTACGACCAAACCAGGCATAAGAAGGGACAGGAAGGAACACCGAAGGGACACCGATGGGCTCAAAGGGACACCGAGGGACTCTAAGGGACGCTGGGGGGGTGGGCTGCCCAAGCCCGGGGACATCGCCTTCCTATCGAGAGGACCACTACCCCCCTATATAGGATTATTTTCATTTTCAGCATCTGCAGCAGCAAACATCACCTATGTACGTGGGGAGTACTGCACATTTAGGAAGCAGGGAGGAGAGCACCACTACCCCCCTATATAGGATTATTTTCATTTC
>JAZGTL010000158.1:170000-172500 GCA_037349345.1 Oemleria cerasiformis | reverse complement strand
GCAAGGGTCGGCCAGCGAAATGACTAGACGACAATGCGGGAACATCGAGTGGAACAAAGCCTGCGCCGCTGGGCGTGGCAACAACCGAAAGCAACCCTCAACCGACATAGCAGGCCATTTGGGAAGATGTCCCGAAGACAACTACGACCAAACTAGGCATAAAAAGGGACACGAAGGAACACCGAAGGGACACCGAGGAAGGAGAGAGCCGGCAGTTCGTTGCCCAAGCAAGGAGCCTGCCGACGCATCACCCTATTCACCACTCACACGCCATGACGTTAGCTAAAGCCCAGAACCACAAAACGAACCGCAAGGGTCGGCCAGCGAAATGACTAGACGACAATGCGGGAACATCGAGTGGAACAAAGCCTGCGCCGCTGGGCGTGGCAACAACCGAAAGCAACCCTCAACCGACATAGCAGGCCATTTGGGAAGGTGTCCCGAAGACATCTACGACCAAACTAGGCATAAGAAGGGACACCGAAGGGACACCGAGGAAGGAGAGAGCCGGCAGTTCGTTGCCCAAGCAAGGAGCCTACCGACGCATCACCCTATTCACCACTCACACGCCATGACGTTAGCTAAAGCCCAGAACCACAAAACGAACCGCAAGGGTCGGCCAGCGAAATGACTAGACGACAATGCGGGAACATCGAGTGGAACAAAGCCTGCGCCGCTGGGCGTGGCAACAACCGAAAGCAACCCTCAACCGACATAGCAGGCCATTTGGGAAGGTGTCCCGAAGACATCTACGACCAAACTAGGCATAAGAAGGGACACCGAAGGGACACCGAGGAAGGAGAGACACCGAAGGGACACCGATGGGCTCAAAGGGACACCGAGGGACTCGAAGGGACACGGAGGGTGGGCTGCCCATGCCCGGGAACATCGCCTTCCTATCGAGAGAACCACTACCCCCCTATATAGGATTATTTTCATTTTCAGCATTTGCAGCAGCAAACATCACCTATGTGCGTGGGGAGTAATGGTCATTTAGGAAGCAAGGAGGAGAGTACTACTACCCCCCTATATAGGATTATTTTCATTTTCAGCATTTGCAGCAGCAAACATCACCTATGTGCGTGGGGAGTAATGGACATTTAGGAAGCAAGGAGGAGAGGACCACTACCCCCCTATATAGGATTATTTTCATTTTCAGCATTAGCAGCAGCAAACATCACCTATGTGCGAGGGGAGTAATGGGCATTTAGCAAGCAGGGACTCCATGGGACTCGAACTATGGACCAGGAGAGGGAGTTTGGAAGATGCCGCGTAGCCAACTATGACAAAACATGTCTCAGCTTGGTCGAAGGGGCTGAGAGGGACTCGAATGGACACCGAGGGACGCCGAGGGACTCGAAGGGACTCAAAGGGACTCGAAGGGACTCAAAGGGACGATTAGGGACGTTTAGGGACGCGCGACGCGCGACGCGCGGTGGCTAAAGCCCACGGATCACCAACTTCCTGACGGGAGGACCACTACCCCCCTATATAGGATTATTTTCATTTTCAGCATTAGCAGCAGCAAACATGGCCTATGTGCGAGGGGAGTACTGCACATTTTGGAAGCAGGGAGGAGAGAACCCCTTCCCCCCTATATAGGATTATTTTCATTCTCAGCATTAGCAGCAGCAAACATCACCTATGCGCGAGGGGAGTATTGCACATTTAAGAAGAAGGGAGGAGAAGAGCAGTACCCCCTATATAGGATTAATTTCATTTTCAGCATTAGCAGCAGCAAACATCACCTATGTGCGAGGGGAGTACTGCACATTTTGGAAGCAGGGAGGAGAGAACCCCTTCCCCCCTATATAGGATTATTTTCATTCTCAGCATTAGCAGCAGCAAACATCACCTATGCGCGAGGGGAGTATTGCACATTTAAGAAGAAGGGAGGAGAGGAGCAGTACCCCCCTATATAGGATTATTTTCATTTTCAGCATTAGCAGCAGCAAACATGGCCTATGTGCGAGGGGAGTACTGCACATTTTGGAAGCAGGGAGGAGAGAACCCCTTCCCCCCTATATAGGATTATTTTCATTCTCAGCATTAGCAGCAGCAAACATCACCTATGCGCGAGGGGAGTATTGCACATTTAAGAAGAAGGGAGGAGAGGACCAGTACCCCCTATATAGGATTATTTTCATTTTCAGCATTAGCAGCAGCAAACATCACCTAAGTGCGAGGGGAGTAATGCACATTTAGGGCGCAGGGACTCCAAGGGACATGTCAAGGAACTAAAAGGTACGCCGAGGGACGCCAAAGGGACCCCCGAGGGGCTCCAAGGAACGACGAGTGGCACCATTCTGTTACTACACGCAGCAAAAACAGGAACCCGCTTTGCGCAGAATCAAATCTTGATTCATCACTGAGGAAGGAGAGAGCCGGCAGTTCGTTGCCCAAGCAAGGAGCCTGCCGACGCATCACCCCATTCACCACTCACACGCCATGACGTTAGCTAAAGCCCAGAACCACCAAACGAAACGCAAGGGTCGGCCAG
>JAZGTL010000158.1:127500-130000 GCA_037349345.1 Oemleria cerasiformis | reverse complement strand
AATGACTAGACGACAATGCGGGAACATCGAGTGGAACAAAGCCTGCGCCGCTGGGCGTGGCAACAACCGAAAGCAACCCTCAACCCGACATAGCAGGCCATTTGGGAAGGTGTCCCGAAGACATCTACGACCAAACTAGGCATAAGAAGGGACACCGAAGGGACACCGAGGAAGGAGAGAGCCGCAGTTCGTTGCCCAAGCAAGGAGCCTACCGACGCATCACCCTATTCACCACTCACACGCCATGACGTTAGCTAAAGCCCAGAACCACAAAACGAACCGCAAGGGTCGGCCAGCGAAATGACTAGACGACAATGCGGGAACATCGAGTGGAACAAAGCCTGCGCCGCTGGGCGTGGCAACAACCGAAAGCAACCCTCAACCGACATAGCAGGCCATTTGGGAAGGTGTCCCGAAGACATCTACGACCAAACTAGGCATAAGAAGGGACACCGAAGGGACACCCGAGGAAGGAGAGACACCGAAGGGACACCGATGGCTCAATGGACACCGAGGGACTCGAAGGGACACGGAGGGTGGGCTGCCCATGCCCGGAACATCGCCTTCCTATCGAGAGAACCACTACCCCCCTATATAGGATTATTTTCATTTTCAGCATTTGCAGCAGCAAACATCACCTATGTGCGTGGGGAGTAATGGTCATTTAGGAAGCAAGGAGGAGAGTACTACTACCCCCCTATATAGGATTATTTTCATTTTCAGCATTTGCAGCAGCAAACATCACCTATGTGCGTGGGGAGTAATGGACATTTAGGAAGCAAGGAGGAGAGGACCACTACCCCCCTATATAGGATTATTTTCATTTTCAGCATTAGCAGCAGCAAACATCACCTATGTGCGAGGGGAGTAATGGGCATTTAGGCAAGCAGGGACTTCCATGGGACTCGAACTATGGACCAGGAGAGGGAGTTTGGAAGATGCGCGTAGCCAACTATGACAAAACATGTCTCAGCTTGGTCGAAGGGGCTGAGAGGGACTCGAATGGACACCGAGGGACGCCGAGGGACTCGAAGGGACTCAAAGGGACTCGAAGGGACTCAAAGGGACTCAAAGGGACGATTAGGGACGTTTAGGACGCGCGACGCGCGGTGGCTAAAGCCCACGGATCACCAACTTCCTGACGGGAGGACCACTACCCCCCTATATAGGATTATTTTCATTTTCAGCATTAGCAGCAGCAAACATGGCCTATGTGCGAGGGGAGTACTGCACATTTTGGAAGCAGGGAGGAGAGAACCCCTTCCCCCCTATATAGGATTATTTTCATTCTCAGCATTAGCAGCAGCAAACATCACCTATGCGCGAGGGGAGTATTGCACATTTAAGAAGAAGGGAGGAGAAGAGCAGTACCCCCTATATAGGATTAATTTCATTTTCAGCATTAGCAGCAGCAAACATCACCTATGTGCGAGGGGAGTACTGCACATTTTGGAAGCAGGGAGGAGAGAACCCCTTCCCCCCTATATAGGATTATTTTCATTCTCAGCATTAGCAGCAGCAAACATCACCTATGCGCGAGGGGAGTATTGCACATTTAAGAAGAAGGGAGGAGAGGAGCAGTACCCCCCTATATAGGATTATTTTCATTTTCAGCATTAGCAGCAGCAAACATGGCCTATGTGCGAGGGGAGTACTGCACATTTTGGAAGCAGGGAGGAGAGAACCCCTTCCCCCCTATATAGGATTATTTTCATTCTCAGCATTAGCAGCAGCAAACATCACCTATGCGCGAGGGGAGTATTGCACATTTAAGAAGAAGGGAGGAGAGGACCAGTACCCCCTATATAGGATTATTTTCATTTTCAGCATTAGCAGCAGCAAACATCACCTAAGTGCGAGGGGAGTAATGCACATTTAGGGCGCAGGGACTCCAAGGGACATGTCAAGGAACTAAAAGGTACGCCGAGGGACGCCAAAGGGACCCCCGAGGGGCTCCAAGGAACGACGAGTGGCACCATTCTGTTACTACACGCAGCAAAAACAGGAACCCGCTTTGCGCAGAATCAAATCTTGATTCATCACTGAGGAAGGAGAGAGCCGGCAGTTCGTTGCCCAAGCAAGGAGCCTGCCGACGCATCACCCCATTCACCACTCACACGCCATGACGTTAGCTAAAGCCCAGAACCACCAAACGAAACGCAAGGGTCGGCCAGCGAAATGACTAGACGACAATGCGGGAACATCGAGTGGAACAAAGCCCGCGCCGCTGGGCGTGGTAAAAATCGAAAGCAACCCTCAACCGACATAGCAGGCCATTTGGGAAGGTGTCCCGAAGACATCTACGACCAAACCAGGCATAAGAAGGGACAGGAAGGAACACCGAAGGGACACCGATGGGCTCAAAGGGACACCGAGGGACTCTAAGGGACGCTGGGGGGGTGGGCTGCCCAAGCCCGGGGACATCGCCTTCCTATCGAGAGGACCACTACCCCCCTATATAGGATTATTTTCATTTTCAGCATCTGCAGCAGCAAACATC
>JAZGTL010000158.1:85000-87500 GCA_037349345.1 Oemleria cerasiformis | reverse complement strand
ACAAAGCCTGCGCCGCTGGGCGTGGCAACAACCGAAAGCAACCCTCAACCGACATAGCAGGCCATTTGGGAAGATGTCCCGAAGACAACTACGACCAAACTAGGCATAAAAAGGGACACGAAGGAACACCGAAGGGACACCGAGGAAGGAGAGAGCCGGCAGTTCGTTGCCCAAGCAAGGAGCCTGCCGACGCATCACCCTATTCACCACTCACACGCCATGACGTTAGCTAAAGCCCAGAACCACAAAACGAACCGCAAGGGTCGGCCAGCGAAATGACTAGACGACAATGCGGGAACATCGAGTGGAACAAAGCCTGCGCCGCTGGGCGTGGCAACAACCGAAAGCAACCCTCAACCGACATAGCAGGCCATTTGGGAAGGTGTCCCGAAGACATCTACGACCAAACTAGGCATAAGAAGGGACACCGAAGGGACACCGAGGAAGGAGAGAGCCGGCAGTTCGTTGCCCAAGCAAGGAGCCTACCGACGCATCACCCTATTCACCACTCACACGCCATGACGTTAGCTAAAGCCCAGAACCACAAAACGAACCGCAAGGGTCGGCCAGCGAAATGACTAGACGACAATGCGGGAACATCGAGTGGAACAAAGCCTGCGCCGCTGGGCGTGGCAACAACCGAAAGCAACCCTCAACCGACATAGCAGGCCATTTGGGAAGGTGTCCCGAAGACATCTACGACCAAACTAGGCATAAGAAGGGACACCGAAGGGACACCGAGGAAGGAGAGACACCGAAGGGACACCGATGGGCTCAAAGGGACACCGAGGGACTCGAAGGGACACGGAGGGTGGGCTGCCCATGCCCGGGAACATCGCCTTCCTATCGAGAGAACCACTACCCCCCTATATAGGATTATTTTCATTTTCAGCATTTGCAGCAGCAAACATCACCTATGTGCGTGGGGAGTAATGGTCATTTAGGAAGCAAGGAGGAGAGTACTACTACCCCCCTATATAGGATTATTTTCATTTTCAGCATTTGCAGCAGCAAACATCACCTATGTGCGTGGGGAGTAATGGACATTTAGGAAGCAAGGAGGAGAGGACCACTACCCCCCTATATAGGATTATTTTCATTTTCAGCATTAGCAGCAGCAAACATCACCTATGTGCGAGGGGAGTAATGGGCATTTAGCAAGCAGGGACTCCATGGGACTCGAACTATGGACCAGGAGAGGGAGTTTGGAAGATGCCGCGTAGCCAACTATGACAAAACATGTCTCAGCTTGGTCGAAGGGGCTGAGAGGGACTCGAATGGACACCGAGGGACGCCGAGGGACTCGAAGGGACTCAAAGGGACTCGAAGGGACTCAAAGGGACGATTAGGGACGTTTAGGGACGCGCGACGCGCGACGCGCGGTGGCTAAAGCCCACGGATCACCAACTTCCTGACGGGAGGACCACTACCCCCCTATATAGGATTATTTTCATTTTCAGCATTAGCAGCAGCAAACATGGCCTATGTGCGAGGGGAGTACTGCACATTTTGGAAGCAGGGAGGAGAGAACCCCTTCCCCCCTATATAGGATTATTTTCATTCTCAGCATTAGCAGCAGCAAACATCACCTATGCGCGAGGGGAGTATTGCACATTTAAGAAGAAGGGAGGAGAAGAGCAGTACCCCCTATATAGGATTAATTTCATTTTCAGCATTAGCAGCAGCAAACATCACCTATGTGCGAGGGGAGTACTGCACATTTTGGAAGCAGGGAGGAGAGAACCCCTTCCCCCCTATATAGGATTATTTTCATTCTCAGCATTAGCAGCAGCAAACATCACCTATGCGCGAGGGGAGTATTGCACATTTAAGAAGAAGGGAGGAGAGGAGCAGTACCCCCCTATATAGGATTATTTTCATTTTCAGCATTAGCAGCAGCAAACATGGCCTATGTGCGAGGGGAGTACTGCACATTTTGGAAGCAGGGAGGAGAGAACCCCTTCCCCCCTATATAGGATTATTTTCATTCTCAGCATTAGCAGCAGCAAACATCACCTATGCGCGAGGGGAGTATTGCACATTTAAGAAGAAGGGAGGAGAGGACCAGTACCCCCTATATAGGATTATTTTCATTTTCAGCATTAGCAGCAGCAAACATCACCTAAGTGCGAGGGGAGTAATGCACATTTAGGGCGCAGGGACTCCAAGGGACATGTCAAGGAACTAAAAGGTACGCCGAGGGACGCCAAAGGGACCCCCGAGGGGCTCCAAGGAACGACGAGTGGCACCATTCTGTTACTACACGCAGCAAAAACAGGAACCCGCTTTGCGCAGAATCAAATCTTGATTCATCACTGAGGAAGGAGAGAGCCGGCAGTTCGTTGCCCAAGCAAGGAGCCTGCCGACGCATCACCCCATTCACCACTCACACGCCATGACGTTAGCTAAAGCCCAGAACCACCAAACGAAACGCAAGGGTCGGCCAGCGAAATGACTAGACGACAATGCGGGAACATCGAGTGGAACAAAGCCCGCGCCG
>JAZGTL010000158.1:52500-55000 GCA_037349345.1 Oemleria cerasiformis | reverse complement strand
GACCAAACTAGGCATAAGAAGGGACACCGAAGGGACACCGAGGAAGGAGAGAGCCGGCAGTTCGTTGCCCAAGCAAGGAGCCTACCGACGCATCACCCTATTCACCACTCACACGCCATGACGTTAGCTAAAGCCCAGAACCACAAAACGAACCGCAAGGGTCGGCCAGCGAAATGACTAGACGACAATGCGGGAACATCGAGTGGAACAAAGCCTGCGCCGCTGGGCGTGGCAACAACCGAAAGCAACCCTCAACCGACATAGCAGGCCATTTGGGAAGGTGTCCCGAAGACATCTACGACCAAACTAGGCATAAGAAGGGACACCGAAGGGACACCGAGGAAGGAGAGACACCGAAGGGACACCGATGGGCTCAAAGGGACACCGAGGGACTCGAAGGGACACGGAGGGTGGGCTGCCCATGCCCGGGAACATCGCCTTCCTATCGAGAGAACCACTACCCCCCTATATAGGATTATTTTCATTTTCAGCATTTGCAGCAGCAAACATCACCTATGTGCGTGGGGAGTAATGGTCATTTAGGAAGCAAGGAGGAGAGTACTACTACCCCCCTATATAGGATTATTTTCATTTTCAGCATTTGCAGCAGCAAACATCACCTATGTGCGTGGGGAGTAATGGACATTTAGGAAGCAAGGAGGAGAGGACCACTACCCCCCTATATAGGATTATTTTCATTTTCAGCATTAGCAGCAGCAAACATCACCTATGTGCGAGGGGAGTAATGGGCATTTAGCAAGCAGGGACTCCATGGGACTCGAACTATGGACCAGGAGAGGGAGTTTGGAAGATGCCGCGTAGCCAACTATGACAAAACATGTCTCAGCTTGGTCGAAGGGGCTGAGAGGGACTCGAATGGACACCGAGGGACGCCGAGGGACTCGAAGGGACTCAAAGGGACTCGAAGGGACTCGAAGGGACTCAAAGGGACTCAAAGGGACGATTAGGGACGTTTAGGGACGCGCGACGCGCGACGCGCGGTGGCTAAAGCCCACGGATCACCAACTTCCTGACGGGAGGACCACTACCCCCCTATATAGGATTATTTTCATTTTCAGCATTAGCAGCAGCAAACATGGCCTATGTGCGAGGGGAGTACTGCACATTTTGGAAGCAGGGAGGAGAGAACCCCTTCCCCCCTATATAGGATTATTTTCATTCTCAGCATTAGCAGCAGCAAACATCACCTATGCGCGAGGGGAGTATTGCACATTTAAGAAGAAGGGAGGAGAAGAGCAGTACCCCCTATATAGGATTAATTTCATTTTCAGCATTAGCAGCAGCAAACATCACCTATGTGCGAGGGGAGTACTGCACATTTTGGAAGCAGGGAGGAGAGAACCCCTTCCCCCCTATATAGGATTATTTTCATTCTCAGCATTAGCAGCAGCAAACATCACCTATGCGCGAGGGGAGTATTGCACATTTAAGAAGAAGGGAGGAGAGGAGCAGTACCCCCCTATATAGGATTATTTTCATTTTCAGCATTAGCAGCAGCAAACATGGCCTATGTGCGAGGGGAGTACTGCACATTTTGGAAGCAGGGAGGAGAGAACCCCTTCCCCCCTATATAGGATTATTTTCATTCTCAGCATTAGCAGCAGCAAACATCACCTATGCGCGAGGGGAGTATTGCACATTTAAGAAGAAGGGAGGAGAGGACCAGTACCCCCTATATAGGATTATTTTCATTTTCAGCATTAGCAGCAGCAAACATCACCTAAGTGCGAGGGGAGTAATGCACATTTAGGGCGCAGGGACTCCAAGGGACATGTCAAGGAACTAAAAGGTACGCCGAGGGACGCCAAAGGGACCCCCGAGGGGCTCCAAGGAACGACGAGTGGCACCATTCTGTTACTACACGCAGCAAAAACAGGAACCCGCTTTGCGCAGAATCAAATCTTGATTCATCACTGAGGAAGGAGAGAGCCGGCAGTTCGTTGCCCAAGCAAGGAGCCTGCCGACGCATCACCCCATTCACCACTCACACGCCATGACGTTAGCTAAAGCCCAGAACCACCAAACGAAACGCAAGGGTCGGCCAGCGAAATGACTAGACGACAATGCGGGAACATCGAGTGGAACAAAGCCCGCGCCGCTGGGCGTGGTAAAAATCGAAAGCAACCCTCAACCGACATAGCAGGCCATTTGGGAAGGTGTCCCGAAGACATCTACGACCAAACCAGGCATAAGAAGGGACAGGAAGGAACACCGAAGGGACACCGATGGGCTCAAAGGGACACCGAGGGACTCTAAGGGACGCTGGGGGGGTGGGCTGCCCAAGCCCGGGGACATCGCCTTCCTATCGAGAGGACCACTACCCCCCTATATAGGATTATTTTCATTTTCAGCATCTGCAGCAGCAAACATCACCTATGTACGTGGGGAGTACTGCACATTTAGGAAGCAGGGAGGAGAGCACCACTACCCCCCTATATAGGATTATTTTCATTTCCAGCATTAGCAGCAGCAAACATCA
>JAZGTL010000158.1:10000-12500 GCA_037349345.1 Oemleria cerasiformis | reverse complement strand
TACGACCAAACTAGGCATAAAAAGGGACACGAAGGAACACCGAAGGGACACCGAGGAAGGAGAGAGCCGGCAGTTCGTTGCCCAAGCAAGGAGCCTGCCGACGCATCACCCTATTCACCACTCACACGCCATGACGTTAGCTAAAGCCCAGAACCACAAAACGAACCGCAAGGGTCGGCCAGCGAAATGACTAGACGACAATGCGGGAACATCGAGTGGAACAAAGCCTGCGCCGCTGGGCGTGGCAACAACCGAAAGCAACCCTCAACCGACATAGCAGGCCATTTGGGAAGGTGTCCCGAAGACATCTACGACCAAACTAGGCATAAGAAGGGACACCGAAGGGACACCGAGGAAGGAGAGAGCCGGCAGTTCGTTGCCCAAGCAAGGAGCCTACCGACGCATCACCCTATTCACCACTCACACGCCATGACGTTAGCTAAAGCCCAGAACCACAAAACGAACCGCAAGGGTCGGCCAGCGAAATGACTAGACGACAATGCGGGAACATCGAGTGGAACAAAGCCTGCGCCGCTGGGCGTGGCAACAACCGAAAGCAACCCTCAACCGACATAGCAGGCCATTTGGGAAGGTGTCCCGAAGACATCTACGACCAAACTAGGCATAAGAAGGGACACCGAAGGGACACCGAGGAAGGAGAGACACCGAAGGGACACCGATGGGCTCAAAGGGACACCGAGGGACTCGAAGGGACACGGAGGGTGGGCTGCCCATGCCCGGGAACATCGCCTTCCTATCGAGAGAACCACTACCCCCCTATATAGGATTATTTTCATTTTCAGCATTTGCAGCAGCAAACATCACCTATGTGCGTGGGGAGTAATGGTCATTTAGGAAGCAAGGAGGAGAGTACTACTACCCCCCTATATAGGATTATTTTCATTTTCAGCATTTGCAGCAGCAAACATCACCTATGTGCGTGGGGAGTAATGGACATTTAGGAAGCAAGGAGGAGAGGACCACTACCCCCCTATATAGGATTATTTTCATTTTCAGCATTAGCAGCAGCAAACATCACCTATGTGCGAGGGGAGTAATGGGCATTTAGCAAGCAGGGACTCCATGGGACTCGAACTATGGACCAGGAGAGGGAGTTTGGAAGATGCCGCGTAGCCAACTATGACAAAACATGTCTCAGCTTGGTCGAAGGGGCTGAGAGGGACTCGAATGGACACCGAGGGACGCCGAGGGACTCGAAGGGACTCAAAGGGACTCGAAGGGACTCAAAGGGACGATTAGGGACGTTTAGGGACGCGCGACGCGCGACGCGCGGTGGCTAAAGCCCACGGATCACCAACTTCCTGACGGGAGGACCACTACCCCCCTATATAGGATTATTTTCATTTTCAGCATTAGCAGCAGCAAACATGGCCTATGTGCGAGGGGAGTACTGCACATTTTGGAAGCAGGGAGGAGAGAACCCCTTCCCCCCTATATAGGATTATTTTCATTCTCAGCATTAGCAGCAGCAAACATCACCTATGCGCGAGGGGAGTATTGCACATTTAAGAAGAAGGGAGGAGAAGAGCAGTACCCCCTATATAGGATTAATTTCATTTTCAGCATTAGCAGCAGCAAACATCACCTATGTGCGAGGGGAGTACTGCACATTTTGGAAGCAGGGAGGAGAGAACCCCTTCCCCCCTATATAGGATTATTTTCATTCTCAGCATTAGCAGCAGCAAACATCACCTATGCGCGAGGGGAGTATTGCACATTTAAGAAGAAGGGAGGAGAGGAGCAGTACCCCCCTATATAGGATTATTTTCATTTTCAGCATTAGCAGCAGCAAACATGGCCTATGTGCGAGGGGAGTACTGCACATTTTGGAAGCAGGGAGGAGAGAACCCCTTCCCCCCTATATAGGATTATTTTCATTCTCAGCATTAGCAGCAGCAAACATCACCTATGCGCGAGGGGAGTATTGCACATTTAAGAAGAAGGGAGGAGAGGACCAGTACCCCCTATATAGGATTATTTTCATTTTCAGCATTAGCAGCAGCAAACATCACCTAAGTGCGAGGGGAGTAATGCACATTTAGGGCGCAGGGACTCCAAGGGACATGTCAAGGAACTAAAAGGTACGCCGAGGGACGCCAAAGGGACCCCCGAGGGGCTCCAAGGAACGACGAGTGGCACCATTCTGTTACTACACGCAGCAAAAACAGGAACCCGCTTTGCGCAGAATCAAATCTTGATTCATCACTGAGGAAGGAGAGAGCCGGCAGTTCGTTGCCCAAGCAAGGAGCCTGCCGACGCATCACCCCATTCACCACTCACACGCCATGACGTTAGCTAAAGCCCAGAACCACCAAACGAAACGCAAGGGTCGGCCAGCGAAATGACTAGACGACAATGCGGGAACATCGAGTGGAACAAAGCCCGCGCCGCTGGGCGTGGTAAAAATCGAAAGCAACCCTCAACCGACATAGCAGGCCATTTGGGAAGGTGTCCCGAAGACATCTACGACCAAACCAGG
>JAZGTL010000157.1:0-25983 GCA_037349345.1 Oemleria cerasiformis | reverse complement strand
GCCCGATTTCCAACAGCCCCCTACCATCACTACAATTAAAGCTATTAATACTATCTGGCTTTGTGAGGAAGATCCCCCCTCCCACTGGATCATCATGACCCCTATGTTCCGGCTTTTCAAAAGGCGATCCTGGAAGAAGAATTAAAAAAAGGGATAAGGCTGCAAGAAAGAACCTAGAGAGGAAGCTCCGCCGAAAGAAAAGAAGAAGATTGAATGGATTATACCAAACCTGCCTCCGCCGCCGTCGCACGAACCATTTAAGATGGCCGCGTCTGGGTGGATTGTGGTGCTACCATTCCTTTAGGATACCTTTCGGCTTCAGTCAAAATTCTTCCCCCTTCGTTTTTATAGATATTGAGTTTGTACGGCAACTCTACTTTGAGTATGGAATTGACTTTGTTGGTTGAGTGGAGTTACGGTAGTTCAATCTATAAAGGAAGGACAATCGATCGCACTTTGTGCAGAACCGCCGTTAGGCGGCTCTTTACTCCCTCAGGACTTGCTTCTTATTTTTCTTTCACCCCCCAGCCCCTTTTATATCAATAGGGAGCTACGAGCAAGTCCGCTCCGGAAAGAAAAGAAGCCAGCAGGTCCTTTTCCGCTTGATCGCTAACTCATGAGCAAAGCCGCCCGTCATGCAGCATATGAGCGGATCTTCACTAAAAGCCGGTTCTATTGGCGGATGGATAACGCCCCCCACTCTGCCATGAGAACAAAGAAAGCCGCACTATCTCCTTGCAGCTTTGCCTGCCGCCCTTCGGTGAGTAGGATGGATAGCAAAGCCGCCTTCGGCCTTTCGCTTAGCAAGCCCCTCTTCGAGCCTCCGCTGAATTCCGCTCGCCCCGGTCCTTAGTAGCGTTGACAAAGTCAACCTTTCGATGTTGTTGTGACGCTTTGGTTCGGCTCGGTTGACAAAGTCAACGACACAAGCAAGGAGTTGACAAAGGAGAAGAGCCCCTGTTGATAGAGAGCTTACCGCCCCGCCCTTTATAGTCGCGACTGTTGTCATGGAAAAAGAGTTTGTTTTCCGTCAAAGAAGCACGCTTAACACAGCCTATAGCGTAAAGGCATTCGAGCCGCGTCTAAACGGGTATAAGGGCCCGCACTCTCTCTTCTGTAGTGGATACGCTATCCCTTCCGGCCATGGTATGGGGGAAAGGAAGTGAGATCTACCGATTGATTTGATATTAGATGAGCGGCCGTACTATGATCGTTCGGGAGACATGGCCCCATGCGCTACACACAAGATTTGATTGTTATTAGGTCGGTAAACTCTTTCCGCGGGCAGCCTATCAAATCAGATCACGTATTTTTTAATATGTCGTTCCGTCATGTACATGTATTCGGTCTCAAATTTTTATGTTCCTGCTCGTGCCCGGAGATAGAATGGGCACGACGCCCCCCCCCTCCCCGTTCTAACGTCCAAAGCATGCCGGCCGCTCTAAGTTCCGGGGTTGGGTCGGATAGGATCAGACCAAATCAGCTGGATCCGTGGAATCTGAACGGATCAGATCCAATCGGATCTGATCGTAGCTTCGAGTTCAGGTGCCGTACCGCGGCCGGACCAGAAAGGAAGGGGGCAGCGAACCTCCTGCTAAGAGGCCAAGGTTGCTTGCTAACTCTCAGCCACTTGTTAGAAGGAAGTGCAGCTTGATTGTAGGAAAAAGGGGAATCAACGGGAAGGAAAAAAGAAGGTAGATTATTCGATTATATTTCCTCCTTTTGTAAGGGTTGGCTTTAAGTGATAGGGGATTTGATTGGAATTCGTCTTTTCTTTGTTTGTATCACCGGGACACCCGAAGGGCCGGCCATATGTACCTCGGGAGACCCGGCCCATTCAAATCAAAATAGAACGAGCACCTACGACTAAAGGGAATGGAATGTCGACCACGGGGTGAGATGATCTTCTAATACGAGGGCGAGTGGCTGGTCAAGTCATGAAACTTAGTCATTTTGATCAACATGGCTGCAAGTGGACTGGGTTTATGTGTTTGAACTGACTACGACCAAAGTAGCGGCTCCTTCAACCAAAAAAAGGGCGACTCCCTATTCAAACCGAAAGAAGTACCCCACTTACGAAGAAATAGTTGGAGCTCTATGAGAGTTTGCTTTTGTTTTATGTTTCTAAGAGCGGTCTGATCCCTTATTTGATCAGACCGCTCCCGGTGTTCGAACTAGTCATTAATAGTCGGCTTCATTGGTACCCTTTCGGTATGCGTTGCGAACACTTTCATTTTTTGCGTCTCATCTTCTCTAGAGAAGCAAAACTTTTTCGAATATAGCTGATGGTCCAACTACATAACTTTTTCTTTTTCATTATTTCCATGGTCGTGCCTTGTGGCACGGCAGCACCCGTACTATTGAAATGGTTTGTCAGTAGAGATGTTCCCACAGGTGCCCCTTCTTCCAACGGTACTATAATTCCTATTCCTATCCCTGCATTCCCTCTTTTGGTCTATATACATTCCAGGAAATTCATACGCTCCATGGGGGGAGCAAAAAGTGGAGTCTTGGTCAGAGCAAGCCGCCCTATTCTATTACCAGACATAATTGAGAGAAGCTCATCCGAAACTAGAGCTAGAAACGCCTTATTTCGTTTCGTTCCTGTTCTTCATTTCCTTCTTCTCGCATACAAGGGCGACTTCTCATATTTAGAATCTTTCTGCGGTGTGCTCTGTTTCCTATTCTTTCGTACTCTCTTCTCTTTACCACGCGATAGGTCAGCGAAGCGTGAGCGGGCGCGGAGAAGGAAACGCCAAACACTTCGGCCTAAGGGGAATGAGCAACGACGAAATGACAAGATGAGGTGCTCCGGGCACCCCCGTTTAGAAAGAAGGGTCGAAGGTTTTGGGCCTGTAGCTTTCCCCGTCCCCCCTTCGTCGAGTGGTGCTTGCGCGAGGGGTGCGCCACCAGAAATAGAGCTTGGAGCTCTCGCCTTACCAACGAGCCGACAGCCGATGGCAGTTGGTCACGACTACTACCAAAAAGCTCCAATGAAGATGAATATTTCACATGGAGGAGTGTGCATCTGTATGTTGGGTGTTCTTCTGTCGTGCGACCCGGCGGCTTATGTGCGACCTGTGGCCCACGCCTCCTATTTGTTCAGGGCGGGCGGCGTGAACTCTGATTCGATCCGGGTATTCAATCCCGCCGCTGAGATGCTCAGTTGACTCCTTAACCTTGATAGGAAGATGGCTTATTCAATAATTCGTGCATAAGGGTAAGGAACTTTGGATGAACTAATGCGAATGGGTGTAAGCCTCGCTGCTCAGAAACACCCAGTGCTGACCACACTGAGAGACACGAAAGCGCAGGTAACGCCGGTTGGCGAAGTGACGTTAAGCATCCCTAGCGGTACGAAAAGAGAGGTCGTGATGATATCATCTACGTCTGTACCGCTCCTCGTGGAGTAGATCCCGCATCCAACCAAGTCTTTGACCAGGGAACGGGAGAATTCCCACTACCGCTGGCAGGCCAGCCGGGCCGTGAGCGCGGTGGGAACGGGCTTCCCAAAAAGCCAGCCCCGGGCCGGGGTCAGCATAGAATGAAGGGGACGGCCCTAATGTTGTGTTGGCAAAGCCAATTTCTTGGGCTGCAGGCGGAGAAGAGCGGACGTGGGGACTCGGGTCGGGGCGCAGCGTAACTAAGAGGGTCATTCCATTTAGGGCGAGACAGAATGGGCGGGCACAAGCGGTCTGGTGTCCGGGCCAATTGGTCAGACGGCGACTACTTCACTTATTAGATTAGTATTAGCCGCCTATCCCGGGATGGAATAGAAAGAACGCGAAGCGCTGGCGCTATAGGATCGGTTTTTTGGGGGGGGGGATAAGCTTGTGAAGAAGCAAGCAAGCTCCCCCGATCGGCAGCTGCTGGGTCTCCCCATCTCTCCTAAACTTACCCCGGTCTTCGGCCCGAGCTGTATGAGGCAGAAACTCGTCCCACGTACGGTTCGGAGGCCGAGCCCTACCCCAGCAGTAATGGTGCGGCTTAGGTCAACTAACACAAAGAAGATACAGTTCACTCAACGATTGCCTTTGGGTTCCGAACTCCATATGGGGAAGGAGCGTTGTTGTTTGCGAGGTCTCGATCATTTACATGGACCCACTTTCCATTCCATTTGTGGAAATTTGATGATCTATAAACCGTCCCTAACGAACGATCGGCTCATGTTTGAGCATGATGAATCACTTCGCGCCGACCTGTTGCTAATAAACCTTCCGGCCTCATATAAGAACGGAAAACTTGAGCATTTTCTTCATCGGTGGATGAAGAATCGCGAACATAAGAATTTCTGGGTGACCATGTTCCCAGAAAAAAGATACTTTCGAGAAACGACGAGCACAACTGAAGTGGCTATACATACAAATCCATTTACGGATCTATATGCTTCGATTGGAACTGGAAGTTCCAGAACAGGCGGCTGGTATACCACCATAATGAAACTGCCTTTTATTTTTTTTATTCGGATAGGATTTTTGTTGGCTTCGTCGGGAGGCTCGCGTAGTTTGTTACGTCAGCTCCAAAAGGATAAGTTGCGTTGGAATTGAAAAAGTTCCGTGGAGTTCATAATTGCATAAAAGGAGTCAAAGTAGTGGCTGCGGCGCGTCGAGGCGCTTCTTCGACGGGCCCCCGTCCGCCCGGCCTGCCGGCCCGATCTGAAGAATTCATGGGCCGGCAGGCGGGCGAGACAGAATGGGCGGCACTACTAACCAAGCCAAGTTCCCGCCGATAGGCGCTGGTAGCTTGCTTCCAAGCCTTGCCTTATATAAAAGTTGTTTGTTGCCATGGCCCGAAGGAGCCTTAAGCACTTGTACAATGCTCAAGTCAAGGCTTCTGGGCAACGAGTAGGATGGAGCCTTGACTTGAGCATTATATTAGTGAAGCGCGCCATATATATTGAGGGAAGGGAAAAAGGGGTCTCTTTCCTCGCCCGATGGTAGAGGTCGATCCCCTATCACCTTCGGTGCCCCCTTGTGGTCCTTCTCTTTAGCTTTTCCTCGGCCTTTAGAGCTAGTTGATAGGCCACTTTTCGCATCCGATGCATCGAGATTTCATCTTGGATTTCTAACCTCAAGCCCTATCAAGCAAGGGATTTTTCGTCGGATTCGTTCAAGCCGTTTCGAATAAACAATTGGCAGAACTCCGCAACTTGTTATAGGAGTAGGGGCTTTCTAGTACGCTTCTCTCCCCCCTATCCTTTAAAGCGAAGTGGAACCTTTGGAACAAGCTTTGGGTCTAATCGGAGGGTAGAAATTTATCCCGCAACCTCGATCGCATATTGTCTCATGTACTTCCCTTTGCCTTTCGGCTCACGCCTTGCTTGGACTTGATCCCACCAAATTGAGGCATGACCCGTACTCAGGAATTTAACCCTCGCACACCTTGGATAGTTCTTTCCAATCAAAGAACTTCTCCACGCTATTTAGCCAATAAAAAAAGTCCTCGGGATGCAATCGGCCATGGAAATCGAGAACGTCCACTTTGATCCCACGATCTTCCTTTTATTTCGAAGCCCCTTAAAATAAAATAGGGTCCGGATCAAGCGCTTCCTTATAAAAAAAAAATGCTTATATTCACTTCTCTCCTACCTCCTGTCTTGAACAGGATCATGCGATAGGCTCTTAAGGGGATTGGGAAGGGCCGTAGAGTTGGCAAGCTCTCTTTCTTTTTTGGAGAAACTTTGTTTACCTCACTCTTTTGCCTTTTCTGCTGTGTCTGGTGTTGTTCCCTCCCCCTTTTTTGTTGCGGCATCGTAGATTAGGACATATGTCTGCAGCCCAAGGCTTAGATATTTTCTTTCTACTGGAATGTTGGGGTCTGTACCTAACATTGAGATTTCTACTTATATGGGTTGCAAACGGGGAAAAGGCTCGGCCCTTCCTTTATTAAAGAAGCTCTTTCTACTTCTCCTTTTGATCTTGTGTCCGAAGTCCATCCTGCCCCTCTGTTATCGAAAGGGGGATCATCCGTATATGTTTTTTTGACAGAACAATGAAAAAATTTACTAAAATCAAGGTTTTCCGTTCTGATTCTGGGGGTATATCTCCGCTGCCTTCCGAACTCTGCTTGCTTCAACTCACTTCACTTACAAAGCGCTTTCCCAACGATCCTGCCCCCACACTCCTCAGCAGAATGGAGTTGCCGAGCGGAAACGTCG
Organism: Oemleria cerasiformis; assembly: GCA_037349345.1. Classification (NCBI taxonomy): domain Eukaryota; kingdom Viridiplantae; phylum Streptophyta; class Magnoliopsida; order Rosales; family Rosaceae; genus Oemleria; species Oemleria cerasiformis. Next base: position 19,826 of record JAZGTL010000157.1, on the reverse strand, counting down.
CCATATACATATATTGGAGACAGCTCGCTCTCTCTTGCTCTCAGCTTCTGCCCCTAGTTTATTTTGGGCTGAAGCTGTTCTGACTGCCGTATCTTTTTTGAACCGAATACCTTCCTCTGCCATCTCTGGTCTGTCTCTTTTTGAGAGAAGATTGTCTACCCGCCTGACTATGAAGAGCTTCGAGGGGAGGCCGCCGCTTCGTCTAGAGCCCGGCGCCGTGTAGGAAGACTCGCCCTAGCCACTATAGCGACCCCGCCCCCAACTCTAGCTGAGAAGCACCCTCCATCCACTTCCCCTTTTCCGTGTGCCCAAAAGCCCGCCCGCCCGGTTTATGAGCCCCCTTCCGATTCCCTCACCCAATCTCATGAGAAGCAAGCCCAGCAGGCCCAGCCTTAACCTGTCCCCAGACAGCCAGCCCTCTCACCAGGCTGCTGGCATTGTTTAATGCTCCGCCACGAAGCCAAGCTCTCCCGATCCCGAATACGAGAGATGCGGAAGTGGCTAAAGAAGTCGGAGGAAGAAAGTTGTTGGGCAATTGTATGCGCAAGGGTACGTTATAAGTATTCTTAGAATTGGCAACATTGACAGAAAGGGGAAGAAAGGGGGGTAGGAATAAACTTTTTTAGGTGTAGCTATACTAAAGTAAGTAGTCGGCCTAACCTTCGGTTCCCGTAACCAAGGTTTTCTTTCTCACTCCTTATGTTATGTACTTTTTCTTACTTAATCCATACTTTTTTACCTTCTCTGAAGTGTGGGGCAAAGGGTGCCCTCTACTTCTACTTCTAACTAAAGGCGAACTGCAAGCATTGCAAGCAAATAAAGAGCCCCCGCCCGTTTGAGTCGTTGCGAGCCGGAAAGCGTACCGGCAGTTTGAGTCGCGAAGGGGCCGCTTGCTTAATAGATTCTTATTATAATAAATAATAGATATATAATTATATAATAGATATACATATAATTTAAAAATGATATCTATAAACTAAAAAAAGACTTTTTTTTAATCCAATTGTTCATTCCCGGGAAGAGGAAGAAGCAGATAGAGCAAAGGCCTCCTCGTCCGCTCTCCCCGAAGTAAGCGAATTGCATGTAGAGATCCGTAGGGGCTTATAGTTTAATTGGTTGAAACGTACCGCTCATAACGGTTATATTGTAGGTTCGAGCCCTACTAAGCCTACCACCCCCTTCTCTGCGCCCGATACAAGACAGTCGAAGTCCTCGCCACCTGCGGATCTCAATCTAGCGACGGCACCTGGAACCGCGCAGCTTCCGCTGCCCTTCGGGCACGCCCCCTACGCTTACCACTCACCTACGCTCTTGCGGCATGCCCCCTTCGGGCAATACGGCTTTCGTAAGTAATACGCGAAGCAGCTGAGCGGTAGCTCTCTTCGATCGCTATATTCTTGCGGTAGCGAGGGCGTGGTTCATCCTCTAAGAGAGAGTAGATGCGAAGATTCGGATCGAAGATCTTCGCTTGGCCCGTCTCGCGAAGATCGGCACTCGAAGGCTTGAAGAGCAGCCCGCTAAGGGGGAAGCCGTGGAGACGGCGGACTCGCCAGTCAGGCACACCGTGAGGCTGACTACAGCAGACCGGGAGGTTACAATTAAAGTTTTCCTGTTTAAATTTCCGGGACTGAATGTAGGAAGTGCAGACGGGTGTGAACATTCAACCAAAGGCATCTTGGGTAGCTAAGCATTGTGGCCATCACAGTTCAAGCTACATATGGCTGGCGTACAACCTACGGCCAAAAAAAAGAAAAACAACATAAAAGGATGCCGTACCTTTAGTCTAAGATTAGACAAAGAGCAAGGAGGATATGAAGCACTGCCGGGTAGACCATGGCTCCAACCGGGGTGGTTCATGACTGGGCTAATAAAAAGCAGTCTCAAGCAGGGAAACGCGGGATGGGAGGCGGAAAAGACTTGGCTTTGTTTCACAGAAAAAGGACTAAGGAAATGGAGTTTCCGTAGTGGCGATGCGTTGACCTGGTTGAAAAATATATAATATATAAGGGCGATTCTGCTAGCCAAATCGCACTAATGCGATTCATTCGCCCGGAGCAATTCAAACTCTTAGTAAGACTAGGCGGGCGACTCATTCTATTCTCTGGGCAGGGGAAGCGTCTAGCTTAGGGGGGGCGCGTCGAATCGCTGAAAGGCTTTGGTGATTCTCCAATTTGGTAAGATGAAGATAGAAAACCCAAATTCTTCCAAACTTCACTTCAATAGTCTCGTATCCACGCTGCCCCGACTCCAAACTCGATGTTTGTTAACTAAGCAGGGCATTCTCAAACTCTTTCTTATCAAACAAACTCCTTTTTCGTTCCGCCCTTACCAGGCTGTTTTCATTATGTGTTCTTTGCGGAGCTTAGGAGTGAGTTAAGCCAATGCATACAAATAGACAGACCGGGCGCATCCTTTTATGTTGGGGTCGGTGCAAGTCTGTCTATGATTAAGAGTATAGGTGGTGTTGAAGCTGGCTTATTCATGCTAGTCATCTTACAGCTATGAGTCAGAACAATGTTCACCAACTCTTTTATAGTAATCTTGTTCATATATCGAAAAGCTTTTTAATATGAGTTTCAAATTGTTATATTAAAGTGTTTTGTTGTCTCCTCCCCAAGGCAGCATTGCCGAGCGGGCGATCCCTGTCTTGTTTATCCAGCTAGCTTTTCTCCGTGGTACTCCAATTCTATTTGTGAGAGCTCGGCTACTTTTTGGACCTTAATTCTCAATAAAAATGCCTACCTATAAAGCGCTGAGTTGAAGAGGGAACAAGTCCCAAGATGATAAGTGGGGGAAAAGGTCAAATTTTTCTCTCTTTAAACCGGAGCTTTTCGGTTCGCTCCCCCTATGTGGTCGGTCTTCTTACCAGTCTGCCTCCCTTCTCTGGATGGAATAAAGAAATGCCCGAGCGCGCGCTTTGCTTGCGCTCGCCGGATGTATCACTCATCCCGCTCCAAGGGCAAGGAGTCTTCTGTGTGTTAAAATTTTTACGGGAATGAATCGGGTTGAGAATTGCTCGGGGATGCATTTATAGTTATTTTGCCAGGTTCTAGGGTTGGGCTACTCTTCTTTTTTGTCGATCGAGCCGCTTTCCCTCATTCCACTCGTCCAGCCTTCTTCACGAACTTGTACAATCGACGCCACAAAGATAGCCAACTCTATTATCAAAGAAATAAGGAAACGGGCGACGGTTTGGCACCAGATATCCGGGGGTGTAGAAAGAGCAGCTGTGAGAAGCGGAAAAACCATCAAAAAACGACGATTGTTCGTGAAGGTTTCCACAGAAAGACCCCTTAGCTCTGGCAAACGGATCACAATTACAGGTACCTGAGAGCATACCGATGGAATGAACGAAATACGAACAGTTAACATAATATGGTCATAGATCTTAGGTTGTAACTTGATCATGAGCGAATTTGTTGATGTTGCACCCACGAAGTATGGAAAGTGCCAAACATTGGGAACTACCCGGGGGGGAGTTAGAAACAGGAACAAGGAGAAGCGAGAACCACTTAAATAGAGGAATCGATTGTATTTCGTCCTTTGTTCTCCATAGCAACTGGGGATCAAAAAGCACCAAATTTGATGAATTATTAAGGGAAAGACAAAATAAGAGCATGCTATTGAAGACGTTGCAACATATGTCGGGGAGGCCTCCGTTGATTGTGTACAAACAAAATACGAGTCCAAAGGCAGGGTAAGAAAGGGTTTAGCTAATGGAGATATTAACTCTTCCGGGAACCAGTAACGCGTAAACCATGTCAAACCAAGACCGATCAATATCCGAACGGAACGGATTCGAACTTCTCCTAGAATAGTTTCCGGTGCGAAATGAAATTCATAGGATATATATATGAGTAATTCAAAGGAAAAATAGAAAGATTTTCTAGGATCCGTTTCGGAAACGTAGAATGTAAGAAAAAAAAAATGTTATGACTCCCTCAGTGAACTAGGTTTTGCTATTCCTTCGCGGAGATTTGCTGCTTAGCGCGGGAGCCGCTCGATTTGTCTCAAAAGAGACTCGCGCTCCTGCTGAAGTTCACGAATCCACTCTTGTAATCGATGAACCTCAGCATGCTCCTGGTTACGCCGACGCTTAGCCAATTGGTCGTTCGGTGTTGTTCCCATAACTGAGAAAAAGCATCGGCTTTTGATTCCATAACGCTGGAGTAGAAAGGCGATTCGTGCCGGTCCTTACAAAGGCTTTCCAAAATCTCGGAAGGCGCTTTCCCGGTCGAACTCCACGCTCTCGAGAGCTACGCGAAGTAGCAAATCCAGAGACTCCGCTGGAATAAACAAAAAGGGGTCCTCGCGCCCGAAAAAAATGGTTTTTGAATAGAGAAATCACGGGCGGATATGGAGAATTCTAGCCGCATAAACGACTGGAAAGCGGAATCCAGCTCAGCGGGTGGACTACTGAGCTGCGTGGTGTTCACAAAGTTAACCCATTCGGGGTCTTGGTAAGGAAGAATAAAATCTAGTAGCTCCGGAAGCATTTTTTGAGTTCCAATAAAGGGTAAAACCCACTGAAAAAAAAAGAAGAGAGACTTGTTCTTGCTCTCCCAATTCAGGAAGACGGAAATCGCCGTTGGGCTGGTCCAACCAAGAAAGGCATGGGGCATTGCTTGTTCTGTTAGGTTCTTAGTATTAGTGGTCTACCTTTTCTTCTTTTACTTCACGGTTTCCTTGATAGCTGGAAGTTCTCCAAAAGTATGAAAAGCTGGAGGACTTTGTACCATCCATTCCAGTGTGGTTGAATTCTGTTCAAGAGCCCAAGGACTTGGGGCACATCTTTTGTTATTTCCACTGCTTGAAGTGATTGTTACGACCACGAAGAAACGGCGAATCCCGACTACGGATATATAAGAGCCAAAACTGCTAATGGCATTCCACCCAGCGTAAGCATCTGGATAATCTGGAATGCGCCGTGGCATACCCGAAAGTCCTAAGAAATGCATTGGAAAGAAGGTCAGATTAACCCCGAAAAAAGTGATCCAAAAATGTATTTGCCCTAAAGTTTCAGGGTATGTCCGACCAAAGATTTTACCCACCCAATAGTGAAATCCTGCAAATAAAGCAAAAACGGCTCCCATAGAAAGTACATAATGGAAATGTGCAACCACATAATAAGTATCATGTAGAGCAATGTCTAGCCCAGAATTTGCCAGGACTATTCCAGTGAGTCCTCCTATGGTGAACAAAAAGATGAACCCTACAGCAAATAACATGGGTGTTTTGTATTGTAGCGAACCGCCCCCACATGGTAGCGATCCAACTAAAGATTTTGATTCCAGTGGGGACAGCTATGATCATGGTGGCTGCGGTAAAGTAGGCACGGGTATCAACGTCTAAGCCCACAGTAAACATATGATGAGCCCAAACAAGAAATCCAAGAACACCTATACTGATCATGGCATAAACCATGCCTAGATACCCGAAGACCGGTTTTCCCGAAAAAGTCGAAACGATATGACTTATGATACCGGATCCAGGCAGAATGGGAATATACACCTCTGGATGACCGAAGAACCGAAAGAGATGCTGGTATAATATGGGGTCTCCCCCTCCAGCGGGATCAGAAAAGGTTGTATTAAAGTTTCGATCGGTTAATAACATGGTAATTGCCCCCGCCAGTACCGGAAGCGATAATAAAAGTAGGAATGCTGTCACTAGAACGGACCACACAAATAGGGGTGATCTATGCATAGTCATTCCAGGTCCACGCATGTTGGAGATAGTTGTTATAAAATTGATAGAACCTAAAATGGATGAAACACCAGATAGATGAAGACTAGAAATTGCTAAATCAACTGCTCCTCCAGAATGGCTGGTAATACCACTTAAGGGCGGGTAGACCGTCCACCCAGTGCCGCTACCCACTTCTACTAAGGCTGAGCTTAATAGGAGCAAGAGACTTGGTGGCAACAACCAGAATGAAATATTATTTAATCGTGGAAATGCCATGTCAGGTGCACCTATCAGAATCGGAACAGACCAATTACCAAATCCACCTATCATCGCCGGCATGACCATAAAAAAGATCATTAAAAAAGCGTGAGCCGTTATTAAAACATTATAAAGTTGATGATTACCACCAAGAATTTGATCGCCGGGTCGTGCTAATTCCATACGAATCAGTACTGAGAAGCATGTACCCATCACTCCAGCAATAGCACCGAAGATAAAATACAGAGTCCCTATATCCTTGTGATTAGTGGAGAACAGCCATCGTGTCATAAAATTTGGATTTACTAAAGATTCCCTCCAGAAAAGAGTTGTTCTTACCTTCCTGTACGCGTAGTGAAGAGCTATAGAGAGCTGTGGTTGGTTGTTGACCAACGGAAAGCATGGGAAAGAAGTACCACAGAGACAATTTGAAAAGTCCAAAGAGCGCGCGCGGCTTTGGAAAGGAGAGATTTTCTGAAAGTCAATATGAGATTTGCGTAGGTTTTTCCAACGAAACTAAGCGCTTTTTTGTCTTTATCATTCGGAAGGCTCAGTCCCAGACTCTGACTTCAGAGATGGGAACAACCCCCGCCAACCTGCCATTTTGGATGAGGCGGCACTCCTCTATTTACGATATTTGATTCGTGTCATTTAGGTACACGGAACACCACTCGACGAACAAAGAAAAGTCAAAGTACAAGCAACTACGAAAACTACAACAACCAACCCCCGTGAACGGACGCTCTCTTGGAACGAATGAATAGGCCCTTTCTCGACGTTAGACTTCACACACTATATAAAGAAATACAACAAGTGTGCGATGGACTGTCCTTTGACCGGGCGCTTCCGGGTGCACACAATGTCGAATTCTGAGAGAAGCAGTAGCCACCGGGCCTTCCTTCCTGACATCGCCGGCTGATTGAGCAAGTACCTGACAGGATTCTCTTTTGTGACCAAGTGGATGGTGTGGGCGAGCATATAATGCCGGAGCTTCTGAACAGCGAAGACAAGGGCGAGATAAATCTTATCGGGTTTGGGGTATCTTTGTTCCGTGGGCGTCATGATTCTTGATAAGTAGTAGACCGCTTTCTCGACGTCGTCACACATCAAGTTGCGCGAGTAAGACGTCTTGCTGATAGGTACAAAGCGAGTGGCTTACCGGGTATGGGTGCCGTTAGGGTGGGTGACTTTATCAACTCTTGCTTAACGGCATCGAAGATGAGCTGGTACTTATGATTCCAGGCGAACTTGGCGTCCTTTTTTAGAAGCAGAATGAGAGGGTATGTTTTTTCTGTAAGGTTAGGGATGAAATGCCGGATGGATATAAGACAGCTTGCCCAGGAAGCTTTTTTGGTAGTTCTTTCTTTGATTGTAGCCGGTGGTGACATTTCCTGGATTGCTCGTATCTTTTCAGGATCCATTTCTATGCCTCGCTTTTATATGACGAACCCAAGGGCAGTGGGTGGGTTTGGCGCGCTTCACCAACACTAGGAAGTATTCCCGGAACACTCTATGAATCATTGTGGGATTACCTTCCTTTGTGTGACCAGGCCACATGATCACGTCCTTGAGGATGTCCCCCTCCCATCTTGAAGGTGCTTCCTTATAAGCCTCCGATTCGGCGTAACGTCTTCTCTTTCCGAATGGATCATCTTCGAAAAAAGTGAAATTAATGGAATAAGGGCAGCTGTAATTGTCTTTCTCCATACGATATCATCTTTTTTGCAAGTTTTTTTCTCTGAAAGACGAATAAGAATAAAAGCATGTACAACCAAAGACAGGCAATCTTGAGTAATAAGAAGAGAAGGATTTTCCTCTAAACAGGAAATACATTTCAAAAAGAGTAGAGCTAGGGAGACGATTTCGGAGATAGGCTGCACTGCAGTTAGAGCTGCTTCAGCCCATAAGCACTACGGTACATACATTTGAAGCAAGAGGGGCCCATTTTTCCTTTCTGCTACTCCTGGGTATAGGTACATTACAATTAGACAATATAAGAAAGCAAGGGCCTTTCTAAAAGGCTCCACGCATAATAACATAGCTTTTATCTCAGCTATCCTGTATGATATGGTATCAGGACACGACCGTTGGTGCCCTTCCGAGCCGAGAGATAAGGGATTTCAATTCATTGGACTGGACATGTCTTCTCCACGATCTCAGGGAAATGAAAAGAAATTCTCAAAGATATTTAGCACATTTTTTTCCATAAAAAAATCTGTAAAGTTGTCTATAAATGTAAAATCATATATAACCCCTTATTTTGAGGCAACTGGGGGCTGGAGGACCCCACTATATTCGAATTTACTATAAAATGAAAACACTGGGAGAGCTCTTACAAAAAAAAAATGAACAGAAGATTGCTTGGACATAACCACACGTTTCGCATTTCAACCATGGAAATGGAGTAAGACTATAAGAATCAATCATTCTAAGAGTTTTGTAATTAGAATATGTTATGCCAAAGCATGCATATCAATCAGTGGAAACCCTTTATACATGACCCGAAATAGACGTAAAGTCGCAGTAATTGACGTATAAGAGTCTCCCCTCCTTACGGTTACGGCCTTTCCCAACCAGCTCCCCGGATCCATCAGAACCGAGAAACCCTATATCATAACCTATACCTGAGCAAACTCGACTTTATTATGATTATGCTCCTTACGCTACCCCTGTATCCATCCCTATTGATCGTTCTGACATGTGATTCGAACAATCCATTGGCTTGCTTAAATGCCATTTTCTAGCCCTGCAGCTCTACTTTCGTTGGAACTAGGCTTTATCATTCAATGCTATTCCGACCACGCTTGGTTAAACTGCCTTTCCAAACAGAAGCTGAAGCCTCTTTGCTTGCTCATTTATCCCACCGCCCTGGATTCGAACCATGTGAAATCCCCTGATCGGGAGAGAGGAAGCCACCTATGTACCTTCCACTAAGAACGGCTCGGGGACTTTGAATGAAGTACGACCAGATGAACGATTCCTACTGGATAGAAAATAAAGAACGGATAGGTAAATATACTTCCTTAGTAGGAAGGAAAAAATTAAAGCCCTTTCTTTTGGGCTTTTTATGGATACCAATCTATTTACATATGGCAGGGGTGAAGCTATCGAGGCGATCGCGAACTGCAAGAAAAGATAAAAGTCAACAGGAAAGGTAGATTTGAAAAGAAAAACGCTTAAATAATAAGATGCGGAAATGGCAAGTTCCCTATTCATTAAAGAAAAGACTTGGACAACCGGCCTAGATCAGATTCATTCTTTTGGGGAATTAACCACAGCTGGGGGCGCACTGCCTCGCTCGACCAGCCCTTTTTTTCTTTGGATTGGACAAAACCCAGGGCGGGGAAGGAACCAGGCATTACTAAACTCTTTCTTTTAATTAATTTCATTTTAATGTTATAGAAGGATTGTAAAAAACAAGTGTTCGTGGGACCTTCAGGCCTTCCTTAGCGGCCTCTCCCTAAATAGAATATATAATTTCTTATTGCTGGGCAAGGTTCCCGGGATCGTCGATCAAACGGATGAATTGGTTGATTCCCGCTTTTCTTTTAGTTTATACCTCAAATTCAAACCTATTGATTCCAATTCAATTAATCCTTTTCTGGACGAGGTTCCTATGAATCGATCCAATGGAGGCTGCACGTAGTTCAGGTTGAAAGGCAAGCTTGGTGACTGAGATGACTGGCTAATCAAAACCAAAGAAAGTTTTCCGCTTAATTGGCTTTTTATTGGGAAGTGAAGTTCGCGCTAGGCGAATGCTGACCCTGACCAATAAAGACCTGAAAAAAGGCGGAATAAGCAATTCCTTTTAAGGATGAGTCGAACGCCTTCGCCTTGCCTTAGCCCGCCCTCTATCCCTCGTACCTCTTTCTTTCCTTATATTCCCAAAGTGGTCCTACTACACTTAACTTCAAAGCTAAAATCCATACCTAAAAAAAAGACTAGAGTTATAGTTCAGTCAACAGCAGTCCACAATAGATCGTATTCGCTCGCTCGACCACTTGTATAAGGGGAGATCGGATACTTATATCATGGAAAGAAATGTACCTATTCTCAGTCCTTTCAGGGAAAGATCGTTAGCTAGTTAGAGCGGAGGGGAGGTTAACTGATGGCAGGCAACTCCCAATGTAAGAAAACTTCCTCCTCAAAGTATATTCAAGTTGTTCTCCTTTTTAGATAAACCATTGTTACAATCATCTAGCCTTGGCACCTGTAGTTACCTTCATGTCATCGTTTATGCTGCTATCTCTGGGCCGTCACATCTAGTATCGAATGTCTGGCTCCATACCTATGGTGCTCGCGGTGATACCTACAATGTTCTCTTACTTAGCCACCTTTCGAGCTAAGAGCACCGTCTTCTTCATCTGCACCTTCAATCTGGCACGACCGCCTTCCAGTAGACAGTGGAGGGATGAATTCTTCTCAAGGTATTCTCATTGCTTTGCTACTGGATATTTTATTCATTCATAAAGAATTTCCCTGGAACCGGGCTCAAGAGATAAGGAGAGAAGGAATGAAAAGAGAAATGAGTAAGCCACCCCGAGGGGGGAGACTCTCCTTCTCAGATTCAGATGCGGGATCTCCTCTGCAGTAGAAAAAGTCTTTTCCAATGAAGCACTCCGATCTTTGAAGGCTGTCTGACTAAATAGTATATCAACAGCTGTTACAGGAGCACACTAACTAGTGCATTAAGGCAGTTCTACAATTTCTACTAGGGCATGGCAATTAAAGAAAGATTTGTTCGTAGAGCCACAAATTCTCGGAGAAAAATACGTTGCTTAGCAGAGAGAACTGCCTAAGGATAAATTAAAAAATGGAAAACGAAGCAACCTTCTTCGAGAACTATCAGTAAAAGAACTAGTGAAACAAGCTACAGACGGAGCGCATCTTGAAATATAACTTAGTAATTGCTTAGAAAAAATCTTCAAATCTTCTAAATGAGAATTGTCTGTAAAAATCGTTATACACCGCAGGTTTCTTTGTTCAATATAAATTAGATTACCTGTATTAATTTATTAAAAAAATCCGGAGGTCTCAAGTCGCTGCTTTCCTCCCTCAATAATTGCAAAAAGTCGTGCGGTTCTTTATGTTGGCTCATTGCTTGCATGATCTTTCTTTTATCTTGTTTTCTTTCATTTCCCCTCTGGACTACTTGACACACATGCGCTGAGTTACTTATGAAAAAGCCGTCTACTCATTTCATTGTTAGCGAGTAGATGGCAGCTAAATTGAGCCTCGTGTATCCATCGGGGTACACCACCTGACCGATATATGAGGCCCGCGGACTCACGTTTAACCCTTGGAGAGTTATGGTTGGGCTGCGGGATACTTGGGGGGTCGGAGGATTTACCGGTCACGGGCAACCGTAGAACCAACGAGCATCCCGCAGGCGAGGAACCAAACAAGCGAATAGAAAAGTTAAAAGAAAGAAAGCACCCAACATCCAAATTTTTGTCAAGTATACTGATCTTGAGCCTACCCGAGCGAAAGCGAGTCTCCAGAGATCAATCAACCGAACGCCTCCAAAGCTGTATCCAAGTTGTAATAAAAGAAAGAAGAAAGAATAAGAATCCAACTAGATAGAGAACTGAAGCTTCCCAACACCACTTACGGTAAGGTGCGCAGGGCACGAATCCAGTAGCCAGTATCCCTAGCGGGTCCACACGTACTCTAACAAGAATAAAAAAAAAAAATAAACAAACAACAGACTCACCTATACTAGCAAACCAAGAAGGCACTACACAGACAAGTTGAAGAAGGGTTTGGGTTCCGAGGAGCTACCAGAGCAGGGGGTTTTTAACAGCCCTGATAGCCGGGAAGAGCCTTAGACTTCCGCCGGAGTTCCCGCAGGGGGGCATGGAACTTCGCCAGCAAACTCCACACGTCGACCCAGGAGGTGAGGTCTCCAACGCTGCCGATTGGATGCCCTGAGTCATTTGGTTTTGACGCGTGTTTGTTAGTGGATCACTGCTACGACTTGAATGTGTTAAGCAAAAAAGCTTTGAAGCTTCGAATCAGTGATTTGGGGAGATACGGACCCCCCCTCGACCGGCTTGCCAAACAGTCGAGCCGCTCGTCATTTTCTCCTCCTCTGGTTGTGTGGTGCAGGATCGCTCGACAGGAAAGCAAGTGTTGGGACAGGCGGGAGGTTCTTTCTTTTTGGAGACTTTGCACGTTCCACGATATTCCGGTACTAAGTTCCCTTGCTGGTTCTGTCAGTTCGTCTGCGTCTCCCTTTTTCGCTCTGGCATAGTCAATTAGGTCATGTTTCCGTTCATAGGCTTAGGTATATGGTGTCTAGTGGTAAGTTGGAATCTTTTATACCTGAATATATATATCTCACTGTATCGGCTGCAAGTTCGCAAAACACTCGGCCTTACCTTTCAAAAATAGTGAGACACAACATTCGGCTCCTTTTGATCTTATTCACTCTGAGGGGACCCTCTCGTGTATCTACTATGGGTGGTGCTCGTTATTATGTCATATTTGTGGATTACTTTTCACGCTTCACTTGGATTTACTTATTGCACTCTCGATTAGACTTTCTTCAGGTCTACAGGGATTTCTATACCATGATCAGGACACAGTTCTCCAAAAATATTCCCATTTTTAGTGGAGAATATAAGTCTCGACCCTTCAAAGAGTTGCTTGTTTCTCAAGGCACACTTCCTCAGTTGTCCTGTACTGACACACCTCAGCAAAATGATGGTGTCGCTGAGAGGAAACACCGGCATATTATGGAGACAACTCGTGCCTTCTATTCCCCATTCTCGATAGAGAGATGAGGGAAGGCAGCTCGACCGATGCATCTATTGATGTTACCTATGAATACCTATTTGCTTGCTTTCTTCCTTCATTCATGGAAAGCTTTATATCGTCTTCTTTAACGAGACTTGTAACAAGTGATGAACCTTCCACCTATTCGTCGATCTATCGGAAGAAGTTTTGTGACTAAAGAAGATCCGCCTACGAAAGGACTTCCTGAACTACTCAACAGAACTAGACTCACGAACTGAGCTAGCCACTCCTTCTCCTTGACTGGCTAAAGATAGAAGCACTTTAACGACGGGGTAGAAAAAAGATAGACGGGAGCACAGCAGCAAAACGGGCCTAGAACTTTGGGACAACAAAAGAAAAGGAACGAACGAAGGCATAAATAAAGAACTAGAGCAGGAAGACGAGTTGGAATATTGTTGTATGAACAGGTCTATTGGTTGGCTTTAGTTGCTGGAGCTGAAGCAAGCACTCTGCATACTGTATGAAAGAGTCATTCGAGTAGACACGTCGGCTGGTGGAGGTTCTGTCCTTGGTCTCTGTGAAAGGTCCTATTGCTTATATAGGGCTTTCTAAATTCCTATTATACCTATTTCATGGCCTGCTCCATATCTTATCTTGCTGCCTTTGCTTTCTGGCGGAAAGCGAGGAGCTTGCGATGCCTTACGTAATAGGGGGCTTAACCAGAGGCAAAGAAAGATTTTCCTTTCTTTGCTTGTCTTGTGCCAGTGCCGATGCCTATAGTTAAAAAGAAAAGAAAGACTCAAATACGCCAACTCATTTAGTATAGTCAAACTCAACATACGACGAGGCTCCTCAAGAGAAGGGAAGGTGACGTACTCCCTAATCGTAGAGCTGGATCCTGCCTGTAGCTTGTGGCTTTGTTAGTTGGCTTAATAGCTTGCTTGGTCCGATTGTTCATCTTGCTGGTCCCGCTGCCCTTACCTACTCAAATCCCAAAACGAAAAGAGTAGTTCCCGTTCCCTATTCGTCCGGGTCCTTGTTCCTGGTCCCTGTGAAAGGTCCAGTCGATGAGAAGGAATTGGATCAAAAGCATCGAATGCAAGCCAAGCTGTGGAAGAATAGGGTCTTTGCAAGATGCGCTCTTAACAAATGAATCAGAAGGCTGTTCGGGATAATTTCAGAAGATGTCCATCACCATCAAGCCATCCCATTGAAGACGATTACTTCTATTGGCTCGAGCAAGGATAAATAATGTGAGGAATAGGACAAGTTGCCCTAAGTTACTTCTTGACCATGAATTCTTTGCATATGGGCAATTTCCTGTTTCTGTTTAAAGGAAGCGCCATCCCTATGCCATAGTAGAAAGGAAATATACCCCGAATGGTCTTCAATTAAGAGATATGATTCTCAGGGGCATCTCTTTAGCATCCTAGCAAGGAGCTTACCTTATTGCCCTGGAACTAGTATCGGCAAGTGACATATTCTAAGAATCGAATGCCCTTGTTTGGCTGTTAGCAAGTAAGTAAACCATCTCTAGGTAAAGGAATTGACTTGCTAGCGGGAGGGCCATTTCTTCAAGAGTGAAATTGAGAGACAGTCCCCACAGCCTCCACGCGTAAACGTATCCCTTTCCCGCGAGTTCGGTTCCATTTCACGATTCGCCGCCTGCAATCGCCAGTCGTATTATATTCCGTCTGGTCCACAGGTAGCGAGCCAAGTGATAGAACTCGTCACCGTCCTTTCAATGCTAAACTCTAATATTCTGCCCCCTACTTTTTGACTCCTCTGCTCACTGGTCTCTAGATAAATTTCCTCTTCCCTATGCTATGGTCGAATAATAGCTCCTCTCCTTATCAGTAAAGGTTATGTAATACTCGCTCCACTAGCGAGTAGGAAGTTAGAATAGATAAGCACTCGCAAGCCCGAAACCCACCGCTTTCTTGTTCTAGTTCTGTTTCTTTTCCAATTACTGAGCTTTCTAGGCAGTACGCTTATTAGGAGACCATAGACCATAGCGGACTTGCTAGCTAACGAGTAGCTAACAAGAGTGAGAAAGGACGGAAAGAAGAGCGACAAGCGTACTGCTCTGCTACGGGAATGAATGATTCAGATATAGGCTATAGGCACTTGAAGGGGAAGTAGACTCAGGACAGAGATGACGGTGGTAGTTATGAAGCCTACCCACTAGTGAGCATTAGAGGGACAAGAAAGCAGACGAGTAGGTTTGGTACCGGCTTTAAAGGATAGGGGGAAAGGCTATGCTTTGGCAGGGGACCAGAGGCGGGAACAGACCATGGACCGGCAGGATGCCTTTGAAATATGGGTTTTATGGCTCGACTTATTGGCAAAAGCCTGTCCTGGTTCCTGCGGACTCGGTTTTCTGGTGCCTATTATAATACAAGACGAAATGACAGGCCCGGGATGAGATAGGCTAATTACCTACTATGAATGCTAAGGGAAAGTTTGAATTGATTGGTTGCAGTTGCAGCGCCACCTTTTGATGTACCTCATAGAGGTTCTGATTCTACCTTGCGAACTGAAACATCTTCGCGACGAGTCGCCTGTGGTTTTTATTATTCGACTTATTCTTAATTCGTTTTCTTTCCCAGATGTTCCTAAAACCGGTATACTGGGCCGATCCAAGAGAGGGGCAGAAATATTATAGACGAGATCAGTCCTACTTTCACTCACTGCTGGGTGCCAGCCTTAATAAAGAAAGGCACATCAGGTCTCAACCCGCTCCGGTGTACCGGAGAGATCCAGCCCTTCAGCACCGATCGGTACAACAGGAAACCCATCTCCAGTACTGCAACTGGCATCCTCGCGGCGAGGGACCTTTCCGCAGGAAAACACCTCAAAAAAGGCCTAGATTCACGCGGAGGCTATTTCTGCTCTCAGAATCTTGAAATGGGGTGTCTTAGATAGGGACTCGCTTTTCTTTCAGAACCTCATCGAGATGGCTCAAATTCTTTCTTTTCTATTGATTCTTTTCCGATCGAGATGTATGGATCCATGGGTCTATGTGTCTATATAGATCTTGTTCATGGATTAACGAAAATGTGCAAAAGCTCTATTTGCCTCTGCCATTCTATGAGTCTCTTCCTTTTTGCGTATGGCATCGCCACTCCCGTTGGCAGCATCCACTAATTCGGAACTTAATTTGAAAACCATATTTCGACCTGGACGTTTTCGAGATGCCCCTAATAACCAACGAATGGCAAGTGCTTTTCCTTGTGTGGATCCTATTTCAATGGGAACTTGATGAGTCGATCCGCCTACACGTCTTGCTTTTACTGCTATATCGGGAGTTACTCCACGTATTGCTTGACGTAAAACAGATAGTGGATTTGTTTCTGTCTTTTGTTGAATCTTTTTCATGGCTCGATAGAGAATTTGATAAGCCAATGATTTCTTTTCCGTGTTTCAGAATACGGTTAACCAACATGTTAACTAATCGATTACGATAAATTGGATCGGATTTTGCAGTTTTTTCTTCTGCAGTACCTCGACGTGACATGAGCGTGAAAGGGTTCAAGAATAGGTTTTCTTTTTATAAGGGCTAAAATCATTTATTTTGGCTTTTTGACCCGCCCGGAATTCAATCAAGTTCGAAAAGATGTGACTTTAGAAAGATTATGAAAAGAGTGACCCTGAGCATAGGCCGACGCATGCTCATTCTATTTTCCCATAGTGGCATTCTCCTTCCTGATTCCAGAGCAGAGAGAGGAAATCTGTCTCATTCGGGGAGATAGTCAAGCATTTTGATACCGGGCTCAGAGAAGAAAGATGCAAAGGCAGGGATTGAGTGAAGCTCTTCCCCTCTCTCCAACTAGTCGCTTTTTCTACTCTAGTTCTTTATATACTCGCTTCAAGTATTCCGCTCGCTCTAGCTATCGCTTTTTCTTTGAAAAAGCTCTTACGCTACGTAAACTACGCTCTTACGCTTAATCGCTCTTACGTGACTTCGTAACTCTATAGTATTCTCATAAAAAAGCTAAGATAGATCTAATAGTTCGCGGAGAGGAACTGGCCAGGAGAATAAGAAGATTTGAGAAAAAGAATGATTCTCCCAAGTCGAGTGACAGGGCTTGACCTTTACGGATGGCTTAACTGATCTAATTAGAAGTACATCGCTAACAGGTTTGCTTGAAATACGCCTTTCAATCTCTTACCAGTTTTCCTAAGCAAACTCTCATCGGCTGGCCGGAAAGTGTTCTTGCCTAGAAATGCTCCCTCGACCTCTCTGATAAGCATGCTTCATAAGGAGGTCCCGGCACGTGAGACCTAGCTCGGGATAGATTATGCATGTAGGGAGGCACAAGGCCCCTTCCCCAGAAATTAATTGGGGAGCCGACTCTAGCTCTGCGATCATACTAGAAAGACGGCTTCTTGGTCATCATCCTAGAAGGCTGCCCCTATTTATTTAGACTGGAACTGGACCGACAACCAAAGGAAATTCCCTCTCGATTAAGGTCATTCCCAAGGGCTGCAGGAGAACTCCAACTAAAGATGGGCTTAGAACTTAAACTAACTTTTTGGCAAAGAACAGGTGAAGACCTTAGGACTTTAGGACAGGGGACGGATACGAAGGCTACTAGATGAGGGGACTGGTGGGGAACTCCCTATGGCAGGAGGAAAAACTGTTACGGACACTGAAACTCCAGAGTCTTCCATGGCTTATCCAGAAGCAATGGCCTGGCCTGAAACTGGCAAAAAAGAAAATGGCTTGCTAACAGGATCTGTAACAGGATAGCTTTCAAAAGATTACAAACTTGAAAGAGCTTAACTGTCGCAATTAGCTTCCCTGGCTTGCTTTGCTAGCTTCTACTTTAAATGCAGAACTCCCAAGGTCGATGGATTGGTGAAAGAACCTGGCTTTCTAGCTTGACCTTTACTCTTCACACGAAAGCTTTCAAATTCCCGGGAATTTTGGCATAGATCGGATTTCCTTTCCTACGAGACATCGAAATGTGCCATTTTCTTATCTTCTTTCCTCGGTATTTACCGCTGTGCCCCTGTGCTATCAAGAAGAAGGAATACCCGGAAAGTCCCATCTACTCATAGCGGGTTATTTCACTCCTTAATTCAGGCAGTGAACTTGGTTTGCGGTTGAGAGCTTCAAGCAAAGATCGACACGGAAACAGAGCTGAAAGAAAGTAGAAAGATAGGTTGTTTTCGACGAATCCCCTGCTTGAGAATCAGCTGTTCGCGTTGCTCTTGCGCTAGAGCCTGCCGGGAGAAAAGAAAGTCTCGTGGGTCTCTCCGACTCTGATTAGTGACATAGAGAAGAAAAGAAGATTTTTTCCGATAAGATAGCAGCGGAAGACATTTTGTCCATTCCTGCTTGACTTCTTTCCTGAAGCTGCCTAAACTGGATCAATAGAATATCACACATGCGCCATTACCATCCCTCACGTTCTAGTTCTAGTTCTAAGCGCAAGGAACTAAATTAGTATAAGAAAAGAATAGGAAAGAACCGGGCCAGGATGAGCGGATCTACCGTTTTGGGATTTGAGAATTTCGAGTGCCTGGTGAATCTGTTCTTATGGAGTGGTACCCTTTTGTCTAGTTTACTTTTTTGCCTGCTTTCGTTCATATGGCTTTCGGGCTCATAAGGGGAGTCAGTCTCGCTAACCCCTTATCTTCTATGTTCAGGTAAGAGAGATGACTGAGACGGGAAGAAAGGGAGTTGGAAAAGACGGCATTAGATGAAAAAGGATACGCTCCTTCAGGGGATGGAGTAAGGGATAACATTCGATTAGGGCAAGCAAGTATGTATGGGATGTTCTTTCTATAGAGTGATAAACGGAGGGATCTTGCTTTCTAAAAGCCATAGTAAGGCTGTGCAGTCAGCCAGTAGATGACACCAGAGAAGAGAGGGATTTTTCAAAACACGGATAGGGGCTCTACCGCGATATGATATATCTCATTGAGAAAGCGCTATCAAAGCCGCTGTCCCAATAGCTTCGTTCAGGAGCGAACAACCACTAAATTTCTTTTTAAATGGAGGAGCGGAAAAAAAAGCGCAGCTAGTCCTTTTCGGAGTAGGAGCAGTTAGGATAGGGTAAATCCCCTTCTTTCTCTGGTTTCAAAACCCCAACCGGTAACCAAAACAAACAAGCCAGCTTCGGTAGTGTTAGTAGCTTCAAAGGAATTGGTAGTATGTCTTGAATAGGAAAGCATTCAATGTATGAACTCAACCTATGTTCAAGAGCTTGAACAATGAAGTGAAAGCTCTAAGCTAGCTCTTCGATCCGGGTGTAATCGCTAACAAGCTATCAGGCTCAATCTGTCAACCAAAAGCTATGAACCGTACTCGTCTGGTTGTTCTTCCTCGAATAGAAGCTCTAGATCGAATTGAATAGATGCCCTATCAGGATTAAAAGGAGTTGGTCTCGGCTGCCTCCGTTCTCTTTACGGATGGATAGATAGAAATCCCAGAAATCGTTCCCTCCCGGCCCTACCTCTTCTGGTTAACGCCTCTCTGAAGCCGAATTTTGAGCGGGCAAGTTCAATGGGACGGGCACTTCCGCACTAGGAGATCTCCGTCTTATATCGTCGGCCTCCCTGGAGATCCCTTAAGACTTCGATGGCATACGAAAAATTACCCCCCTCTAGGAGTTTACTCGTTATTTGATGAATGTCCCAATTGGGGGGGATCTGGGTCCCGTTTTTTTCTAATAAGGAAGTAACGGAAGAATCGACAGTTGATTTCAGTGCAGTAAGAGCTTCTTCTTTGAGAGCCTCATCCGTTGATTTTTCAATAGCGTCCAGTAGCCGATAATTTAACTGCACGAGTTCGCCCTTTTTTAAAGTCATTTAGGAATCGATTGAGTTTTCACACTTCGCCACATAGGGGCTATGGGAGTCGAACCCAAGACAGACCTTTGCCCCGCACAACTTCCACCTTCACTTTTAATAAATAATAAAATAACGCAAGCATGTGTTAGGTAGCTTTTAATGAATACATTGATACTAAGACAGAATTAAATTGCGTAAGTGAAACGGACTCAGAGGCTTCCTAGAGAAATGGTCTTTTTTCTTATGATATTGATTTTGATAGAGCCGGGATTACGTCCTCGCTCTAAGAGCAAGTAAACTAGCTAGCACCTCTTTGGTCAGCAAGTCGCCCAAGGGTCGTA
>JAZGTL010000156.1:45000-49974 GCA_037349345.1 Oemleria cerasiformis | reverse complement strand
TTAGTTTGGGTACCTCAAGGTCATGGTAATACCTAAGAAATTTAAAAAGGGGCTATTTATGATGCCCGTCTGCTTCCGCCCTTTCATCTTTTTTACCGGTATATGCTTCTACTTCGAGGTCCATCTAACTAGAGTTACTGCTTCGATCACAACTGATACTACAGGCTGAACATCCCTTGATCAACTGAACACTGGAGCTTTGCTCAGAAGAGGAAAAAAAAGACTTTAACCTTTAACGGTACCATCTTCATAGCTTTCGCAGGGCTTTGGAACAGCCTTTTATGGCAACTTCGTCGCGCATGATCCTATTATGAATGAAGATGGGGCCTTCGATAGATCTGACAAAGCTTTCGTGGGGCATTTATTGACGTTGCTAAAATTTAAGTTTTGCTTCTCCATACAAAGCGGACGGGTTTCATGCAAGTTGCACGATTGAAATGGACGGCTAGGAAGGAAAAAGTAATGTAGGCCAAAAATCCCGAGAAAGATAGATAACAGGAGGAGTCCGATTAGTAGATTAGAAGCATAGTCCTTAGCTTTTAGAAGCTAAGCAAGTCAACTGATTGACCTAACCCTTCTCTTCTTCCCTCCGATTTCGATCTCCTCTCTTCCTCTTCTTGATAGCAAGAGTCATTGCTATAACTGAAATCCATTCATGACCTACTTCTTCCAGCGGCTTTTCGTAAGCATTTAAGAAAGCAGCTCACGAACTAGACAAAGAAGAGAGAATCGTCCGTTTTCAAGGTAACTGATTAGCGGCGGCTGATTACCAGTGTGACATGGATCTTCCCTCTATCTCTGAGGTGCGGTTAGGTTCTGGGGTCGGATCGGGTCCCGCAGTGGGCTTGGCCTCTGTAACGAATCTAGCCACTTCTCTCAGCCGGTAGCCCCTCTTCTAGGACTTGCTACCAGCTCTGCGAGGATGCCCCCTTACCCTTACATGTCATCTTCCCCTACCTATTTTTAATCGGTCTTTGCGGGTCTCCTTCGTTCTTGTGATGGCACGGTCTTGTGGTAGAGCTACATAGAGGGCTGTGCGTCGGGCGATAGAGTCAAACTCGGCCTACTACGACAAATTTCCTCCACTTTATGCTTAATTATTCAAATATGAAGCCTTGATTGCGTCTTTGTCCCTGTTTGCGACATCAAGAGAGAGCACACGGGTTGGCAATGAATGTGAACAGAGTGGGCCGAACGGGCAATCTGCGCCTATTAAGAAAGGAACCTGAACTATGCCAGTCAATTCAGCTACACTACTACTACTGCTATGAGGAATCGATAGAGGGCTAGAAAATCGGCTTTGAAAAGCCTTATCGTCGGTTCTGTTGGAATCCGGTTTTTGGATATGAGCACATAAGTCTCGGAAAAAGAAGTCCATCTGCCCCATTTTGTATTTGCTGTTGCCTTGCCTGGCTCTTCCTACTCATTCCTAATCGGCGTTTTGGAACTGTTGGACTTAGACCGTCATATTCTTTTTAAAATTAGAGTCTTCCACTTCTCCGGAGGAGAGAGGCTTGCGAGCGAATCGCCACTCAGATTGCTAATCCATTATGAAGTCACCAAAAAGACTAGAAGAAGTAGTGGATCATAATGCAGAAGGTCCAGTACAAGAATAGAAGGATGACTATCGGGATTGGAAGAGTCGTATCCACCTTGTTTGCTTCCTTCTTTTAGCAGAGAGTTGGACCCGCATCAACTTGTTCGGCTTCTTTATCATGCAATTTGGTCCTCACCTCAACAGGGGATAGTTGAAGTTTCTTCGCACAGCCATTGAGTCTCGGTTAGTTAGTGACTGCCTTAAAGGTATACAACTCTTGACTCTTCAGAGCCAACAGGGGGAGACCGGCTCTGTCTTAGAGAAAGAATAAAGAGACAGCATTCAGAAGATCATATTTGAGAATATCCCATGCCACTCTATAGAATGAACCTGAAAAGCCATCTGGTCCAGGAGAACTATCAGCTGACATAGAGAAAACCACATCTCGAACCTCCTCCATAGCAGGTAATCGGGTAAGTCAAAAATTCTCCTCTTCAGTGAGGAATGACTTGACAAATTTCTTCATCAATATAGTGTTCCTTCGAAGAAAGAATCTTTTATAAATAGGTTTTAGCTAAAGCACCAATAGTAGATTGATCTTCCACCCAAGTATTGTATTGTTTGAATCCTTGATTCTCCTAATTAGGCTTCTTTTAAATTTCTTGCTCGAAACCGCATGGAAAATAAGAGTATTCTTGTCACCTTCTTTAAGCCATTGAATACCGGATTTCTGACGCCAAAAGAAAGGTCTCTTCCATGAGAAGAGTATGGTTCAGATCCTCTTTGGCGTCATTAAAAGCAGTATAATTCCCATCAGTCCAACAATGTTCCAAAGCAATTTGAGCTTGTAGCAGTTTGTCTTCGGCTTTCTTCCACATTATCAAAGATGTTGCCAAAGATATCCTTATTCCAGATTTTCAGATGCTGTTTTACGCTCTTAAGTCTCTGAAAAAAGATGTCAAAAGGAGAACCCCAAGCCCACGAATACTAAAAAATTTGTAAGAAGTCGGGGAATCTACATGTTCTGACATTTGAATGAAGATGGATGAAAAGACACGCCTTCGTCAATCTGGATAAGCATAGGAGAATGATCTGATGTTGAACGTGGTAAGTGTTTCACCATAGTAGATAGAGGAGAAAACATCAGCCCAAGCCGGATTAGTGAAAACTCTGTCAAGCCTCGCCCAAACAAAGCCCCATCCTCTTTGTTATTCGACCTGGTATACTTGCTGCCCTCATAACCGCAGTCAATGATGCCACAATCATTAATCATTGCATTGAATTCCTCTAAAGATAAAGATTTGGAGGTCTGCCACCAAGTTTTTCAGACACATATGAAATTGCGTTAAAATCACCCGCAACCATCCATGGACCTTGTATGTCTTAGGACAGTCATTTTTGTTTTTCCCAAAGAAGCCGTCTCTCCTGAATGGAGCACTTTGCATAAACAATGGTAAGCCTTACCAGATCTGAATTAAGGAAGCTGATGCCGACTGTGATATACTGTTCAAACGCGTCGACAAGCACTACATTCACTTCATGATTCCAACAGAGCCATATTTTATCATCTGCCTCTTGATTTGCCAATGAAAAGTGGAAACCCATTCTGTTGGAGAATTCCTTAATCTTATTAGCATGGTGAAGAGGTTCAAGAATAGCAGCAATCAACGATTTTTTATACGTCTTTTTTTATAGAAGCTTGACAACCCTCCTCGCAACAATGAATGAGTTGGTCAAGAAAAGAGTAAAAGAGGCCAAGGAAAAGGGGGAGGATAACCGCATGATCACCAAACCTTATCCGGCTTGGATAGATTCCGTGCCGTATACGCCAGGGTGGGTTCTCTCAGCCAGACTCAAGTTCGACGGAACGGGGAGACCCGCACCAGCATCTAGCGCATTTCCTGGTAAGATGTGTTCCGGTAGCGCAGAATGGGGCACTGTGCCTTAGGCTTTTCGTACAATCATTGGAGGGGGCCCGCCTTTACATGGTACGCCCACCTCTCTGAAGAGTCGATCCCGACTTGGGAAGCAAGGGTCTCGGAGTTCCGGAAGCAGTTCAGCAACACACAAAGAAGGGTTGGAGTGCCCGAACAACTCAAGACCAAGCATGAACCTGTCACGGAGTTCATTGCAAGGTGGCGAGCCCCTACTTTTGCCTGTCCCCAGAAGTTGACTCCGCAAGAGCTCCTCAAGATGTGCATGAACAACTTCAGGCACGACTTGTCGTCGACCCCAGGGATTCGACGACTTTTGCACTAAAGCTCACGATGCGGAAGCACATCTTAGCAAACGGCGGCGTCCTACGAAGTACTTGAAGTTCGTTCCGTTACCTTATTAACAAAGTAGACGAATAACTCTCTTTCTCTATTAGAAAAGTGGACTTCTTTTTCACAGCCTATATGCGTATGCGGAAAACTAGAGGCCTTACTTTTCTTTTCTTTCTCTTGCCCCGACATAATTCGGGGCTTTCGGTTCCGTTCTGTTCTCCCTCTCTACCTCTTCTTTTTGACCTAACTTCAAAATCTTTTATGTCCGGCCATACCAACATGGGAAACCTGGCTTCCCTCCCTTTGAAGTGCATTTATCAGATCCGCTCCCCGAGTCACTAGAAAGAGGGTGAAAGGCCCACTACTTCTTCATTCATGGCCTCTTTTTTTTTATTGATCTCCCCATTCGACCTGAGGCAAAAGAGAAGTCATACAAAGAAAGGTTATTTCATGGAATGCATAACGGGCGGGCCCCCTATGGATTCCTCCAACTCAATGAATGAAGGGAGGAGTATGAGGAAGGCCGGCTTTCTATATGAAGATTCAAACAAAAAGAAAAAGGGTCAAACCATATCTTACTGAATAATCTGACTGAATGAGGAAGAGCTCTTTATGTGGTCTCACTTTACCACCATCTGAAATGCGCGAAACTTCGATTGGTGGAAGCCAGTCTATGAAGATTCTCTCTTTTCTTACGTGCAATTCCCTTCTTTCGGTAAGCATCCAGTATCTCAGCAAATGAACATTTCTCTAAGCTTATCCTGTAGCTTATACGTCGTTTGAAAGCTGCTTCAAGGATCCAACGAATAGCTAAGGTTTGTTGACGATCCCTGGCTACAATCCCAGGGACATCATAAATAGTACCTGCGACTCCTACCTTTTCCACTTCGCATATGGGCTTTATATTCTCTACGGCGTCAACCATAAGTTTGATTACATCGCGTTCGGTTTGAGCTAGGCGATGAAAAGTTTGATAAACAATAGCACGAACTCTCGTTCTTTTACCTTCTTTCATGCGAAAGTTGACCAACTTCTTGATCAATTGTTTTTGCTCACCATCCAAGCCCCACATATAGCTTAGAATTTCCGAGCAATTGGAAGCCGCTTTCGATGACGAGGCCGATAAATTGATATTACGCGATCGTTACTGTCCATCTTTATCAGCCAACT
>JAZGTL010000156.1:25000-42500 GCA_037349345.1 Oemleria cerasiformis | reverse complement strand
TGCCTTCCATTCCACTATTCTGATCGAGAAAGAATCTCTTCCTAACGACCAAGTCATAATGAGATTAAAAAACGATGCTTCCTTGGCCGTGTGGAACATGGATTAGCATTATGTCATTCCTACAAGTGATCACCCATCCAGGATTGGAAGAAGTGCTATATGAGGACTTCGAGATCAAATCTAATATGTTTCTTTCCATTCCTCGTGAGCCACTTATTTCTCCGAAACAAGAGATCAAAGTGATTTTCCTCCTTTTTCCCAATAAGTCGACGGCGTTACACCATTGGGATACTTCGAATAAACTAGAGTACATATAGGATACACCGGTGCTAAAACCTTTTCTCAAGATATCTTCCAAACTGTTGGGGTCGTTGCTCCGGATGTTGTTCCCCCGGTGTGAAACCAGTTGGTTCCGTAGTTTTAGAATTCTGCTGATCCCAAGTACTCCATCTCCATCATTGCATATGGGAATATAGAAAGTAAAGAGGAAAAGGCATGACCAGAAGAATTGTGTGAAATAAGTGAATTTATCCAGTTGAGGCATTCTTGATTGAGAAAAAATTATTCCCTCCAGAAAAGAGTTGTTCTTACCTTCCTGTACGAGTAGTGAAGAGCTATAGAGAGCTGTGGTTGGTTGTTGACCAACGGAAAGCATGGGAGAAAGAAGGAGTCACAGGATGATATCATAATTTTGAATTGCTCTTATAACCCTACGATAGGGAATGCTCTGCCGAGTCCCATCTCTTGAGATTTGGTCTAAATGCCTATCTAAGGTACGCGCAGTAAGCGCGTCCTCCCCATTGTTAAAGAGGGTTACCCGTATTTCGGCTATCTGTGCGCGAATACTAGCCGGATTATAGCCGTCGTAGACCAATGCTGCTTCTATCCTTTTTTCTATCAGCATCTGCCTATCCAGGGTCTGCGTCAATGCGACGAGATCCGGATAAGCGGTACGCTTTAAGAACTGCAAATTTAACCGTGGGTAAAGTCCCGCCTCCCGCTCGGCATCGGACATTAAAGGTTGCATTAGTTGGGGAATTTCCGGCGGGACCGGAATATGCACCGGTGCCCCATGGGGAACATCGGTGTCGGGGGGAACCTCCGGTGGAGAAAAACCTACTGGAGAACCGATTCCCCCGTCGCAGGCGGCTACGGCGCTGTTTAAGCACAACAAAGTAAAAATTATACACATAATAAAGTCGGTCGACCTGATTGCTTCTAGAATGGCAAGCAAAAGCCCTTTTTCCTTTTTCTTTAGGAAATGTATGATGAATAAAGCGCCCATAACGAGGGTTATGGATACAATTAAAACCGAAAAAATTTTTCCATCAATAACGGGTTGGACCGTAGGCGTTACCCCATATTCAACCGGACTCAAAGTGAAGAATTGCCATTTTAGAAAAAGCAGATTTTAGGTTTTTTACTATATGAAATCCACACTTTGACACCTAAGATTCCGTAACGAGTAGGTACTTCCGCAGGAGCATAATCTATTTTCTGGTTTAATACATTACGAGATGTTTTTCCATACTTTCCGCATTCAGTTCTAGCTATTTCTGCGCCTTTTAATCGACCTGAACAACATATACGGATCCCCTCAACCCCTTTTTTCATTACTAATGGAATATCCTTCACTATTTTACTAAAAATGGAACGAAATGATCTAGTTTTGTTTCTCAGTTGAAAAGAGATGTCTTGAGCAATCGGAGAAGCACTTTGATAAACAGATTTTATCTTGACCGACTCAATTAAGATATTAGTGTTTGTTCTATTAGACAACAAAGATCGCATTTTTTTCACTTCGTTCAAATAAGAGTTGTACCCGTACGGAATTATGCTGTTTCTCAGTATGATCTCTATCATAATCTCTATTCCCCTTATCAATTCTCCTATCCTACCTAGGTATATGAATTTCTCTATCAATTCCATTACCCTATCCTTACCCATGAGGTTCCAACATTTGATCCTTAATTGACCTAGGAGTTGTCCCCGGGCATCCTCAAAAAAAAGGTTATTATACATCCCAATCCCATCCCTTGGAAAGAAAAAGGTAGCACCGAAAAAAGGAAAGAGCGAGATGGTGGTTTTTGTTGTTCCCGCGAAGCGAAGATCATTCGCCAAGCGAATGAAGCGGGTCAACCTCTTTTTGGCTTCGGCCAAACACTTTTTCTCGCTGGTCAAGCTTTCTACAAAAAAAGCGATGCGAGAACGTATTCTCTTATCTAAGCTTCTTCCCTGTGCATTCGCTCCCCCCATCGTAGATGGTTCAGCCACGCCCGGTGCCACGAAATGATTGAGAACTACGATGGGGTCGAAATACATTTGGTTTTTTGTATTCAATAAGTATTGCATGACCGAATAATTGAAGGAGGGGCGCACTGCAGGGAGGGTCCTTTTAAGTAGATGACTCGTCGGGCCGTCGGAGCGGACTTCTTTGGCAAAAAGAACTTGAATAACTTAGTTTTTCTGAAGGAGTCGTCATTTTCTATCAGGAACGCTATGTCATTTACAACCCTGGCGTATTTCGGGTGCTTGAAGGCTCTGCTGACCCGAAGTGATTTAGAAAGATTCTTCTTTATCGATGGTGATCGGTCATGGTATCCATAGCGTTGCTTCTTTTTCGGCCAAATCCGAATTTCGTTTTGCTTCTCCCGGTCGTCGAGCCTGATCGACTCGACTCTTTTCCCTGCCCCCCGGCCTCTCGCTTCGTTTCGTTCTTCTTCTGTATCGTCGCTTGAATGAAGACACCCGATCGGCCCGACTTTCCCAAATGCCCACCGCCGGCCCTTCTCTTTTCCGGGTCTGGATTTTTCGCGTCGTTTCAGTCGTCGTGGTCGACGGGGAAGAAAGAAATGAATGAATGTTCTTTTGGGAAAATGTAGAATAATACACGTACCGAGACGAAAGCCAAAGGTCAGTCTCGTAGGTGGACGTATTGAACCGAAATAAGATCTCAGATTGACATCTTGATACACTGATTTACCATAATAATAAATAGAGTCAATGGGGACTCCGCCGCGGGAAGAGCCGCTTCTTTCTTGCTTGATAGTTGGGGCTTCCATTCACCAACGCAGAAAAAAAGTGCTCCCCGAACCGTGCTGGATAGTAACCCATCACACGGCTCTCAAACCCAACCCGTGGTGGATCCCGGGGGACAAAGTCAAAGCGCTTGATCCTTTGCCCCATACTTTGAGATGCTCCTCCCGCCGATCAAGCAGCGACGCTGCTCGTGATAGGCTTAGCTTTAAGCCGCTATCGTTCGGTTCAAATAAGTCAAGTCCTTTCGGTCGGTTCGCTCAGGCGGTCTTCCCTTATCTTCCCTTACGTTCAGAGTGGTTCTGGTTTTTTAAAGGAGCACGGCCGAGCGCCCTGAATGAATAAGAAATGGACAGCATAGGGAATCAATGATTCTTATTCAACCGAGTTGAAGCTAGCAACATGTCGATTACACACCGGAGGTTGGTAAGAACTGAGGGACAATGCCCCCCTAACCTAAGTGGGCCCGCCGGCAAAGCAACTGGTACTTGATCGGGCGGGTGGGGGCGGTTTGGTTTCGCGCAACGCCCTCGCAGCAGGAAGGGGCAGTTGTCATTTGAAAGGAAACGCCCGGGTTCCAAACCTGCGCACCGTGAAAAAAAAAAACGCCCTATATATTCTATTAGTAAAGCCTAAATGTCCTTCTAAAGCGCTAACGCGCCTTATATTATTTGGTAAAGCAACCTTTCGCCTTTATTGATATGATATAAAACAAGCTTACTTACTAATAAAGCGGCAACAAGCACCTTCTTCTCAAAAAGTAAAGTTTCGCGCTTGTTGCTTTAGAAAAATGGCAGCGTTAGCGCTTTACTAATATTAATATATAATATATCAAGTAAAGGCTCTTTTCCTTTTCTACGAATCTACAACTCTCTTTACTGAGCGAGACTCCATCCATATCCCTACTAGTGGTTTTTTTTCTATCATTTGTATGACAGTTTAAACCAGGCTCCATTTTTGATAGTTTTCGGTCTTAATCAAGATAGATCAGGGGCGCGTCAGAACGGTCGGTGGCTGCTTAGTCTCATCCGAGAATCTCTTTGTACTTTTTTCTTTGAAAAAAAAAAAGAAAGAAGGGGTTCGATTTAGGCTCCTTCCCTTACAGAGCATAGCTGCGCTAGCAGGTACTACGAGCCCTCTGTCCCGCGCATCTAACCAGCTCGCGTGGTTCACCGGTTCCACCGAAAACTCTCATTTGTTGAAGCGGAGCATAGTGCGCTTTAGGCGCCGAGCGAGAAACGTCTCTTCTTTTCGATTTTTTCACCGATCTGAAACTTAGCACTTGTTTTCTTATTGATTCCAGGGGCGGCGGCGTTCTTGAATGAAGTCTATCCGAACCGAATTAGCACTTCTCAGATCAGGCTAGGCCTCTCCGGCCGAGCTGGGCGCTGGGGCCCTGGATGCGCTAGCGATCGGCACATAGGGGAGTGGTTGCCCGGGTTTCTCGGCCTGGTCTCCTGCACCTCGCATTCATGATATCTACATTCAACTGTGCCCCGGAGACACGGTCGAAGCACGCCTGCCCAGTGTGCTTCTTTCACGACATGCTCTGGTCCCGGGTGTCCTCCAGTGGTCTTCTAGCGTTAGAAGAAGTCGTGTCCGTTCCGGACATCTGCAATGTCCTCCCACGCTTTTTTTAATATAGGACAAACTGAAGTAAAAGACTGACCCATTCGGTGACTTTCGCGGTCGCCCTCACTGAACCGACTTGAATCTGAACTACGATTCTGATCAAGTCGTACTGAAATCGGATTTCCTTTTCGTGCCATATGCGCTTATACTTGACTTTCCCCCTTTTGATTCCCGGTCCAATATTTGTTCTCGAAAGTCTTCGTTTTCGTTGCTCTAAGGTACACCTGAGCACCTTTTGGTGATGCGATGGTTTGACTCTCTCACTTGAAGCTTCAAACAAAGAAAGCTACTCCACTATATATACTCAAATTTGTTCATATACGAAATTTCTGCTCCATTCCTGCTGGCTAAAGGAACGGCATTGTTCCGCCCGTTGACTCTATCATTGTCGGGGAAAATGGAAATGTCCAAATTCATCCTCGTTTCTCTGCTTCTCTTTCCAGGAATTGTATATAGTTAGGAGTCGGAGCACGGGGATAGATTGCCGTTCCTACTATGGTCTGATTGCAATAAGCTCGTGGCAGGGTGCTCAAAGCGCTGCTATTGTAGATTAATTAATTGCAGCAAGATCCGCTAACTCACTAGCAGATAGAAATGCTACCGCGTATATAGGTCAAACGTTGCTGCCCATCTATCACAACAGGGAAACTGAAGGAAGTGGGAAAATACATACCAAAATCTCTCTTTCTCCGGAAATTCCTGCTTCATCTCGAACTGCTTCTTCTGTCACAGCTTCGTCAACCCGTAAGTAAGGTAGCAGGAAGAAATCTACTCCGACTTCAGTCGGGGTTGAACTCCTCCCCCCTCAATACCACTCTCTTTGCCTTCCGACTTTAAGAGGCCTGTAGAGGAACTGAAAACTCTTCTCGGTCTCTACCGATTGCTTGACTTAAACAAGTGAACCCCTTTCTTGCATCTGTGAGATAATGTAATGGCTCTAATTCACTCTCGGATCTCACTCTCCTTCTGGGGAAGAGACTTTAGTCATTGATATCAAGCCAAAACAAACGGTACTTTACTTTAATCAAAAAGGCCAAGGAAAGAAGTACTAGTGGTAGTGTTTCGTCTTATCTATTATTAGTAACGTTCAGTGGGCCGAAGACTTTCCTCTGTCTTTCAAGTGTGAACCAGTTCTTGTATTCGGCATTGGTTGGGCATGGAGGAAGCTAAGCCCTTAAATTGGAATGCTTTGGGTTTCTTTAGTAGAGAAAAGCACTGTTTAGCTGCTTAGATCCTCTTTGAGAGAAAAGTCCTAATCAAAGTCGAACGACTCGAGGGCTTCCTAACGTAGCAGTCTAATTGTTGTATTCGGCGGGTGATAACAACCTTCTCTTCGACCTTCCGATCAGATCACCCTGAAATAACGGTGGCGAAACCCGGCATTCTACTAGTAGTAGTAGGAAAAGGCGCTTTCTTGGGCTTTAAAAGGAGACCGGCGTATCCCTGGTCTTCAAAAGTGGAGTCATTCCTTCCCCTCTGGACGCCAGCCTTCCTTCTAGTCGAAAGGTGTTTACTGCCCCTACTTTCAGATTCCCTGAATTCCACTCAAGGGCACCTGTAACAAACAACAATAGGGTAGGGGTTTAAACCCAAAAAGACTGGTGGTCATTCGTGAACAAGCCCTGCTAACAGCTCTTTGTCCGATTCTATTCTTATTTCCTGCGGTCACCGGGAATTTCATTAGACCTTGAATGCGCGGCGCTTGAGAGCATCGAATCGTTGCTGCTTTTGCTATTGGTCTACAAATCGCTGCAACCCTCCGTCCTCTTTTGAGTAGAATGATGGGCTCTTAGGAATAGAAGTGGGCCTGAATGGAGCTTCTAGGACTGTGTTGACTGAAGCTCTCTTTGTCCATCTAATCTTGATTTGCTGTAAAGAGCCGATAGTGTCAATTGGCTTATTCGCAGCTCACTTCCTGAATTTAGGAGTTAACCCGGATTTGAGAAACTTTCTGGCAATTAGCCTCTTTCGGGATCTTCTATGACTCTCTACTCTATTAGCTTCTTTCTTCCCGCCTAAGAAGGAGCTGTGGGACTCTTTGGATCAATTGCTGAGGAGCAGACGATCTTGGCTTAGAGATTTGGTTAGCTTGTTATCGCTTTTTAGGTTCTTGCTCTGGTTTTAGGGAATCCCTCACCCAGTTCCATATGGGGATGAATCCAATCCTAGGGCATTAACCTTTCTGGGGGGAGTTTTTTCGAAGTAGCTGCAATTGGTCTAGAATCAGCTGCTAGAGAATAGGCCGCTTAGGGTCCCGATTTGCTAACTGTTCAATTAACCAGTGTTCCGTTTGCAATTGAATGCGTATCAGGATCTGATCTATAAAGAATTAATTCCCTTCATTCGATCTCAGATGGCAAAGGAAGTCAGTTGAATTTGAACGATGCCCTCATTAACTATGTCATGTCACTTCCGGCGGTAGGGCCATAAAGCAGAGACAGAGAGAGGCGTCGGTGAATACGGCTGTCATGTATCTTGATGGTTCAGCCAAGTTCTGGTGCCCTCGCGGGGTCCTTTGGTCCCAGTGACGGTGAAGTCTCTTCAAGCTCCTTTCTACCGATAGAAAGACAATCAGCAAGGCATAACAATCAGCCGGATAGCTTGTTCGAGTTGACACCCCTCTCTGTTACCTTATACTCTGAGATAAGAGCTTGACAACCACGAGGAACCGACAAAGCTGTTTTATCGATTCTCCGCCTCCTTTTAGTTTCGGCACCGCTAAAGATGTTATTTTGATTCCACCCAATGCATTGGAGCGGGGAAACGGAGTTGTACTCCCCTTCTTTCTCTATTGAATTTTCTTTAGTTTTTCATGCTCTATCTTCTTTTCAGGTGTATCACCTGGGAAACAAATTCTGGCACAAACACTAGGGAATGAAAGAAAGGTTCAGCAGGAGATTCCGACCTTGACAAACTAAGGCATATGGACGACTTAGGTGGAGTATATTCTTTCACTCCGGTCTCCGACTTCTTTGACCTCTATAGATTCCTCTTTTAGGGATTCTAGGGAGAGGAATGAGAGGGAAAATCAGAACTTTGTCTTTCTTCTGAGCTGTGGACTGGTGAGGTGGAACGTATTCCTTTTGAAAGAGGATATACGAGATTTCTGTTCCATTCCTTTATCGGGTGGGAGGGTTTAGAGCCAGTTAAGCCAATAGCATATCTAGCAGCAGCTTCAGTAGCACTAGCTACATCAGTAGATCATTGATTAGCATACCTCCTCTGAATAGTCTACGTGGCCCCCCAGTTTCTACTACTATTAATTATAGTTAATCCAGTAATGCAGACAGCCCTTACTCTCTTAAAGAGCAGGAGGTTTAGCGTCAACTCATTCAATGAATGTTGTTTCATTCACCACGCGGCTGAATCCTAATCTGTATTTTCCAGCAGTGGAATGGGACAGTCATTTGTCTAAAGAGAAATGGCCGTATAGCGGCTCTCTCTCATAACAGAAGGAAAGCAAGCAAGAACGAAATGAGCGCTTACCCTATCGACCGAACGACCGAAGCTACTATCCGCAAATCATTAACTCCTAAACTCAAGAACTACAGGAATGGTAATCTACTGAGCTAGCCTCCCGTTATGCGCCAATGCTTGAACAGGACCGTTGACCTTTACCAAAAGAAAGAAGAGCTATTGGCCAGTTTCCTATAGTTTGACCGATACAGCTCGACCGATTGAGACAGGGCAGATGCGACCGATGGAAGGGATCTAATTTGAAGAAGGAAGTCATTTTTGGACTGATTCCGACCGTTTACCAGAAGACAAGAGATTCGCGGTATGGCTTCAGAAGACGTACTCATTATACAGATATCGTTTAAACGAATTGCCCGATTGCCGATTCACTGCGCCTACCTATCCCCAATCACACAGGAATGTTCGCTTGGCCGCCTACCAATGATGCCTTTCACTTTCAGACAGTTCCCCGCGCATCAAAGGACTTCACTTATAAAGTCAAGATAAGGAAGGGTGGTCGTAGATCAGGGAATGCCTTTATTGTTAGAATTAGCCGTAGAGAGAGCGCCTATCTCTCATAAGAGAAGAGAGGGAGAGCTACCATTTGATAGTATATGAGTTGGACTGAAATTCCAAGCGCTCCTAGCTCAGAAACCACACACAGACAAACACATGGAGGCCCAGTCCAACTCATAAATCATAGACTAACAAATATACGTGACATACACAACCTGCGTGAAGTTTTCTTTCATCTTAATAAATCAAAGCTGTTTGTAAAATGCTACTTTAATTTCTGCAACAAGTAACAGCAGTTTCTTATCATACACTCTTATTCTTTGAATGAATGAATCAACAAAATGTTACTCCCCTTCTCTGTATCTTCAAAGACAGAAGTACACATCACAAGGAAAAACCCAAAAACAGAAGCAGAAGAGCAAATACTGGTAGATGGCTAGCAGATTAGCAGCAAAGTCAGCTTATAGTTCCTTTTGGCACAACAGGGTAACAGGGTAAGTGGTCAACTCTATCTCATTCTCTCTCTTAGTATCTTCATACCAACATACCTGCCAAAACAAAGCAACAAATTATCAACCCCTCTCACAGTCATCAATCCTGCAACACTCAAGCATTCAGATAACAACAAAGACTTACCGTCCAAGCATCAAAAGAGTAGCCTGGGGATTGGTCCCTGGTGATAGAGTGAATATCGAACCATCAACAACTCGGAGAGCATCAATCCCAATAACCCTGAAATTGCGATCAACTACCTTGCCCACAAGGCATCCACCATGGGAGTGCCATATAGTACTCACTGTGCGACGGCAAAACTCTCCCATCAGCCGATCATTTGATTGATCAACGGGCAATGCAGGCCCACGTATCTGAAATCTCGGCCCCCAAACCATTCCCTGAATTTGGAATCCTCCATGGAACGGCTCCTCAGTACATCACCGATCTTGCGGGTGCCATTCACCACACCGCTCCACATCACCCGGATTAAGTAGTTGAACCGGACAATTGGGTTAACCCTGACATCCGTAGATGCCAACCGGAGTGAACCTGCGGAGAGTGGCCCAGTAATCTTCTCCATCAGGGTGGCCACAGTGAGATACAGTGGTGAAGCTGGGTTCCGAATGAAAAACAGAGCGAGCAGGGTAGGCAAAAGGTATGACATTGGAAGCTGCTTCAAGGTAAGCCCCTGAATTGGTTATGCCCACGACTTGTATCAGAGAGTGCTCCAATGGCATTGGGGGTACAATTGAGATGCCATTTCGGGGGTTATCATAGAGGAACTGTCCGACATAAGGCAAGTGATGAGCCACAGGAATTCCCCACGATGAGAGGTACGGCCTCGGTCCAATGCCACTCAGAAGCAGAAGCGGTGGGCTTCCGAGAGCCCCAGCACAGAGCATCACCTCCCCCTTTTCACGCACCATTGCATGGTGGTATCGCCCTGTTTGGTCGCGAAAACAACCCCAATTGCCGATTGCTTCGATCTGCGAAGAAGAGGCGAAAATCATTCTTTCAACACTTGCATAGACAGCCACTCGAATATTCGAAGCTTTCGCATAGCTGAGGAGATCAGCAAGCACTGTGTCTACGACCAGAACTGTCGAATGTCGAACCACCAATCTTGGTACCCACTGAATGATCCAAAGTAAACCCATTATAGGGATCAACACCGGCTTCCAATAGCCCGTCTCTGACTGCCGATTGCCATGCTGCTCTTTCGCCTGCTACCTTACATTAAGTGATTCCACTGTCGATGTTCATGCAGCAGACAGAGTCAAATCAGATTGTTGGAGAAGCAGGGAATGTAGCTATTAACAAGATATTAAGAGGGCAAGGGAAAGATCAAAGGCGAGGTGGTTTACCACACGAACTATCTGATCAAGTTTTCTTTTTCCTATCACAGGCAGCTGGCAAAGCCGTGTTTGATCGTCGCGTACATGCTCTGTTACAGCTTCATTCATGCGCCAATCAATTGACAGTGAAGCAGAGAAGGAAGAGTTTTGATCACCGTGTGGGTAGTCCCTGTTAGGGTTTCCGTTTCATGTGCACTAAAAAGGAAGACTGGTGCTACTATAGTACAAGCATACGAGCAAAGGACTCTACCTACCCATACTGACGAATGAAAGAAGTGAGGCGCGGATGATAGGACACAAGCGATAGCGGTTCCATTCTTGCTGTTCCTATTCCATACCATAAGCAGACACCTTTGATTCATCGACATTGGCGCGTCAGGCTCTACCCCCACCCACCAGCCCTTTATGGTATGGAGTTACCGGACCAAGAGAAGACCCGATATCATAAAGTAAGAAGGGGCAAGGCCCCATTGAAAGAGAAAGCGCTAAATGACTTCTATGACGTGGCAGAAATGATCACCGTCAAGCACAAGATTCAAAGCTGGAATCTTCCGACTCTTGTTAGTTGGGACAGAGCATCCTATCTTGTTGATTCTCCTTTCCCACCGCCTCGAGCTCTCGCTTTCAGGGTGGATACGAAAAAAAATGAACTATTTAAATTTACATGATCCGCTGCTCACGCACGAGCCGACTAGCATCCCTCATCTCCACCCGTTGACGTGCAACTTTCACTCTTCGCTGGTTTGAGATCTACTTCGTTAGTACCAGTCGGGAAACCTCATGAGCGGTACACCTTAGAAGAAAGAGAAAGACCCTTTCGTTGAGGGGATAGATCTCTACTAAAAAAGACTCATGTCAAAAATGCATATCCTATAATTTGCATTATGGGTATTTTCAAGGTAATTGAGGGTACCTAGCTAAACTCTCGGGTAGTTTTCTATAGGTAATTGATAGCTATTGATCAAAGACGGCATGCTGACTCTTAAGGAAGAAGGGGGGTAAAACAAACATCTTTTGACATGTCGAATATTCACTAACGAAAGTGGGCTTCTATCATGAGTTTCAGCTCCCTTTTGGGCTGAGGGTTGAATTGCGTGCCTAAGTGGGCTTCCAATGATTGCTGCAGCTAGCCTTTTATTATATCACGTAGGTGACGAGACAGAGATAAGGTGACCTTTATCTGGCTACCCGAGTCTCCGGTATGGTTCTTCGTCTTCTCCTACTGCTACTACGTCCAATTCAACGAGACGCCGGTTACGATTCGACGAAAAGAGAGCCGGTCCAATCGATTAAAGGCATTGGGGGAGCTTGAGCTTCCGGGCGAGGATTCCACGGTAGCAGCTGATTCATCACTTGCGGTAACTGCCTCACTCGACGCATAGGACGTATAGGAATCGGGAATTGGCACCCTCCGAATGAGCCAATACTGGATCATCGGGTAAACCATATCAAACAAATGGTAGCTGTGTGGATGATCGGAGCGGGTCTCTTTATTTGTAGGTTAGCGATCTGCATCAATTGGTTCTAATAAAAGCCAGCGACCGACAAAGAGTGCCTTATTCACTTTCGGGTACGACCGGTACACGTCTTGTCTGGCAGAGTAGGGTCACCCACCCTCCGAACCATGGCAATCCTGAACTAGCGTTCCCCATGCTCTACAGAGCCCTTCCTTCTGACTGATTCCTTTTCATAACCAGACTACATCAACTACACAGACGAATGCATTAGGAGGAGCAAGAGGCATATTCTGTTCCGTACAAGTGATCAATAAGTGCATCACCTGAGGTATGGGAGGTCGGGAGCTCTTCTCGTGAGATCGATCCAAGGCGAAGGAGTAAACAGACTTAAGAAACCAACTAGCCAACTGGCTACGCCAGACCAACGTCAAAAGCAGCCTATGCCCGCTTATCTTTCTTCTTGCTGGTAGCGACTTCTTCTTCGCCGAAGTCTTCTTCCCGTTCTCGACAGCCTATTGATTGGTATGGTAACAAGGTTCACATACTTTTCCTCACATAGTACCATACATCAAGATCTGTCCCGCTGGCATAAAGGCGCGGATCCATCTTTATAGGCTTCTAGAAGTGTGAAAGAGCTTCCCCAAGCAGTCTTTCTTATAAAAACAGAAAGCAATCTGCCGTACTCGCCAAATTGATTAAAGGCTGCCACTCTCAGTTACCGGCTCTTGAACGAAAACCTGCAAATTCGATAAGATATTCATGAACAAATGGAGCACCATAGACATCTATAACAATGGAAGTCTTATAACTATGATCTGATGGGGCCAGCAGGGTCGAGGGGGTCTCACAACCCTCGAAAAATGACTCCCTTTTTTTTGCGTATAAACGGAAATCAAAATCAATCCAATGCAAGTATGGCTTTCAAGCTTGTCTCCCTGTTGCCTTAAGCCTGGAGACCGGGGGTGCTTAGGACCAGAGGTGCTTGCAGACCGGGGGTCGCGGCTGCTTGCTTTCTAAGGTAAGGTACGAACTAGTGCTGGTAAGTGAACGAACCTGTGAATTCTCGCGGCAGGCGTTCTCGAGGTCTTTGGTCCAGTTCAAGCAAAGGAAGGACAGACTGGACTGTTCCCTCGTGCTTCTCCCTTTAGGGGTGAAAACCTTCCTGACCGGAGTGCCGTTCACTCTACTTCTCCTGGCGGGAAGTACTTGTTCCCTTCACCAACCAATCTTCGGATTCTAAAATCGTATGTATATAAGTATAGAAAGCGCACCGTTTTGATATGGCAGTTGAAAATCGATCTGGAGAGTTGCTCACTCCAACGAGCCTAGGCGGCCTAGGTGGACTTTGTCCACTTCCTATCAAAGCTCGAGTCTCCGACTTGAAGAAAACGGTGCCCACGAGACGGCTTATGGTGTTGCACAGGAAAGTCTGTTGGGCAGCAGAAACTCCGTAATTAAGATCCTGAAGCGCTTGTCCGCAAAACCTTAAATTTTGGAAGGTAGGTTGCTTGACATACTGTGACGGTGGCTCCATACGGGATCGATCTTCTTGTCATATTCGTTTAATACCATTCTGACTCAGAAAAACTTCTCTTGCAGTTTTCAAGCCAATCGGTTTCTCGCTCGAAGCTGAATGAAGGTATTTCCTTTGGCTAGATGGAGTGGAGTGACGCGAAGTTCCTTTCAAAAGTCTTTTTTTATAGCGGGGGGTCGTGGAAGAATTGGGTTCGACTCCCATAGCCCCGATGTGGCGAAAAAGACTGATTCAACTGATCTACGACCACCCTTGCCTGCATTAAGATTTAAAACTTGTCGTCTACTTTCAGGAAATGTTCGGAACAGAGAACTTACAATAATACAACGCCGCATTCTCCGAAGATTGAGGAACAAGAAGAGATCTATTAAGAGAAAGATTTATCCGAGAAAAAATCTTAACAGTTACATCCAATCACAAACTACACGAAAGTTGCCCCTTTTTCATGGGGATTTACCCATCACAGAGATGCACAGAGGAACAGAGCGAACTTCATATATCCCTTTTCCACTCAATCCAGAAACAAGATCGGACGTTATTCCGGTTCGTCTCCATTTTTGTGAAACTATTCCTCAAGCAAGGCAGCCGATAAGTCATCGAAGGGTTTGTGTGAATAATGGAATGGTAAGCATTACTCATTTAAAAGTGTCCCACGGTGATCTAATATCTTTTCAAGAAAATGACGCGAGAATCCGCGGTGAAGAAATAAGGAGATCTTTCTATATCGAAATATCAGTTGATAAAATCATAGGAAAATTCCTGGATCGCCCGGTAAGAATGTGGAGAAGAACAAAAACAGAATGGTTCCACCTACTCAAAACTCAGAGGGGATGCCGCCTACTACTAAAATCCCGGTTTTTGCAACAGTTGCGTTCTTCTATGCAAGAAGAAGACTTAGAAAGAACAAAGAAGTTTGGATCCGAAAAAGTATGCTTAGGCAGTTCCTTCGCTGAGCACAACAGAATGAAGAGGAATTTGTATTATTTCAAATCCCTATTCTTATCGAAAAGAAGGAACGAGAAAAACCGAAATCTTCCTACTCGAACAAGAAGTCCTATAGTTTACAACTCTTCTTTATATAGTAATTCCACCCATTGCTCCGCATCCCCCCATCAGTTTACTATGAAGAGAAGAATCAAAAGGATTGAACTACCTACTCATTATTCGGAGGTGAATCATAGAACACCAAAAGCTGTGGTATCTTATGGACCTAACATAGGTCACATCCCTCACGACATAAGATTGAAAGATCTAAACCTTCCTCTTCGGAGCGGAAACGGACGTGGCCAAAACATATAAAGATCGGCGTAGTCGCTCATAGGGACATATCTATCCGGATAGAGGATAGTCTAGATCGATTCAGAGATAGATTTCTATCCATATAGATAGGTATCTCCGCGGGTAGAGATAAAGATAGGGATCCATCTAGATCTTGATTCACTATTTCCATTTATATTTTCTTTTTTTCTGGATTCTGATTGATTGCCTTTTTGTGACGACAAGTTTTAAATCTTAATGCAGGCTGGAAACATCATTTTTTAATTATTACTTGCTGTGGTCGGGGCGTAGACGAGCGAGTAGAGCCCAGGAAACAGGGAAGCCCGTCATAGAGCAGTTGACTAGAAGTAGAAGACTGCTGGCCTGAGAGAAGGCGGCCTCTCCCGGGAAACATGGCCCAATTTCTCTTCTTTCTTTTGGATTTCGGGTTTCTTTGGGGCCCAGAACGCTAAAGGGTAGGGGAGAAGCAAGCCGAACCTCTGATCGACCTGGACACATAAAAAATTCTCGGCGTCGAGAGAGATTTGAGATTCCGTAAGTAACTTAGTGCAACATGGCAAATTTCATTGAGAGGAATCAGCAAAGAAAAGAAAAACGGGTCAACATCTTATTAAGATTTGATCGTTGCATTACTGTGAGATGCCCAAAGACTCCCATGCCTTTCTTGGTTGGACCAACCAGATTTCCGGCAAGTCTTTCTGTTAGAGCAAGAAGCGGAACTACAAGTGAATCTTAATAAAAAGCTTATGATGAGCATCTATTTGAGTCGATCATTTCCAAGATCTAATTCCAGTTTTTTCTTATGTAGTGGAAATGCCTTACAATCTGAAGTTTTACGCTTAAGGGAAGAAATGTTCTTGGTGGATGCAAGACCTGGGACCCCCAGAATTTGTATGCAAGATGAGCCTACAGGAGTGCCAATCAACCGAGCCGCCAGGTTTGAGAATAAGGTGGGATCCCTGGATGTAGTGGCCGGTGAATCGCTGATCAAAAAGCGGATTTTGGAAAGATTCTTCATCGATGTAGTGGCCGGTGAATCACTGATCAAAGAGCGAGCAGCCGCCAGGTTTAATGATTTGGTGGGATCCACAGATGTAGTGGCTGGTGAACCGCTTCTTCTTCTTCCGCGAAGATTCAGACAAAACCGAGCTTGGATGGAACTGAACAAGATTTGGCGAACGAATACAAAGGTAAAGGGCTTTATTATTGAGAAAGTCAAAGGAGGTTATTCAGTAGCCATCGCGGGTTTCATTACTTTTCTTCCATTCCGTCCTCTTATAAGTCAAAGGATATCGAATGATCGATTCACCATTGAGAGGATTAACCCCAAAAGGACGAATATTGTGGTGTTCTAACAGCGGCAGACTTATTTGTTTCTAGATGAATTTGTTTCAACAACCGATCCTTGTCCGTGCGTGGAAGGAGGAGAGTAGTAGCCGGATCGAACTCCCTTGACCTCTGAAGCGCTTGGACATAGGATTTTTGGCCTTTGGCCGCGCCTTGACATCTTTCAGTGGGTCGCCCCCACTCCACCTCTGTCTGTAGTAAGCGCTCTCGGCTTCGGGGGGTGGGTGGATGGCCTTCATCGTTTCCAGGGGTCGATCATAACTCCCTTGACTGACCTCTTTAATTGGGCCGCGGCCGGGGTAGTAGGGTGGGTCGCGCTATCGAGAAGCTTTCCCTGCAAACAGTAGTACTCCCCGCCTCCGGGCAAGTAATCCCACGGACGAGGTTCCCAGGTTAAGCTCTAGCTGGACGATCACTCGAGAAGTTGCCCATGGAATATAAGTTTGCGGGTCCGTCCTTACCCCTCTTCATATCCTAAGAGTACCTAAAGGCCCTTTCCGACCTACCTCTTTTCTAGGTTTCCGGCCAGGGTGGTAGCGCTTTTCCAACCTATTCCTCAAAAGAGAGGTTCCTCCTCTATCCCTTCAACCTTCTCGGGAGGTGGGATGCCCCATAAGCGCTTTTACCTTTCCTCTTTTATACACCTTCCCATCCATCAATGAAAAAATTTATTATTGGTATCTAAGGAACTCGACCCCAACTCATCTATCCCGACCGAAGCCGACCATTGAACCTGCAAAAACAGGACCGGGTGCTCCTGTCTTCTCCTCCCAATGGGAGGAATCCCCCGGATAGGAGCATCTGTAGCGGCATCAGTAACGAGGGAAAGAGAGGCGGAAGGCGCCTCGATAGAGAAGGTGAAACCTTCCAAACTATGAATAAAATCCCTCATCGGATTGGCCAGGAGAACTTCGAAGCTTATCGGGCCTCCTCTTGTAAGCTAGCTCCATTCGATCGATCGCTTCCGTTCGGAATAGATTAGTTGGGAATTGGATGCTCTGCAGTGAAGGGCCTAGCTGCTAAAGCAATTGATCCGCTCGATAGGGCGGGAAACGGATAGAGATGAAGATGCAGAGTCTGATGCGCCTCTCATCCCGGTGAAGAAGAGGTGGGTTTCCTGGGCCCCTCATTGGGTCGGAGTTTCCTATCTCTCATTCGTTCGTTCCTCCGGGAGTCAAGTAATCGGAATCGGGGTTTGGTTCCGGTGGCCTCATATCTCCTACTCAATTTGAAGGTGGGTCAATGGACATTAGATACGTGATAACACTTGTGGTTTCGGTGAATCGCCTTCACTCTCGGGGTTCAGTACCTGCCTCTTGGTGTCAAATACCCAGTGATGGGAGAAGGAGTGGGAGACGAAGAGAGAGAAGATGGTTGCTTAGCAGCGGAAGCTG
>JAZGTL010000156.1:7500-17500 GCA_037349345.1 Oemleria cerasiformis | reverse complement strand
ACATCTGAAGGGTGCCATAGAACTAGCGTAAGTCGCCATATGGGCGAACAAATAAGAAGTGAGTTAATCAAAGTGGGGGCTGTTTCAAGTGCTCTCCCACATCCAATATTAATCTTCTCCCCTAGCGGGGAAGATGGGAAAACACCCAGCCAGTTGAGGCGGGATAAAACAGATAACTTAACCCTTAAAACTCTAGATTGCCTTGCCCCTAGCGGTAAAGTTGTATATATAATATATGTACCGGCAAATGGGGTGCTTATCGGTTGTAACGCGGGTTAGGCGCTTCACCCCTCAAGGGGCCGTGGGTTTTGTACCATGGGTTTGCCAGAAACCGGGTTTCCGCCATCCATCAAAAGGCGATCAAAAACTCTGATCGATCAGCTAGCTCTCGACCTCCACCCTTCTTCAACTTCCCCTTCAATTGCCTGGCTTGGCTCGCTCAGTGAAATTGTTCGTTCCTTCCTTGGAGGACAGCGTGGGGATAGATGCATCCACATGCCTACTCGAGTGTATCCTCTTCTCTTCCCTCTTATAAAATGCCTGATTGGACAGTTACGGATGCTTTGTTGAATGAAGAAGAAGCTTGTTTCAAGATCATCTGTTCCGTTCCTTCTGCCTCACTCCTCACCGAAACCAGAAGGCACACTACCAGGAAAGTCAGATAGCTTCTCCTCTGATTATAAAGAAAGCCCTCCCTTCATTCACGTACCTATACTTCTGTACTCCCCGAACTCCTTACTGGCGCATTAGCAACTCTTTTAGAGCCGCAAACAAACAACCACTCGCTGGATACAGGCAGATCGAAAAGCCTCTTGTGTAAGTCGTCCTTCGTCCTAAAAAGCCCTCAGGTCCAGATACTTTAATAGAGAAACTCGGGCTTCCCACCATAATTCTTGAGAACCTCGTCGGCATCCCCAAAATACGCAGTAAAGCCTTTCCCTTCTTGGCTTGAGTGTTGGAAATAAGAATCTGAACTTATTGGAGCTGCTGCTGAGACAACATAAGAAAAGTCAATAGATATAGTCTACAACCTCCCGCTTGAATTTGAATATTAGCCCTCGGAATCACAAGAAATCAGTGTT
Source organism: Oemleria cerasiformis (assembly GCA_037349345.1). Classification (NCBI taxonomy): domain Eukaryota; kingdom Viridiplantae; phylum Streptophyta; class Magnoliopsida; order Rosales; family Rosaceae; genus Oemleria; species Oemleria cerasiformis. The sequence continues at coordinate 16,418 of JAZGTL010000156.1, read as the reverse complement.
GGAGTGACGGGTTCGGTTTCCTCTGTAGCCAGTTCCAATTCATATTAGTCGATCGAGGGGTTCATGTTTCGAAGTGATAAGTGAAGTAATGCAATGGAAGCTGAGTCCACGGGCTACAGATAAGCCTTTGGGAGTCACGAGCGGATCATGTACAGGACGCTAGCTATATGCTTAACACAAGGCACACTGACTTGAGTCGGTTCTCTCTAATTGCTCATGGTTCATCTCTAGTACTGAGGATAGAAGGTACTTACTACTTTAATAACGATAGTGGACCTGCATCTTCCTCCTCCTGGCAAGAAGCCCTAAGAGCAGACCACCTTTCTAGGTGATTCTTTTTCCTATTAGCAACAAAGAGGCTGACTCTCTAAAGAGAGTGAGGCGACTTGTAAGCGAGTGAAGTGAAACGAGGAGAGGGAGAAACTGGGACCTGCCCTATCTAGTAAGGCTTTGGAATCCTTCCCTTGAACAGGAGCTTCCGCTTAAGTAGCCGCCGGTGTCGAAGCTGAAACTGCAGGATCAGTTGTAGACGCAGGAGCTTGTCTCGTACGCTACTATCCCTCTGATGATCGATGTTGGGTATTTAACATAACAATTTGCTTTATTACAATTATATAAGCTCGCTCCAGTTCGCTATTCTTGTGATTCCGAATGCTAGCTGGTGGGCTTTCAAAGGTATGGGACGATCAGGATGGCTTGGTCCAGCTCCCTTTAATCTTTAGATCAATCATATGCCCTCCCCATTTCTATCTAGTAGGGCGTTTTTTTTTCTGGTCCTGTTCGTGTTAGAGTGCTCTTATCCTATCAAGCTTGGTTTCAATGGCTTCCGTGGATCGCTCTTTCTATCGTTATCAATGGAATGCCCCTATTAGTCAAGCTTATGGGTTGCTATTGCGCTTCCCGTTCCCTTGTCTCATGATGGTTTACGGGCGAGTGACTCTTCCTTCACGAGCTCTGACACCAAACATTCAATTCAATAAAGAAGTTCATAGAATGAAGGGGATTCTTTATCTTGTTTTACTCGTTCTTATGTTGTGTTGACTTTCGAAGGGGAGACAGAGACGGAGACGAATGTGAGGCCTAGACCATAAGCTAAGGTCAATCGAGTGCGCCCGGAATGACGAGTTCAAAAGCCAGGTTCAGTAGACCGATCAACTAACGCTTCTGTTGGATGTTGGGAAGCCCCACTGGTTAAGTTAACGAACGTATAGAAAGATGATATATATGTTTTCTTTTATGAATAGATCGATCTGGCTTACGGGCAGGGTGGATAGCTGACGAGTGTGCTTTCTTTCTTTTGTGACCGTTGTCTGTGGTTCCACCACCGCATCCCAGTAACCGTTGGTGTACCCCAGGAGGAGGTAAGTCGCCGAGCATGGGATGGTAGCAGTCTTCCCTCTTGATGAAGATGATCGGTCGTAGTTTCTCTGACTTGAAGTTCCCCGGGAGTAGATGGTTCACGAGTCTCGTGTCCAACACAGTTGAGCCTCTTCTTTCCTTACTTGAGCCAAATCAAAGAAGACTGTCCTCACTTTACTTTAGACAAAAAAGTTCAACATCCTCATTAACTCATTGAAGGAATGTAGGAAGACGTTCTGTTCTCAATTCACTTTCAGCCCTTCGCCTGTACGCTACTAGGAGAGGAACAATCTCCAGTAACCATCTTTCCAAAGCCCTCCTACTAGACTAGATAGGGGTCAGTGGAAAGATGGCGGCTACAAATAATGCATTCTAATGGGTCTAATGCCATCGTGGTATAAAGCTATAGACAGTAAGAGCTTCCTATTACCTCTTAAAAGAGAGAGAAAAGATTAGGAAAGAAGATAGTGCGCTACTCAGATAGTTTCCTAATAGCTAGTCAGACTCGAAGGAAGGGAATGGGAAGTCCTAAGCCTGAGATTGAGAGGGCTAGTAGATAGAGGGGCTTCTCATTGGCTCCATATTCTTAGAAAGCTATAGGAGATAGCGGACTCTCTTAAGAAAAGAAGATAGACTGATAGTCCGATAGTCAAGCAAGAAAAGGGATACGCGTGAGCCTAGGAGATCGGAGAAAGGCTAAGCTTTCTTCCTACCTTGCTTATCTATCTTGAGCCCTCTGTCAAGAACTAAGAGCGGAAAGAGCATAAGCAGCAATGCATAGGATAATCAGTTGGAGCTGTTGATCTCTCCTAGGGTGAGGAATCAGAGAAGAAGTCCTGCAAAAAGAAGAGATTAGCTCCATAGGAGGAAAAGAGAGCGTCTTATCTAAACGGAGAGCTTCTTAACTTATTACAAAACGGATTACAGGTCCATAGCAGAGACTCCTACTAGCTACTGGCGGGGGTAACTCAATGATAGTAGACGGTGTTTTGCACCGAGAATGAATAAAAGAAAGGAAAGACCGGGACAAATCTTTCATCTTTTCATCGTTACCCAGGAATGGCAGAATCGTCTGGATACTCAATCTAGCAGAAGGAATAGCGGACTCATCTCTCGAGCCAGAGGCTAATGAATGGAGGCGAGGGAGCAACTGGAACCAGTACTCTGAATGACCTACTTCTTTCCTCATCTTAACTCAGGAGGAGAATGGATTCTGTTAAATAAATTTCTTTTTCTATGGACCCCTTGGACCTCCGATCAATGAGGTGATGACACATGCATGCGTGCACATGAACTTCTAAAAAGTGGGTTAAAAAGCTTTTTTTTGGTCTTTTAGGTCGTTTTCCCCAAACACACCCCCCGTAGTACTGTAACTGAAAGAGGAGAAGCGGTCGAGAAGAGGTCTGACCATGCTTACCCAACTAACTGTCCAAGCTCTGAATTACTGGTTCCAAGCTCGGGATGACTGGTCAAGTGGATCTTTCATTCGAGATTCCAATCAAGAGTAGGATCGCAGGCATAAGAGGAGATCGGGAAAGTATGAGTCAAGCGGAACCTCTTCTTGGGCTGGTAGATAGGGTATACACTGTAGCGCGTAGATGGGAGATGGTTTCGGGGATCCCTGATCAAATGAAGTAGATCGTAAGGAATGAAAGAACGTAGGGAGAAAAAAGAGCAAACTGGGTGAATTTCCCTTTTGACGACCGCCCATAAAGGGTAAACTTCTGCTTCACCTCTTAGTAGATCGCGACGGATCTGTCATCCGCCTTTGTCCAATTAAGAATCGCCCTATGCATAGTTAGCTATGTTAGAAAGTTCTGTTAAGTTCTTAGTTGCCTTTTGCTGTCGCCCTAGTTAAATATAGGCTTTACGTTAAATTGATTAGCCATAGTTAGAGTAGCACAGCAGATTGAATTGTGGACTCGCTCAAGAACAGGGCAAGAAGAAGGGGGATCGATAGCCTATTGAAACTGGAGCAAGGAAGGACCTATCTGAAAGTGACTAGCTCGCTTTGAAACTGGAATTCTATAAGCAAGACCTATCTTCAAGAGTTCAGACTAGCTCGAGTTCAGTTCAACCGGGCTAAGGCGCGATTATGATTTCGGTTACGACGTCCTTATTTCATTTCTTCTATAGAAAGATCTCCGTATTTGTATTTCTTCACCTGGAGTGAGGCAGTTAGTTTATTAACTTAGTTAGGAGTGAATGTGAGTGAAACTCCGCTGGAGTGAGGGGATTTTTCGGAATCTCGTTCAGAGTGAGGAGTCAATGAAGGTTTGCTTGTGGTTCTAATTGATAGGTGTTTGCAATGGGCTTTCGTCTCAGGCTCAGGTAGTTCAGTCTCCGGTGAAGTAGGGTTAGATCAGTCTCAGGGTCCGAAGGAGATAGAGTTATGGCATTTCTAGGGTTCGAAGACGGTACTATTGATTTCATCAATACCAAGCGGGACTTGCTTAATGGGACATTCGAGAAGGAGCTGGACAGAGGAATTCGATCTTCAGCTAAAGGTACTTGAGGGTAAGGAAAGCCGTATAGTGAGTCAAGCTCAATTGTAGTTCCCTTTCCCCTATATGTGCGATTAGATTACCTTTCTCATTTGCTTAGTCCCGCTCCGTCTGTCCTTTCTTCCGTCTCTATGTCTATTTCTCAATAGGCAGTGAATGAACAACTTCTTATATAAGGATTTCTCGTAAGCGAAGAAACTTCTTTTCTAACTGGGTGAAGGCACGATAGCTACTGAACTAATGGGTGAGGGTACGACACTACAAGGCAACGAAGTTAAGAATAAGTTCTTCTGGTAATCAAGGAGCAGCCAAAGGAAGGTACTCTCGGGAAAATCCATGTGAATAAGGAATGAGATCCGCGGAAGGGAGGAATGAAATCTTCTTCTTGAAAGCTGAAGGAAGTGTAAACTGTTCGAACGGCCGGTACTTAGCAACGGAAGTAGGAGGAGATCGAGCTAATCAGTCTATGTTGCTCCCGCTCAGGAAAGAAGACAGGGGCAAGTCGATGAAAGTCAGGTTTTTAACCGATTCAGGATCAACTTCGAATCCAATAGAAGGACTTCTAGGTTCAGACAAGGTTGCTCTGCTTCGCAACCAGTGTTTCAAGTGCCAATCCCAAGCTCTCCAACGGCAGCATTCCAAGCAACCCTAACCAGCAGCAAAGCGCTTCCTCGAAGGCAAAGTAAGCACCGTAGATAGATATAGTGTAAGCAAGCAAGGGGGCGAAGCGGTAAGCAAAGATCAATTGAGAATATAAGGATAGGTTGTAAGCTACGAATCACGAGTTATGGGTTCAACTATTTTTTCTACGTACAGGATTCTATCCCTTCAAACCTGCCAGTGCTCAAGTCAAGTAGAAATAGGGTGGTTAGGGAGGGTCGATCCATCAACGGATCCAACAACAGATCAATCCTCAAGTAATCCACGGAGAAAGAAAATAGTATATGACTAAGATCTGTCTTTTGATGCGGGAAAATGAGGCAAAGAAGTCAGTGCAGGCTCTTATGATTAGTAAGAGGAAGGTAAGTTTACGCTCTTACGACCGGAAGCGAAAGATGACTTGACCTTTAGACTTTATCAGAGGAATTATTATCGCTTAGCGCTTGCGCTGAGGAAGGAAAACGAAAGCTCCGAGGAAGACAGAGTAATTAGATCTTTTGGGAATGGGGGATTCAGGTAAGAGTTCATTCCGGCATAACTTGGCGCAAGGAATTTGCTCGTTCCGAGCGAGGTTCGACGTTAGTTGAAGTTGACATTGAGTCGCGCACTTCCTGGAGTGGGGAGTGAATTCATGCGTACCTCAACGCAAGGATTGAATTAGCTCATCTCGAGTTACGTGAGTGAACTTTCGCTTCTTCTTACTTTGGTCGATCAGTCAACCTGCCCTCCCCTTTATCAGTCTTAAGCGAACTCTTTCCCGACTGGCATCTTAGAATAAAGGAATATAAACTCTTCCAGATCCGGAATTTTCAACATCAAGAATAGAAGTAGAAGCATGCTATGCTAGCATAGAATAGAAGTCCCGAGTGAAAACGACTTTCCTTAGGATGAGCTTTTAGGGCACAGTAGAAAGAGCTTATTCGTCGATAACAAGCCTTTCTTCATATCATAAAGGAATAGAACCGGAAAGCTTTGATGCGAGAAAAGTCAGTCCATCCGCACTATAAAGACAGACGGATTCTCTCTCTTCTGCGTATCGCTTTATATAAGCTCCAGTGAACCCAATGCAAGACAGAGGGATCCTATAATAAGACTGACTCCTTCTATTCTCTTTCCCAAAGTGGAATGCTTCTTTTATGCAATTAGCTTCCTGCCAAAACAACTAGTTCGATCCAACCCAGCGGACTTAGAGCCAGAAATGCGTACTTTCTGAATAAGCGTATCATGTTTAAAGAGTTCCAACCTATTCTAAGATTCTAAGAGCAGATTCGCCGTAAACAGATGACTCATTGTCTCTGTAAACCACTGATTCAAGGCCTAGTTGAATTACGGCTATTCTCACTATTCTTTCCATGTCTTTTTTCCTCTCCAGTGAACCGACTAAAAACGGAAGAAAATCCAATCCAGAAAGTAATATCCACAAAGCTGACTGCCGGAAAGCTCTGACGGAAATAAACTCCGCCTTCCGGGAACTACTTCCCCACCGACCTCTTCGTAGCGCTCTGCTGACGAAAGAAATTCACCATTAAGTTCTTCTCCTCATACTATGCCTTCTCACATTCAATGGTAACATATGAAAATAACTTTCCCCTATTCAATGCTGTTCAGACAAGATACGTGAAACTCCGAAAAAGAGTAGTGTAGGTTTCTGCGAAGGTAATCATAGCTATTTCTTTTCCTTCACTTAAATTTCGCCGTCTTGGCTGACACAAACTAGAATGCCCTGCTACTAATAATATTCTATAGGATCGCACACCTGTACCTCACTATCAGAGTCCAAAAAGAGAATCTTTCTATAATAACACGGAAGGGGATCATCACCAGGTCCAATAGACACTATCTTTCCAGCCAGACTGAGTTCTTCCAATAGCGCATATCCTGCTTTCTCGTCGAAGATTACTTCATCATTTCCTCTAGTCGATATATAAACTTCATTTAAGAATCTAGAAAATGCTATCCCAGGAAACCTTTTTGGAAACTCACGATCGAAGATGTCCATTAAGACTATATTGAATAAGACCCTAGTGATTTCACCCACAGGTGGCATACCACCAAAGCTTATATCTGACCTATTCTTTCCATCATCATCAATGATAGGGAGAAAAAGTAAAGATGAAATGAGTTTATAAACTGAACCATCTCCAACAAAAGGCTTAACCTTATCTAAAATCAGACTGATTGGAATAATACTTAATGAAGCCTTTAAGTCAAGCCTGTACAGTCTATCCACCTTTCCCATTTGTTGAAGACTGTAATAAAAGGAAGAATCCAGATTTTCGAATCGGTAACCATCTTTTGGCAAGCGACCATGAGAAAGACGAAATAACATTAGGGATAACCCCATTAACACCAATCCATCCTCTTGATCAGGCATAACCACACAAAGAATATCTGGATCAGAGCAAGTCTCAAGCATGATATCGGGACAATCAGGTAGCGTTTCATGTAAAAACTGAGTTAGACCAACCTTCTTTATGAACTTAACTTGTAGCGGAGATATAACGTATAAACCAGAAACTCTTTTTTGTTTAATAACAGCTAATCGGTAGCGAGACATACTATATTCAAGATCATCCGTCAAATCTTTATAGATAAAGTCAATATCAGCAGACAGCTGCACAAGTGAACATTCTACAGTACAAAAATCTCTAGTAAAAAGAATGGTAGGGGAAGGAAGAAACTGAAAAGACGAACTATGAGTATAAACTAAACTACTATTATAAAGTGTGCTAACTCCAATCATAATCATCCTATAACTGTACATTAATTGCACCAGAAACGTTAGGAACTAGACCGACAGCTAGAAAGAAAGCTACCATCACACCTAAACCTACAGCCTTAAGCACATGGCCGCTAGCAGGGATTGTTATCTCCGCAAAAGGAAGCTCATTCCCCAAGGCAGACACCACCGATGCAGAAACGTCGTTTCTTTCAACAAAACCAACCTCACAGATCCCACAAAATCTTTTACACCAATGTATCGTACTCTCTCGACCAGGTCATCATAAAAAAAGACTTTTGAATCTTTCCGAAATGAGAGAAGGAGGGAAGGCGCGCTACAACTAACATAACAGCCAGCTGAAAAACGCTAGCTAGCTAGGCTAGCGCGCAATGGCTTTCTCTGAAAGGGGCTCGCTTCTTCAAGCTCCGCACAACCTATACAAGGTGCTGCTCGCTTTCTCTCAGCCGCTAGTGGCTTATGCAGTGGTCGGCATTCCTACGTGCTCCTTCCTCCTTGCCCCCATCCAAAGGTGACCTTTGGATGTTGTCGTGACGCTTTGGTTACGAAGGTTGCCGGGGTCTAGGTTTATGGATGGATTCAGTCAGCGAAAGTCTCTCAAACTCAATCAATATCAACAACATGTCGTGACCGGTTAGGCTTGGCTTATTTTGTCAGAAAAGAAAGTCGGTTTCGGGGGTTCATTGATTAGTACACCTCTGGTGCTGGTAAGGTCGGGACCGTGGTCGTCCGTCTCCGGTTGCCGGCCGATAAGATCTCTGAGATTGACCAGCCAGCTGGGTTGGTTTGGCTATTCCTTTCTATTGAAAAGGAGTCAGCTGTCTGCGCGAGTCACCTTCTTCTAGGCTCCGCTGGACGACACGGCATTCTCGTTTAAATATAGGCCGGCCGTACTTGTGATGGTTCCCAAGGATCCAATATGACCGCTTAGGTCTACGTTGCCACGATATTGTTCTATGGAAGCGGGCGGGCTCTTAGTTAGAAGTTCGGCCCGGTTTTTTTGGTGTCGTAGGGAAGGGATTGACCTTTCTAACGCATATTCAGTCGTACCGGCATGTCCCCACAGATTTGTTTTCGATCGGAGCATCAAGCAACGCAACCCGGTTCTACTTGACTAAGCCCCGTGCTCGTCCAAGGAGGGAGTTTGCTTTACCCAACTCCCTTTTTGATAACAAGGCAGAAACCCCCGACCCGACATTCATTAGTTTCAAATGAAGAATGAAGAGTACCCTGCCCCAGAAAGCACCTACTCCTATCAAAATGAAAAGCGTGACTTTACTAAACAAGCAAGAAAAGCCCCTTCTTTCTATGTTATTAGTAAAGCGCTAACGAGCAAGAAAACGGATGCGCGTTAGCGCAACGGCTTTCGCGCAGCTCAATCCCTTGCTTTGTTCTATAGTAAGGGGCCTTTTCAATAAGGCTCGCGTAGGGGCGCTCACGTTTTTTGGCTTCCCTAAAATCTAATTTGAAGTTGGTAAAGACCCACCCCTTGTTTCAGTCAGAATGAGTCCCCGGGACCCCGGGACATTGGCTTCCGCCAACAGTGGACTATTAAGGATCGCATCCCGCGCATATTCTACATTATAGCCTGCAACTGATTCAGCTTCCGCTTCTGGGAGATCAAACGGAGCTCGATTAGTTTCTGCTAGACGAGA
>JAZGTL010000156.1:0-2500 GCA_037349345.1 Oemleria cerasiformis | reverse complement strand
CGGGGAACCGGACTCTGACTCTTCTATTACATTACATTATGGAGAAGTCCATTCTCGTCATGATCGATCCACGTCCTACCGTAGTGCCCGGGAACCAGGCTTGCTTGGCTTACTAACGCGAAGGCATTTTTCGTTGATTGCACGAGCTAGCCAGTCAATCCAGCCGTTTTCTTGCTTGGTGCGCTAGTGCGCCTGACTTATAAGTAGGCGTTTTCTTCGCTGGGTTAGATTCCCGATCCACTCATCTTCAAACAGGGGTTCATCATCCAGAAAGATGCACCGCACTCCAGACCAAACAATACCCGCCAGAGATTGAGCTCGACTCGAGAGATGGAGACATAAAGGTGCGAGAAAGTCCTCGGTGGGTGAGTCTCTTGATATTGAGTCGACCCCGCTCCGAGCAAGCATCGAAGGAATTAATCCAATGGGTAGGAATCAAGGAATTGAACCCAGATAAAGCCTGTTACCTGTTGCCGATCCGATTACCGATTCATAGGATTAACCAGAAGAGAAGGAAGTTAGGACCGGCTGAAAGAAGGACAGCGGGGAAAGTTCTCTAACCTGGGAAACCCCTTGGAATCCGTCTTTTTTGGACGGAAAGGGCGAGTAGAACGGGCGCGAAAACCAAACCTTCCTTCTTCGGCCTAAACCGAGATGGTGCAATACGAATGACTACTTGTGAAGTACCATGGAATTGGGGGGCATGGCACCAACACTCAAACAAACTATTCAAGACCGGATCAGCAAAGGAAAGATACATGTTGAGAACGATGAGGCATCCACGAGCGAACAAACAAGCCGCCGGAATGAGAAAGAAGGCCGGCAAGAAATTAGCTTTGTCATAACAGAAAGAAAAGAAGGGGAGGCCGAAGGGCCCGTCAACGGGCAATAAAAAGATGCCCAAACACCAAAGCAGCCAAAAATCACCCATAAATGGGTTCCAAAATAGCAGGAAGAATCTGTTGTAACAGTTAACATGGTGGGTAAGGCGGAAAAAGAAGGGCAAAATGGTCCCCGAAATAGATTCCGACATCCCTCTTGCTCAGTTGTTTGAAACTGAATCTCGGCGAACGTGAGCGAGGGCCTTAGGGCTTAACTAAGTATTAGTTGAGGGCGAGGTTGGAAAAACAAGGCCAAGGATTAAAAGTGTCACGAGCAACATCGGTTGTCATATATGACAATCCCGGAGGCCAAACAGAACCCGGTGATGACCCGTCTTCCGACGAGTCCGAAGACTTGGCACGTACCGTCTCATCAGAAGTGTAAAGAACAGAACACGTCTTTGTAACCAACGAGGACGAAATACCCCCCACAGCCAAACTAAAAAAAAGTACCGATGAAAGGCTAGATAAGATGATGGGGATTAGAGAAGCTACGCGAGCTCTTATTTGTTCAAAAGACAAGGCAGAACAAGGAGATCCCCAAGGTCAGATAAAATTGGCGAAACCAGTAATCAAAAGAAGAACATGACCGAGGGGCAGTCCTCGCCGCACGAGGAGATACGCCAATCTGAAGATAATCAAGTAGCTTTTCTAATAGGGCGGAGGGATCTTCAACAGACTCTCTCTCAATTGAATGAAGAAAGTTAAATGAAGCAAAAAGGGATTGTCGCGCCATACCCCCCTTTACATGGAAAGGCCTTTCCCCCCAAGTTCAAACAACCCAACCTGCAGTCTTTTGACGGGAGAGGGGCCCCTAGGCAGCATATTTGTAATTTAAAGGGGGGGCATTGCCGGAAACGACGCTTTGATGATACGTCTTTTCGTAAGCACCCTTTGCGAGACTGCATTCGATTGGTATGCCAGCTTGCCTGCTGGAACCATAAACTCGCGGGCGGATGAGGAGGAAGAATTCCTTACGCATGGTTTCGATGAGGACGAAAAATCCGCCGCAGGCCAGCTGTGTGCCACTAAGCAAGCGCACAATGATTCAGTCGATTCCTTGGATGGAGAGCGTTGGCAGTAAAATGCCCAGAGCCACACTCCCACGAGAGTCTAACTGACATGTGTCGAATGAATTTTAACTTTAAGCCACGCGTGGGCTTGAGGCTTAAAACACTGGGGGAGCTCTTAGCCATTGCCGCGGAAACAGAGGCTGCCCTCAAAGATCATGAAAAAGAGAATAGCAGGAGTGCTTCAGCTCCCGGATCTGGAGATCCCTATTCTCGAACTCAAGTAATCGGCTATACTCTCTCTGAGAGGGAGCTTGATCCAGGGCCGTTTTAATTTCCTTCCAATAGAGCCCCCTGTCTTTATCAAATAGAAAGGGGTCCGGTCACTGAACATCAACCCAATCTTAATGAATAAGGGGATAAACAACGACACCTGTGAACTCGGATAGCCTTGTAGCAGACCGAACTAGGCTACTTTCTTTCTTATATTACGAAATTTTGCGTTTTACGATAGCACGTAAGGTATTTTAGGGCGGCTATGCTCGCCCGAAAAGGATTCGATCCAGCCAAAGGTCTAACCAAAGGAAATTCACCATCAACAAAATCGCC
>JAZGTL010000155.1:72500-90000 GCA_037349345.1 Oemleria cerasiformis | reverse complement strand
ATTCGGTATACTCTAAAGACACCCTCGGTACCACTATTGAAGATCTCACTTAAATTCAATCTCAGTGAATTTCCATTTACTGATCCTATCTTTCGCAGAATCGACCCCTCGCTTTTTCTGTACATGAATATGTGGAGCTCAGCATGTCTGGAAGCACGGGAAAACGTTCTTTTGCTGATATTATTACCTGTATTCGATACGGGGTCATTCATAGCAAACCTATACCTTCCCTATTTACTTTACTCGACGAATTTAGGGGTTGGGTTATTAGTCAGCACGGGTTTAGCTTCCTCTTGGATTGCGTCAACCGCTCAAGTGAAGCCAAAAAGGGAGGATTTCCGAAAGGCTCCGATCCAGTGAAAATCCGTTTAAGCTAAAAGCACCGGTTTTCTCCCGGCCAGTCAACAGCCAGTCCACAAGAGAACCCCGAAACGGGAGCAAACCCCCCTTCTACCTTTCTTTCTTTCAGAACCTTTCTCGCCTGCCGTTAAATGAAAGTTTATTTGAGTTCCCAATGGCTGGTGAAAGTTAAATAGGAGACCTCAAGCTGCCATACTTGACTAGAACCGAAGGAAGATCTCTCACACCGGCAATGGAAACTAGATGTCAACGAGCGGCACATAATTGAAATTGGACAACCTCACCCCCAGTGAATGTAGTCGGATGGACAGATCGACTGTCGCATGATCGAGTGTGAGCGCATGATCGACTGTTAAGGTAGGACCTTCAACAAAGAGAGTTTATCAACAAGTTCAGACTCTTTTCTGTCAATTCGGCTGTCCTCTCATTTCTATTATAAAAGAAAATGTCTTGAATCATTCGATATAAGGGCTTCGCTTCAAAGAGGCATAGGAACAATGTCCCGAAACTGAAGATGAGACTGAAAGCTGCCATACGAGATTAGAGAATAGAAAGTAAGGAACTGTCTGAAAGTTTGTCCCTTCAAAGCCAACTTCGTCTCTGAACTCAAGCCCTCCCTTTGACCCGTGTATCCTATCTGTAACCGAACCCGCGGGAAAGCCTACTGAAGAAGGAAAAGCAACCATATCTCCTTGGCAAACAAGACGGAACCGAAGCTATGTGCATAGTCTTACCCCTGCCCAATCTACTCAAAGGATTAGAGATCATGAACGAGAAAATCTCAATGAAAGACCGGAACTTACCTACGGGCTGACCTACGATCACCTATTCTTTTTTGAGTTTTTTCATGCAATGGGACTTTCGAGCAGAGACCATTGACTGGAGCAGATGAGAAAGCAGAAGAATCCAAGCCGATTTACACCAGGGGGTAAGGGACAGGAAGGAGGCTGGAACCCTCTTCCATTTCTCGCTCATCCGCTCGCAGCTAAAAAGCTATCCTTTGCTTTGATCCATTACTGGTTCCGCAGGCTCAAGCTTACTTCATTTTCCATCTCTCTATTTTTCTTTCTATTCTCTCGCCCAGTTAACCAGCAAGCTCTAACCCGGCCATCTATCTTTTGATTAACCATCCTCTCCTCTACTTATTCTCCCTTAATCTTCTTCCGAACTCTCTTTCTCTTTCCAGAGATGGGGGATCTGAGAAACCAATGAGGGAACGGGGGGAAGAACAACACGGGTTTCACTGACTCACGCCCCCGATGAATGAAGGGACTTATATTCCTTTCTATCAGGTACTTATATGCATAGCTTTCTCAGTCACTGCCCGGCAATAGGTATTTAGGGATTGGATGGAAGTGGCATCTCCCTTTCGACCGCGGTGGGGGGTTGGGACTTCGACGGCAGTGGTGGAGCTAGAGATCGAAGTATGGGTCCGAGGGCGAGAAGGCGGAAAAAGCAGAGTAGACCAGACGCTTTCTGCCATGATATGAAGATGCTTGTTGCTTTCAGTGCGCCGGCTAAAAGAAGATTGAAGGAAGGAAGGCTCGGGATCCCCTCATACGATGAGAGAGAGGGAAGGGAGGAATGAACTCTTCTTCTAGAAAGGCCTATGCTGGACTACCCGCGGGGGAACTTGGACACTCCGATAGGTGGGGTGCTGCTCTATTCATGACCGCTTTTTTCTCGCCCTTTTCTCTCTCATTCCACAATCGATCAGTCACGTAAGGATAAGGAGTACCTAAACAAAAGGCTTGGTTGCATTAACCTCCGCTTAACGAAGGAGAACGTCGATCTTTAGTCAAACTATGCTTCCTGCATACACTACGGGAGGGATTTGTTTTCAAAACGGTAACAGCTCTAGTATACCTGTATACCTTCCTTCCGCGGGTAATCGCAAACGACCGACGCGACGACTCAGATGACGAATTAGCCTCTGCGCTGCTACAATGACCTTCGTCTTCAGGGTGTAAAGATTTTTAGAGGTTTAGTTCTCATAAGATATTATATTTTCCTTGGTTCGCTAAGGGTCGTGCCGCTTTCTAGACGAATTCGACATCAAAGCAAATAGCTTTCCCCCACCTTTGTAGGTAGCATAGCTCGTTCATAATACACTTATAAGAATTCGTGGTTCGGATGAAAATGAGACTGAATGAAAAGTGCTTTCGAGAGTTCCGCGAATAAAGTAGGGCGTAGCGACCTTTCGGATGCGAAAGCTTCAGAGGAAGCATGGTGTTAAACGAGGTGAAAGAGCTGGTTCCTTGTTGTAACTCGAAATGGCATATCATATAAAGTAAATAATTTAGAAAGAAACCCCGGTAAAGAAGGAAGATGTATATTCATTATACGGATATACGGATTTCAATAATAGACTTGCCCACTCAACTTCGTCGACCCTCCTCTCTCGATACGCCTTCCTTGTGGTGGGATCTGTATTTGAAAAAAGTGATGGATCGGCGTTCGATACGAGCCATTTGACTTTCATACCTAGACTTTCGAGTGGTGGAGGGCCCTTTTATAGTGCGATAGCCGTCTAGCTTCCTTCTGAATCAGAAGAGATGCTCGGAATATGGGCGTAGTGCCAAATAGATTCCTCTATGTGACGATGGGAGTCCGAACCGAACCTGAAGAGCGAGTATAGATTAGATTGGAGTACTTTGTAAGTGGTGCTATTTAACTTGGTGAGTCATCCGTCTACCTATTCGCGAATAGATTTTCTACGTAAATCAACGCCCACCTATTTCACAGGTGAATAGATAATTTACATATTCTATTTTCAAATCCGTACATCAGAAAGACTTAGATCTCGAACTACCCTCACTAAAAAGGGCTTTGGAGAAAGTACCTAGGAGGGATCTATCCCAAACAATGCAGCTCTTCGTATAAGGACTAGCTAATAAGGGGGTTGCTATTATAAATCTGGGGAAGAAAAAACCAAAAAGAGAGAGGTATAGCTAGATCGAATCTGCATGTGGGGCTCATAGAAACAAGCAACACCAGGAATGGACGGTAACTGCTTTACTAGGATATATATGTGATCCTGATTAATCTATGCGTGCAGTTAACCTCCTGATTATGACTAGGATACATGTGCGCCCTTGACTACGTGAAAGGAGGAGTTTATGTTGATGAACAAAACAAGAGAGGGAGACGACGCCAGATGTGAAGAAATTCCCTTGCCGTAGGTAGTCGTCCATTCTAGATCCTTTGAGCGGTGGCAGCATTTACAGGTACACCAAGGACTAAATAGGGCATAGGTTCTGTTCTAGGCGGCTGGAAAAGGAGTTTGAGGCATGCCTCCCACAAAGGACGAAGACGACGACTTTTTGCCCACTACATCCCAGTATATGGACCTTAAGTAGCCAGCATCGCCATAATAGGACTCCATAGCCCGCCTTTCGCTCCTTGAATCACTGAGAACAAACTTTCTACGATCCTATAGTGGCTTATCGTAGCTAACAGATGATCTTCACCAAATTGGGTCAGCATGTAGCCCGATCCGAACGCAATTACATGTCTCAATACCTAGCCCTTTCGGACTGGCCTTTTGAAGCTTTCTCGCTTCCCCCTAAAGGGGAACACCAGCTAAGGCACTAATAACAGCAACAGCTAATACCGTTCCCGTTCCTCCCTCTTAAAGCTTCTGCCTTCAGACTTGCCTTGCTTCGCCCTACTTTTTTAGAATTCCGTTCCGTCAGGCTTCGCCTTCTTCGATTTAGAGATCCCTTCTAGCTGGCTTCGTCTTTCTAGCTTTTAACATCTCTTTTTATCGGCTTAGGTAAGGAACTGCCGTAGCTTGCTGCCCTCCCTGTTAGTGTCTAGCCGGGTAGCTTCGCTTGGTATTTCCTATCTGGTTGTGTAGTCAGGAGTTGCCCGAAAGCCTGCTCTGATGGTTGAAGGCCCCTTTAGAGATAGGGGGGCAAACGTAACGGCCTAAAGTAAAGGAGGAATGTTAGTAGCTCTGTCCGCTTTGGCTTCGCCCTCTTCTTATAGCTTAGTCTCTCTTTCTAGCGGTCTTATGCTGCGTAGGAGGGCAAGAAGCTGCTGTGAAAGCTCTCTCCTTGCTAGGCTATAGCGATTGACTTCTTGCTGCTTGCGGCTTCTTACTTAAGCCCTTTTACATAGTGCATGTTAATGCAAACGTAGACTTAAGGGAAAGCCCCCTTTTATCAGCAAACGGGGCAACAGTTAAGCTTTACGTGATAGGGCTAGCGCGCCTCTATAGTACGGGGCGTTTTTCATCTTGTTTGTAGTAGCGTGGCATATTCGATGGAAAGCTGAAGTGAACAAACAGGGCAAAGACTCGGCTAGCGCATCAGTAAGGGGGCTGTGAAGCTTCAGTTCATTCTACCCCGGTCTTTTTTTGATAGAAGGAATTCCTTTCGGAGAGGCGCAGTCGATTGTCACTTTATCATTCCCCGGTTTCTTGCTTGCTTGGTGGTTAGCGGTCCTATTCCTCGCTCGCTGTCCGATGATTCAGGCTTCCGTTGCTTCTTTCATGGAGCCGGAGTCCGCTAGCGTGCCCTGTTCTCCGCTCGAAGGCGTGTTCTGGCAGAAGCCGGTGTAGTGGAGTATCGCTTAAAAGAAATATTAGATCTCCTCTATAGCTAGAATGCCTAATTCAATCACTTCTCTTGCAGACCCTTGCAATTCGAATCCTGCCCTGCTATTGAGTGCCCTCCTAGACTGACAGCTGCAGCTTAGCCACCGCTTACAGCTGAAAACTGGTATCCAATTGACGACTGAGCAAACTCGGCTAAAGTGGTCCTATATCTTGGATTTTAGCCATAAGCATTAGCCTACTAGTTCCCTCCTTACGATCGAAGCGCCCTCACTGCCTGCTACAGATGCTTGCTATACGCTATCCCGCCCATCCAGATAGGAATGGGAACGCATCCTCTGATACCTCCGCTCGCAGCTTTGAAGCCTACGTTTCGTGTGCTCCCTCCAGGGCTGACAACCTTATTTACAATCACGGACCACTTACCGCGGATACAGCAGACTTTACATCGTCTGCATCCATTATTGCTGCTTGAAGAAGATAGACTGAATGCTGAATGGGCCGGTACGCCAGCAAGAAAGGAAAGCCTGGCACGATCGACAATTACGATAAAAGATTGGTGTGGAGGGCTGTGTGGTTCTTCAATATGCAGACTATATTAAACCAGGAAAGTGGAAGACTAAGTGGCTAGGACCTTCCCAGGTTCAGTCTTTCTTATAAAATAAAATGGGGCAGTTCACCTGCAAGACTTTCCAGGAAACCAAATTCCTTCCCGGATCAAAACGAAAGCGTGGTCTTTCAGAGATTCGGGCAGAAAGAGGTAGAAGGAACGAAACGAAGGAAGAGCAAGAGACCTTCCACAGCGCCAAAGCCAAGAGGTTTCAATGACTCAAGCCGATGAAGGAGTGGAGGTATATGAGCAAGAATGATATCGGGAATACTGATCCATTTATGAAGTACAAAAAAAGAAAGAATGATCGGTTCCTTGTTCTCATCAACCGTGTCCCTTCAAAGGCTCAAGGTTATTTATGAACATTGAAAGTTTCTTGGGAAGATCTGACTAAGTAACAACAGAGGGAGTTCTCTGGACTTCGGCTACAAGACAACATTCCTATGAAGTTGCATACACAATCTCTGAATAGGAGTCTAATTCCTACAAGCCATGGGGAAGTAAACCTTTGTTTCGTCAGCAAGGATTACACAAATAGCTGACGTAACGGATGAAACAAGCAATTTAAATGTGTACGCAATCTATAATGCACAGAGTCGTTAACAAGGGCTTGTGTATTCATGTCTTACACAAGCATTTGTCATACTAAAGTCAAAGTACACTAGATTCAAGTCTGACACAAAATGGCGATCAATTGCTGGCCTACTCCCTCCCCTCCATCTGTTCTCACTGTGGTATCGTCGGTCATATTGCCTCAAGCTGTAAGTCTGCCCCCAAAGAGAAAAGTCTTCAACAGCCCTCGACAAGAACCTCTCGAGGTAGGTCTCGGGGTAGATCAGTAGTTAGACGTCGTTCAGAAAGACGTTCCAAAGACTACTGTGCAAACCAATGATGCAAATCAGTCTTCTGACCAGGCTGATAATAGCAAGTCTTTGAATGCAACTTCTTTGTCTCCCGTGCCGTGATTAATAGTAATCCCTCTATACAAGAGACAGATTCCAATGATCAGTTGATGGACAAGTCTGAATCTAAAGTCGATGCCTCCTCTTCTAAAGATCTGCCAATAGATAATTGGAGAACTCTGTTGAAGCCAAAGATGTTGTAGAAGACTCTTCAAAGTCTGAAACTCCAGCAAGTGTTGATGCCTCGTTGGAGGATAATATCTCTGAGACTCTTGTTTCAGACTCTCTATGTTCAGTTGATCCTTCTACCCAAGGATACCAGACCAGTTCTTGAAGCCAATGCCGTAGCCCGGGAAGTTATTCCAGAGATTGAGGGTGCCACTGCACCTATTAATCACAGTGAACCTGCTTTGTCAAAATCTCAAAATAAAAAGCAGCAAAAGCAAGCTCTGATTCGATCTGAACCCTATCCTACTAGGGCTAGGACAGCTACTGATCCCTCTGATTTATGAAGTTCCTTTATTGGAATGCCAGAGGTAACTCCTCAACCCAGCGAGTTCTTAAGAACCTTTACCTTGAGAATAAGCCTGATATTATCTGTCTTGCGGAACCTATGGTAGATATTTCTCGAATCCAGGACTCCTTTTTGAGGTCAATCAAGATCAAGCCAGTTGCTACAAATGACAGGTCACCTCTTCTCTCTCATTTTTGGATTCTATTTCTGACCTTGTAATTTCTGTTATCTCTTCATCTGCTCAACATCTTTCTTTTCAGTTGTCTATTGATAACTTGACATGCACTGTTACAATGCTTTATGCTAGCACTATTTATATCAGTCGCAGAAGCCTTTGGCTGGAGCTTGTTAACATTAAATCGATGATTAATGGGGACTGTCATGGGAGACTTCAATGCCGTTCTTGGGGCTCATGAAAAAAGAGGGGGTCTTCCTCCTAACCGCCTATCTTGTGAAGACTTTAGAAGAATGTCAGATGATTGTGAACTGCACCACTTGCCTTATCAAGTTTCTATACTTGGTCTAATGGTAGGGGTACCACTAGACATGTTGAAATGGGGTCGTAGTCTTTGTAATTCTCAGTTGCTTTATGACTGGCCTAAGACTTCATGCCATGCTCTTCCTCGTTTGGCCTCTGATCATTGCCCAATTCTATTCTCATTCTCTAAATCTACGGATTTAGGTCCTAGACCTTTTCGCTTTATGCAAGCTTGGACTGAGCACCCTGATTTCCTTCATTTAGTGAATGATGTATGGAGCAGGAATGTGGTGGGATGCCCTATGTTTGTGGTAGTTCAGAAACTTAGAGAGCTTAAGAAGGCCTTGAAAGATTGGAACAAATCGACGTTCGGAAATGTAAATGACAGGGTGGATTCCGCTAAAAAGACACTTTCAGAAGTTCAAGGTCTTATATCTTCCTCGGATGATATATTCCTTCAAGAAGCTGAAGCTAAAGTTGAGGGAAGCTCTTAGAGTACATACAAGAAGATTTTTGGAAAGAAAAGTCTCGTATAAAGTGGCTTAAGGAGGGGGATTCGGCTTTATTCCAAAATTATGCGAGGATTCGGTCAACTATCAATAGAATCTCTGCTTTGAAGATTGCATATAACCTTGTAGAAGACAGTTAAATTCTTAAGCAACATCTTGTCAATTACTTTAAGTCCATATATTCCTCTGACAATCATTGTACTGCTGATCCTATGGTGGAGGAAAGAATTCCTAAGCTTCTTTCTTATGAACACAATGCTTTTCTTACGAAAATCCCTTCTGAGGCAGAAATCAAGACTACAGTCTTCTCTCTGGATCCTTCCAGTGCTCCAGGTCCACAAATTGGAATGCCTATTCTGTGCCACTCCCATTTTATAGACCCAAAACTCACTCTCAAAAAGAATAACTGCCTTCTTCCATTACAACGAGAAGTCTCCCTTTTCGATGTGAGTGGGATCCGTTGGTCTCTCTCATCTTGAAGTTCCTGTTTCTTAAGAACAGGACAGAAGGAAAGACTGATATCAATTAGCTAATAGCTAACCGACAGCTTGAAAGTTGAAGTGGTTAGTCTCTTCACCCCTTAACCAGTCAAATACCTCTAAAAGAAGAAGCAGAGCTCTCTCTCTTTTTAGGAAAACAAATGTCTTCGCTTCCCCTCTATATATAAGGCTTGAGGTCAGGTTCCTATTCCTTGAGTAAAACATAAGTAGGGGGAACTGTCCACCCACCCCCTCAGGAATAGGAGGCAATAATAGAGCGCCCACGCGAAGCGTCAATTCTGTCAGAGAGTACTCCTGGCCTGTCGGCCCCCTTTAAGAGATAGGGCAATCGTCACTCGCCAGCTCCGTCCTCGCTTAGGAAAAAGATGTTTGGCCTATCTCGCAGATGGATCTGATCAGACGCTTGCTTTTTCCCGCGTGCTTGTTTGAATGCTATTATTTCTACAACTATAGATTTGGAGCCAATCAGGTATCACCGCGTGTCAAACTGTGTCAGGCGGGAGACAGAAGAAATATTAAGCGGATTCCTCTTTCCAATGAGAGCTAGACACGCGTCCCATATCCGGTGGGGACCCTACGGAGAGCTTATCTTTATTTCTCCTTCAAGCACTTTCGTGGAAGAGACCATTTCTTAGATGGAGAGATGAGCGCACAAACAAATAATAAAGACTATGACTGGTTCTCACGATCCTAAGTATAAGCCTAATGCCTTAACTCTTTAGCTCTAAAAAGGGATTGCTTACCGGAACTTAGCTTACTCTGATCTACGAACACCCTTCTCTCCCTGAGGGCCCATTAAAGCTTAAGACCAGGACTTATAAGGTCCATGCCCCCTTTACAGAAACTCTATCATTGTCGGCGAATCGCGAAAAGGCTTTCGTTGCCTTCCCGTTTGTAAACCCTTGTTTGTAGAATCCTTCTGTCTCCCACGTAGGTGGACTCTAAGGTGGTTGAAGCAGCTACAGTTACTCTACGGACCGAGAGGAGGCCTTGCGCCCCCTGTATTCTATGTGTATGGTAGTATTCGTACTATTTAGAACCATTTCTACTCATCGATTATAATCTCAAGACGAAAAAAGGCTTTCTCCTCATCTCCTAAAACGGACTGAGAGCTCGTTTAAGCACGATAAAAATTTGAGTTTACAACCCCATTGTGTACCCGTAGATGTAAACACCTCTTCGCGTCGGATCTCCGCATATATTATTAGCTTCTGAAGCACCCTAAAAAGAAGAAGGATGGGTTTTTTAAGAAGAGTCAGAAACTTCTGAAAACAATTCTGTTTTCCCGGGATTTTAAATAGGAATTGGTTAAAATCCCCTGTTTTAGACAGCTAGCCCCAATCAATACCGTGCCGAAAGTGAAGAAGTCAGATCTTCTCTCACCGGGAAGAAAGTCCACCCTGTAAAAAGCTAGGCCCCTCAAAATCCTGCTCTTGGAGTTGCGGGCTTAGGCCCCTAGCGTCTCTTTGTCCAGGGAACAGTCGACCAACAATCGGTAGAATCAATAGGCTTAAAAAGGGTAAGCTGAAAAAGGTATGGGACGATCAGGATGGCTTGGTCCAGCTCCCTTTAATCTTTAGATCAATCATATGCCCTCCCCATTTCTATCTAGTAGGGCGTTTTTTTTTCTGGTCCTGTTCGTGTTAGAGTGCTCTTATCCTATCAAGCTTGGTTTCAATGGCTTCCGTGGATCGCTCTTTCTATCGTTATCAATGGAATGCCCCTATTAGTCAAGCTTATGGGTTGCTATTGCGCTTCCCGTTCCCTTGTCTCATGATGGTTTACGGGCGAGTGACTCTTCCTTCACG
Source organism: Oemleria cerasiformis (assembly GCA_037349345.1). Taxonomy (NCBI): domain Eukaryota; kingdom Viridiplantae; phylum Streptophyta; class Magnoliopsida; order Rosales; family Rosaceae; genus Oemleria; species Oemleria cerasiformis. Next base: position 79,761 of record JAZGTL010000155.1, on the reverse strand, counting down.
AGCTCTGACACCAAACATTCAATTCAATAAAGAAGTTCATAGAATGAAGGGGATTCTTTATCTTGTTTTACTCGTTCTTATGTTGTGTTGACTTTCGAAGGGGAGACAGAGACGGAGACGAATGTGAGGCCTAGACCATAAGCTAAGGTCAATCGAGTGCGCCCGGAATGACGAGTTCAAAAGCCAGGTTCAGTAGACCGATCAACTAACGCTTCTGTTGGATGTTGGGAAGCCCCACTGGTTAAGTTAACGAACGTATAGAAAGATGATATATATGTTTTCTTTTATGAATAGATCGATCTGGCTTACGGGCAGGGTGGATAGCTGACGAGTGTGCTTTCTTTCTTTTGTGACCGTTGTCTGTGGTTCCACCACCGCATCCCAGTAACCGTTGGTGTACCCCAGGAGGAGGTAAGTCGCCGAGCATGGGAGGTAGCAGTCTTCCCTCTTGATGAAGATGATCGGTCGTAGTTTCTCTGACTTGAAGTTCCCCGGGAGTAGATGGTTCACGAGTCTCGTGTCCAACACAGTTGAGCCTCTTCTTTCCTTACTTGAGCCAAATCAAAGAAGACTGTCCTCACTTTACTTTAGACAAAAAAGTTCAACATCCTCATTAACTCATTGAAGGAATGTAGGAAGACGTTCTGTTCTCAATTCACTTTCAGCCCTTCGCCTGTACGCTACTAGGAGAGGAACAATCTCCAGTAACCATCTTTCCAAAGCCCTCCTACTAGACTAGATAGGGGTCAGTGGAAAGATGGCGGCTACAAATAATGCATTCTAATGGGTCTAATGCCATCGTGGTATAAAGCTATAGACAGTAAGAGCTTCCTATTACCTCTTAAAAGAGAGAGAAAAGATTAGGAAAGAAGATAGTGCGCTACTCAGATAGTTTCCTAATAGCTAGTCAGACTCGAAGGAAGGGAATGGGAAGTCCTAAGCCTGAGATTGAGAGGGCTAGTAGATAGAGGGGCTTCTCATTGGCTCCATATTCTTAGAAAGCTATAGGAGATAGCGGACTCTCTTAAGAAAAAGAAGATAGACTGATAGTCCGATAGTCAAGCAAGAAAAGGGATACGCGTGAGCCTAGGAGATCGGAGAAAGGCTAAGCTTTCTTCCTACCTTGCTTATCTATCTTGAGCCCTCTGTCAAGAACTAAGAGCGGAAAGAGCATAAGCAGCAATGCATAGGATAATCAGTTGGAGCTGTTGATCTCTCCTAGGGTGAGGAATCAGAGAAGAAGTCCTGCAAAAAGAAGAGATTAGCTCCATAGGAGGAAAAGAGAGCGTCTTATCTAAACGGAGAGCTTCTTAACTTATTACAAAACGGATTACAGGTCCATAGCAGAGACTCCTACTAGCTACTGGCGGGGGTAACTCAATGATAGTAGACGGTGTTTTGCACCGAGAATGAATAAAAGAAAGGAAAGACCGGGACAAATCTTTCATCTTTTCATCGTTACCCAGGAATGGCAGAATCGTCTGGATACTCAATCTAGCAGAAGGAATAGCGGACTCATCTCTCGAGCCAGAGGCTAATGAATGGAGGCGAGGGAGCAACTGGAACCAGTACTCTGAATGACCTACTTCTTTCCTCATCTTAACTCAGGAGGAGAATGGATTCTGTTAAATAAATTTCTTTTTCTATGGACCCCTTGGACCTCCGATCAATGAGGTGATGACACATGCATGCGTGCACATGAACTTCTAAAAAGTGGGTTAAAAAGCTTTTTTTTGGTCTTTTAGGTCGTTTTCCCCAAACACACCCCCCGTAGTACTGTAACTGAAAGAGGAGAAGCGGTCGAGAAGAGGTCTGACCATGCTTACCCAACTAACTGTCCAAGCTCTGAATTACTGGTTCCAAGCTCGGGATGACTGGTCAAGTGGATCTTTCATTCGAGATTCCAATCAAGAGTAGGATCGCAGGCATAAGAGGAGATCGGGAAAGTATGAGTCAAGCGGAACCTCTTCTTGGGCTGGTAGATAGGGTATACACTGTAGCGCGTAGATGGGAGATGGTTTCGGGGATCCCTGATCAAATGAAGTAGATCGTAAGGAATGAAAGAACGTAGGGAGAAAAAAGAGCAAACTGGGTGAATTTCCCTTTTGACGACCGCCCATAAAGGGTAAACTTCTGCTTCACCTCTTAGTAGATCGCGACGGATCTGTCATCCGCCTTTGTCCAATTAAGAATCGCCCTATGCATAGTTAGCTATGTTAGAAAGTTCTGTTAAGTTCTTAGTTGCCTTTTGCTGTCGCCCTAGTTAAATATAGGCTTTACGTTAAATTGATTAGCCATAGTTAGAGTAGCACAGCAGATTGAATTGTGGACTCGCTCAAGAACAGGGCAAGAAGAAGGGGGATCGATAGCCTATTGAAACTGGAGCAAGGAAGGACCTATCTGAAAGTGACTAGCTCGCTTTGAAACTGGAATTCTATAAGCAAGACCTATCTTCAAGAGTTCAGACTAGCTCGAGTTCAGTTCAACCGGGCTAAGGCGCGATTATGATTTCGGTTACGACGTCCTTATTTCATTTCTTCTATAGAAAGATCTCCGTATTTGTATTTCTTCACCTGGAGTGAGGCAGTTAGTTTATTAACTTAGTTAGGAGTGAATGTGAGTGAAACTCCGCTGGAGTGAGGGGATTTTTCGGAATCTCGTTCAGAGTGAGGAGTCAATGAAGGTTTGCTTGTGGTTCTAATTGATAGGTGTTTGCAATGGGCTTTCGTCTCAGGCTCAGGTAGTTCAGTCTCCGGTGAAGTAGGGTTAGATCAGTCTCAGGGTCCGAAGGAGATAGAGTTATGGCATTTCTAGGGTTCGAAGACGGTACTATTGATTTCATCAATACCAAGCGGGACTTGCTTAATGGGACATTCGAGAAGGAGCTGGACAGAGGAATTCGATCTTCAGCTAAAGGTACTTGAGGGTAAGGAAAGCCGTATAGTGAGTCAAGCTCAATTGTAGTTCCCTTTCCCCTATATGTGCGATTAGATTACCTTTCTCATTTGCTTAGTCCCGCTCCGTCTGTCCTTTCTTCCGTCTCTATGTCTATTTCTCAATAGGCAGTGAATGAACAACTTCTTATATAAGGATTTCTCGTAAGCGAAGAAACTTCTTTTCTAACTGGGTGAAGGCACGATAGCTACTGAACTAATGGGTGAGGGTACGACACTACAAGGCAACGAAGTTAAGAATAAGTTCTTCTGGTAATCAAGGAGCAGCCAAAGGAAGGTACTCTCGGGAAAATCCATGTGAATAAGGAATGAGATCCGCGGAAGGGAGGAATGAAATCTTCTTCTTGAAAGCTGAAGGAAGTGTAAACTGTTCGAACGGCCGGTACTTAGCAACGGAAGTAGGAGGAGATCGAGCTAATCAGTCTATGTTGCTCCCGCTCAGGAAAGAAGACAGGGGCAAGTCGATGAAAGTCAGGTTTTTAACCGATTCAGGATCAACTTCGAATCCAATAGAAGGACTTCTAGGTTCAGACAAGGTTGCTCTGCTTCGCAACCAGTGTTTCAAGTGCCAATCCCAAGCTCTCCAACGGCAGCATTCCAAGCAACCCTAACCAGCAGCAAAGCGCTTCCTCGAAGGCAAAGTAAGCACCGTAGATAGATATAGTGTAAGCAAGCAAGGGGGCGAAGCGGTAAGCAAAGATCAATTGAGAATATAAGGATAGGTTGTAAGCTACGAATCACGAGTTATGGGTTCAACTATTTTTTCTACGTACAGGATTCTATCCCTTCAAACCTGCCAGTGCTCAAGTCAAGTAGAAATAGGGTGGTTAGGGAGGGTCGATCCATCAACGGATCCAACAACAGATCAATCCTCAAGTAATCCACGGAGAAAGAAAATAGTATATGACTAAGATCTGTCTTTTGATGCGGGAAAATGAGGCAAAGAAGTCAGTGCAGGCTCTTATGATTAGTAAGAGGAAGGTAAGTTTACGCTCTTACGACCGGAAGCGAAAGATGACTTGACCTTTAGACTTTATCAGAGGAATTATTATCGCTTAGCGCTTGCGCTGAGGAAGGAAAACGAAAGCTCCGAGGAAGACAGAGTAATTAGATCTTTTGGGAATGGGGGATTCAGGTAAGAGTTCATTCCGGCATAACTTGGCGCAAGGAATTTGCTCGTTCCGAGCGAGGTTCGACGTTAGTTGAAGTTGACATTGAGTCGCGCACTTCCTGGAGTGGGGAGTGAATTCATGCGTACCTCAACGCAAGGATTGAATTAGCTCATCTCGAGTTACGTGAGTGAACTTTCGCTTCTTCTTACTTTGGTCGATCAGTCAACCTGCCCTCCCCTTTATCAGTCTTAAGCGAACTCTTTCCCGACTGGCATCTTAGAATAAAGGAATATAAACTCTTCCAGATCCGGAATTTTCAACATCAAGAATAGAAGTAGAAGCATGCTATGCTAGCATAGAATAGAAGTCCCGAGTGAAAACGACTTTCCTTAGGATGAGCTTTTAGGGCACAGTAGAAAGAGCTTATTCGTCGATAACAAGCCTTTCTTCATATCATAAAGGAATAGAACCGGAAAGCTTTGATGCGAGAAAAGTCAGTCCATCCGCACTATAAAGACAGACGGATTCTCTCTCTTCTGCGTATCGCTTTATATAAGCTCCAGTGAACCCAATGCAAGACAGAGGGATCCTATAATAAGACTGACTCCTTCTATTCTCTTTCCCAAAGTGGAATGCTTCTTTTATGCAATTAGCTTCCTGCCAAAACAACTAGTTCGATCCAACCCAGCGGACTTAGAGCCAGAAATGCGTACTTTCTGAATAAGCGTATCATGTTTAAAGAGTTCCAACCTATTCTAAGATTCTAAGAGCAGATTCGCCGTAAACAGATGACTCATTGTCTCTGTAAACCACTGATTCAAGGCCTAGTTGAATTACGGCTATTCTCACTATTCTTTCCATGTCTTTTTTCCTCTCCAGTGAACCGACTAAAAACGGAAGAAAATCCAATCCAGAAAGTAATATCCACAAAGCTGACTGCCGGAAAGCTCTGACGGAAATAAACTCCGCCTTCCGGGAACTACTTCCCCACCGACCTCTTCGTAGCGCTCTGCTGACGAAAGAAATTCACCATTAAGTTCTTCTCCTCATACTATGCCTTCTCACATTCAATGGTAACATATGAAAATAACTTTCCCCTATTCAATGCTGTTCAGACAAGATACGTGAAACTCCGAAAAAGAGTAGTGTAGGTTTCTGCGAAGGTAATCATAGCTATTTCTTTTCCTTCACTTAAATTTCGCCGTCTTGGCTGACACAAACTAGAATGCCCTGCTACTAATAATATTCTATAGGATCGCACACCTGTACCTCACTATCAGAGTCCAAAAAGAGAATCTTTCTATAATAACACGGAAGGGGATCATCACCAGGTCCAATAGACACTATCTTTCCAGCCAGACTGAGTTCTTCCAATAGCGCATATCCTGCTTTCTCGTCGAAGATTACTTCATCATTTCCTCTAGTCGATATATAAACTTCATTTAAGAATCTAGAAAATGCTATCCCAGGAAACCTTTTTGGAAACTCACGATCGAAGATGTCCATTAAGACTATATTGAATAAGACCCTAGTGATTTCACCCACAGGTGGCATACCACCAAAGCTTATATCTGACCTATTCTTTCCATCATCATCAATGATAGGGAGAAAAAGTAAAGATGAAATGAGTTTATAAACTGAACCATCTCCAACAAAAGGCTTAACCTTATCTAAAATCAGACTGATTGGAATAATACTTAATGAAGCCTTTAAGTCAAGCCTGTACAGTCTATCCACCTTTCCCATTTGTTGAAGACTGTAATAAAAGGAAGAATCCAGATTTTCGAATCGGTAACCATCTTTTGGCAAGCGACCATGAGAAAGACGAAATAACATTAGGGATAACCCCATTAACACCAATCCATCCTCTTGATCAGGCATAACCACACAAAGAATATCTGGATCAGAGCAAGTCTCAAGCATGATATCGGGACAATCAGGTAGCGTTTCATGTAAAAACTGAGTTAGACCAACCTTCTTTATGAACTTAACTTGTAGCGGAGATATAACGTATAAACCAGAAACTCTTTTTTGTTTAATAACAGCTAATCGGTAGCGAGACATACTATATTCAAGATCATCCGTCAAATCTTTATAGATAAAGTCAATATCAGCAGACAGCTGCACAAGTGAACATTCTACAGTACAAAAATCTCTAGTAAAAAGAATGGTAGGGGAAGGAAGAAACTGAAAAGACGAACTATGAGTATAAACTAAACTACTATTATAAAGTGTGCTAACTCCAATCATAATCATCCTATAACTGTACATTAATTGCACCAGAAACGTTAGGAACTAGACCGACAGCTAGAAAGAAAGCTACCATCACACCTAAACCTACAGCCTTAAGCACATGGCCGCTAGCAGGGATTGTTATCTCCGCAAAAGGAAGCTCATTCCCCAAGGCAGACACCACCGATGCAGAAACGTCGTTTCTTTCAACAAAACCAACCTCACAGATCCCACAAAATCTTTTACACCAATGTATCGTACTCTCTCGACCAGGTCATCATAAAAAAAGACTTTTGAATCTTTCCGAAATGAGAGAAGGAGGGAAGGCGCGCTACAACTAACATAACAGCCAGCTGAAAAACGCTAGCTAGCTAGGCTAGCGCGCAATGGCTTTCTCTGAAAGGGGCTCGCTTCTTCAAGCTCCGCACAACCTATACAAGGTGCTGCTCGCTTTCTCTCAGCCGCTAGTGGCTTATGCAGTGGTCGGCATTCCTACGTGCTCCTTCCTCCTTGCCCCCATCCAAAGGTGACCTTTGGATGTTGTCGTGACGCTTTGGTTACGAAGGTTGCCGGGGTCTAGGTTTATGGATGGATTCAGTCAGCGAAAGTCTCTCAAACTCAATCAATATCAACAACATGTCGTGACCGGTTAGGCTTGGCTTATTTTGTCAGAAAAGAAAGTCGGTTTCGGGGGTTCATTGATTAGTACACCTCTGGTGCTGGTAAGGTCGGGACCGTGGTCGTCCGTCTCCGGTTGCCGGCCGATAAGATCTCTGAGATTGACCAGCCAGCTGGGTTGGTTTGGCTATTCCTTTCTATTGAAAAGGAGTCAGCTGTCTGCGCGAGTCACCTTCTTCTAGGCTCCGCTGGACGACACGGCATTCTCGTTTAAATATAGGCCGGCCGTACTTGTGATGGTTCCCAAGGATCCAATATGACCGCTTAGGTCTACGTTGCCACGAT
>JAZGTL010000155.1:60000-67500 GCA_037349345.1 Oemleria cerasiformis | reverse complement strand
AGCCCTTTACTAAAAAAATATATAGGGCTTTTTTCGCTTGTTCGTCAAGCTTTCGAGCAGCTCTTTCAACTGTCGCCTAATCTCCCAACCATGCTCAAGAGCCGAGAGCCGCCCAGGGACTGCCAGCGGGAGCTTGCTTATAGAAAGAAGATAGGTCGGTCAAACAAAAACAACGCGCAACGGGCTCTCCGCCCCTAGTCACTAAGTAGTGCTATTCTGTCCTCCGGGGGACTCCACCAAGAGGTTCTTTCTCTCACGTAATTTAGCCCGCCCGTTCTGCCGGGATTCGAACCCATGATACAATCTTCTTGTATGTCGATTTAGCAAACCAATGCCTTAAGCCACTCAGCCATACCTCCAAGTTGTTGGTCGGAATTTGATGTGCCGGGGTTGGTTGGTTGCCCGAAGGGCTATCTGATCCGATCAACTGCGTAAGCCGTAGCGCGCTAGCGCGTGTACTCTTCCTCTATCTATGGGCGAGACTCTATCCAGATCTATGGATCTCCCCAGCGTCAAAGCGAGACTCCATCAAAATCTGCCACTTGTTGGGCGACGCCTTCTTTTCTATGAGCACCCCACCATTGAATGATGAACTTTGCCAGTCTTCGCCTCCGACCCGACCAGGGGAGAACACAGGGTCAAGCCAAGCCCTTACCCGCCTGAATTGAATTAATATCTCCTTCGTCTGGTCGAGAAGGGATAAAGCCCGGGGAACCGGACTCTGACTCTTCTATTACATTACATTATGGAGAAGTCCATTCTCGTCATGATCGATCCACGTCCTACCGTAGTGCCCGGGAACCAGGCTTGCTTGGCTTACTAACGCGAAGGCATTTTTCGTTGATTGCACGAGCTAGCCAGTCAATCCAGCCGTTTTCTTGCTTGGTGCGCTAGTGCGCCTGACTTATAAGTAGGCGTTTTCTTCGCTGGGTTAGATTCCCGATCCACTCATCTTCAAACAGGGGTTCATCATCCAGAAAGATGCACCGCACTCCAGACCAAACAATACCCGCCAGAGATTGAGCTCGACTCGAGAGATGGAGACATAAAGGTGCGAGAAAGTCCTCGGTGGGTGAGTCTCTTGATATTGAGTCGACCCCGCTCCGAGCAAGCATCGAAGGAATTAATCCAATGGGTAGGAATCAAGGAATTGAACCCAGATAAAGCCTGTTACCTGTTGCCGATCCGATTACCGATTCATAGGATTAACCAGAAGAGAAGGAAGTTAGGACCGGCTGAAAGAAGGACAGCGGGGAAAGTTCTCTAACCTGGGAAACCCCTTGGAATCCGTCTTTTTTGGACGGAAAGGGCGAGTAGAACGGGCGCGAAAACCAAACCTTCCTTCTTCGGCCTAAACCGAGATGGTGCAATACGAATGACTACTTGTGAAGTACCATGGAATTGGGGGGCATGGCACCAACACTCAAACAAACTATTCAAGACCGGATCAGCAAAGGAAAGATACATGTTGAGAACGATGAGGCATCCACGAGCGAACAAACAAGCCGCCGGAATGAGAAAGAAGGCCGGCAAGAAATTAGCTTTGTCATAACAGAAAGAAAAGAAGGGGAGGCCGAAGGGCCCGTCAACGGGCAATAAAAAGATGCCCAAACACCAAAGCAGCCAAAAATCACCCATAAATGGGTTCCAAAATAGCAGGAAGAATCTGTTGTAACAGTTAACATGGTGGGTAAGGCGGAAAAAGAAGGGCAAAATGGTCCCCGAAATAGATTCCGACATCCCTCTTGCTCAGTTGTTTGAAACTGAATCTCGGCGAACGTGAGCGAGGGCCTTAGGGCTTAACTAAGTATTAGTTGAGGGCGAGGTTGGAAAAACAAGGCCAAGGATTAAAAGTGTCACGAGCAACATCGGTTGTCATATATGACAATCCCGGAGGCCAAACAGAACCCGGTGATGACCCGTCTTCCGACGAGTCCGAAGACTTGGCACGTACCGTCTCATCAGAAGTGTAAAGAACAGAACACGTCTTTGTAACCAACGAGGACGAAATACCCCCCACAGCCAAACTAAAAAAAAGTACCGATGAAAGGCTAGATAAGATGATGGGGATTAGAGAAGCTACGCGAGCTCTTATTTGTTCAAAAGACAAGGCAGAACAAGGAGATCCCCAAGGTCAGATAAAATTGGCGAAACCAGTAATCAAAAGAAGAACATGACCGAGGGGCAGTCCTCGCCGCACGAGGAGATACGCCAATCTGAAGATAATCAAGTAGCTTTTCTAATAGGGCGGAGGGATCTTCAACAGACTCTCTCTCAATTGAATGAAGAAAGTTAAATGAAGCAAAAAGGGATTGTCGCGCCATACCCCCCTTTACATGGAAAGGCCTTTCCCCCCAAGTTCAAACAACCCAACCTGCAGTCTTTTGACGGGAGAGGGGCCCCTAGGCAGCATATTTGTAATTTAAAGGGGGGGCATTGCCGGAAACGACGCTTTGATGATACGTCTTTTCGTAAGCACCCTTTGCGAGACTGCATTCGATTGGTATGCCAGCTTGCCTGCTGGAACCATAAACTCGCGGGCGGATGAGGAGGAAGAATTCCTTACGCATGGTTTCGATGAGGACGAAAAATCCGCCGCAGGCCAGCTGTGTGCCACTAAGCAAGCGCACAATGATTCAGTCGATTCCTTGGATGGAGAGCGTTGGCAGTAAAATGCCCAGAGCCACACTCCCACGAGAGTCTAACTGACATGTGTCGAATGAATTTTAACTTTAAGCCACGCGTGGGCTTGAGGCTTAAAACACTGGGGGAGCTCTTAGCCATTGCCGCGGAAACAGAGGCTGCCCTCAAAGATCATGAAAAAGAGAATAGCAGGAGTGCTTCAGCTCCCGGATCTGGAGATCCCTATTCTCGAACTCAAGTAATCGGCTATACTCTCTCTGAGAGGGAGCTTGATCCAGGGCCGTTTTAATTTCCTTCCAATAGAGCCCCCTGTCTTTATCAAATAGAAAGGGGTCCGGTCACTGAACATCAACCCAATCTTAATGAATAAGGGGATAAACAACGACACCTGTGAACTCGGATAGCCTTGTAGCAGACCGAACTAGGCTACTTTCTTTCTTATATTACGAAATTTTGCGTTTTACGATAGCACGTAAGGTATTTTAGGGCGGCTATGCTCGCCCGAAAAGGATTCGATCCAGCCAAAGGTCTAACCAAAGGAAATTCACCATCAACAAAATCGCCCAAAGCCTTTCCTTACCATGGTCCAATGCCCAGTCCAACTTTCCAAGCATGGCTATCTTGCATCTCCTTGCGCTTCGAATACCCAAACCACCTCTTAATCGACTTTTCGTAATATGGTGCCAACCAACAAGATGCACTTTGCCTTTCTCATCCGTAGAACCCCAGAGAAAATTTCTATTCATCCTATCCAATTCATCACCTCGTCATTAGGTAGAGACGCCAGCAGAATATTCAATCATGAACCTAGTCCGTTGGATATCTTTCCCAGTACAATCCAATCTGCCTCGATAGAACAGAGCCTACTATCCCCCAGCCCTTGTATAGTAGGCTGCACCAAGCATAGCCTTGCCTATTGATGAGGTTTTTTTCCTCGCGGGGCAGGAAACCTATCCTAAACCATTGACGTCTAAAAGACAAGTCGTTTTGTCAAAACAAAAAAGGGGTACGGATGACTCATTTAGGAATCTAGAACCATCTCCAAGTACCTTTCTCTATCACATGCGAGCTAAGTTCCCTATTAGGATCCCTAGTAAAGCCTTCATTAGGATCTCTCGTTCCCTAATCAAATCTCTGTTAAGGCCTGTAGTACTATCCCTGTTGTCATCCTTCAAGACTGGCCCCTCCGGATGTGCAAATATTGGAAAGGATTCTTCGCCAACACTGCGAGATCGCCTGTGAATCGTTAATTAACGTGCGGGTTTCGACTGACAAGAAAGAACCTAATATTATTAGTCAGAACCGGGCTTCTTTCCATACCAAGGAAGTGCATTCTTTTAGAACCCGAGAAGACGTAGACAGAGAGTCAAGATTTTTTTCCGGGAAAAGAGGAGCCAACTAGAACCCTATCATCAACCAATAGGTCATGAGAACCTCTTCAGGGACTATCCGATAGACGGTAGGCCAAGGAGACAGGAACTACGAACTTTGGTCTTGATCCTCCCCGGAATACTTTTAGTTGTATCTGGAAGCCTCATCGAGACGTCCATGATATCCTGTCTCTTACCAACTGCAACCCTAGAGAGTTAGGTCTCTCTTCTTTAGAGAAGGAAATCCGAAGCCTAACGGGAAATCGCTCGGAAAGAGTAAATAAGCTCTACGTGAAGAGAATGGTGAAAACCAGCGCGCAAACTTCTCTCCTAGGATGCCTCATGGGAAAATCTCAAGACGAGATAGTGATGCCTTTGGAGAGTAGGATTCTTCAAATCTCTACCATCGTGAGCTTTCGGAATATGAGACTTCCCCAACCCAATCGTGTCACTAGAGCCAGGATAGGATTTCAAGGATCTTGCTCGAAAAGAAGGACACGCGAGAAACTTGGAAAAATCTGTAGACCCTAGGACTACGGTTAGGTGGAAGACAAAAGCCACATCTCGAGCCTCTAACAATTGGACCAACCAGGACGATAGCCATCCAGCTGAGTGACGAGGAGGTAAGCTCGCTGTAAGGAATAAAGAAGTCGATGAGTTCCTTTCTCACCATGAGTATAGAACTGGATGAGGGAAAAGTGATGCGAGTCATTAGGTGAGTTACGGGCCATATTGTGTAATCTGACTTCCTTACTCGTTGATTATCTCCAAGTTGTCGTCCTCTCAACCTATCCATTTACTACTTACTTTACTACTTTTTTTCCTTATTCCAAGAATTGTCCAAAATCCTTCAAAAATGAAGTAATGAGTTGAGACATTCGTGAGGAACACTGTGTCGCATGAAGAGCTACAATCTTTTCCCAAAACCCTAAAAGCATCCGACTCACAAGCAGGGAACTCATCCCTAGAAGCTAAAGCCCTTCGCCTGTATTGTAAAAGAGGATTTCTCCATCTTCGGGAAGCTACTTTCTCAACCTGACTTTGTTTACTCTCTTCCCACGCCAGCAAACCCTTAATCTTTCTTACCAAGATTATTCTAATAATGCTATTGCCATCTCTTTTTATACTTATATTCAATTCAAAATTATATTAAAAAAGATGATTGCGTACGGGTGAATTGGTAGAAGAATAGGCTTCCTCCTCAGAAAACATGTGCCTCGGTAGCAGCAGCTTCGGACACTGGTCGTATGTAATCAGTCAACCTTTATGAAACGAGGTTTTGAATGAAAGGAGTAAGGCGCAGCCGTCACACTCCAATGGTTGAAAAGGAATATGGAAAGAAAAAAGCTTCAAGAGTTAGGGATGCCAAGAAAGAAGGTGGTTTACCTGGTATGCCCGCGTTCCGCACATTGCTGGCCGGGCCCTGGATTGAGCCGCTCTTACCCCGGCTTAGGGAGGTCAACAAGTATTAGTGTTAGTTATAGTGCTGCATTGAGGCTACTTTATTGTGCTTAGGGTTAAGGTGGTAGTATACTATATATGATTATTCGGATCGGGCGTCCGCCGGGGATGGAAAAAGCACAGCTTCGTTTCGTTCATCAATCTTTTCTCTTTGGAAGAATCAGGAGCCCGGACTCCTGTTTCAAAGAAGGTGCATATATGTTCGCGAGCTTTTCTTAAAGCGCCTCAAGAAAGGTCTTTAGTCTCATGGGCATAAAGATTTGTAAGAAAGCGGGCGTCGTTGACAGCTAAGTAGTTGCCGGTCTCTTCTACTTCGCTTCTGCTGCCCCTCATGTCACAGGAGGGCTCTTTAAAAGACTTTTTTTCTATCTCCTCTCTACGGAACCCCGAAAGTTCTGGTTAGAGAAATCGCTTTTCCAATCCCTCGTGAAGATACCACCACCAGTAATGAAGTTGTTCTCCTCCCCTAAATCTGTTAATTTCAGGGGGCTAGAAATAGAGAGGATAGAGGACAGTTCCTGTTTCTGACAGCACAGTTGATGGAGCCGGCTGACGGAGCTACAAGTTCAGGTTTATTATGGAACACAAAGGGAGAAGAAAACCTCGCTTCGTCCTTCCTCTTCGAAGGGGTTTAACTACGACAAACCTAACTAGAAAAAAGAATAAGGGAAGAACCAACCCTAAGCCTCTTCAAACGTACGGACGGGCAAAGCGGAAGAATGGTAATTTTGAACCCGGGGGACTAGAACTTCTTTCTTCGAAGCGGACTCAGAACTGGGCGCTCCTGTGCAAAGTGGAATCAAACAAATGAAAAGAGTAACCCATGAGCAGCTGGATTAGCTAATTATGTAATATTCTTCCATCGCTCTTGCTGTCTCACACTAATGAGGGCAATGCCACTCACCGAACCTCTGACGCCACCGTAGAAAGTCAAATCGAAATAGAATAGGGGCCTTGACTTTCATTCATTTACACACAAGATTGAACTCACTCTCACGACGGTACGCACCATGCCACGCTAGATATCGACATAACCCTTGGATCTTAAGCAATTGTGTTAGATCCGGGATCGATCTATTTTACTTGAGATACCCCAACTAAAAAAGGGGGGTCCATTTCCCAGAATCCCAAGAGAGCAACAAGAAAGGCATGGGAGTCTTTGGTCGCTGGGCTGGGGCATCCAGTTGACAGCGAGGTTTCTACCTTGATTATCCGCACTTCCCAGGTTGAGCCGCAGGGCCAGGCTCCAATAAAGGGCTTACACCTTAGCCTATTGGTGGCCCGCCCAATGTTAGCATTCAGATCGATTCTCATCCCTGGCCCTGAAAGGTGGACACCGCCCGCCTTGCCCGGGCTTTGGAAACGCCCATCGAAGTCAAATTCCCATTCCAGGCCGTCCTGTTCGCTATCCGAGTGAGTCCCAGTCTGGGGGAAGGGGGGCCCATCTGTTTCAGAAGGTACGAAGATTCATTTCAAAAAACAGGAATGTCAGAGCAGTTAGTCCGCATGTCCCTAACTACCTTGTTCCTGATTGGATTGCTTTCTTAGTGTGGCATCTTTTTGTTCGCTGTCCACTGGTGATCATATATAAATGTAGATAGAGAAAGAGGCTAAGCTAAGCCTACGTAACGCTATGGGAACCGCTTTTTTGTCCGCTTATAGCTATGCTATATAGATGCGCTACCTTGTGAAAGAAAACATCATATGTAAGAAAGTCGCATCTAGAATAGAATCCAGAGCAGCTAAGAAAAGAAATTCGAGTAGCTTGCGGGCCGGTCGTCATTGCACACTAGCTGGTCAGTGGGGGTAAGAGAGTGTTCCGTTGGTGTTCTCAGTCTCAGTGCGACCTTGCTTGGTCAACAAGGGATCAAAATGTCCCCCATCAATAAAGTGAGGGCTTTCTGGACCTTCTCCACCTCCCTTTTTCTTTTTTTCCATAGGTTGAGGAAGATGTCTGCAACTTTCATTGTCGCGGCCTCGAAGCATGCAGTGGGAACAAAACTTAGGAACTCTCTCGTGGATGATT
>JAZGTL010000155.1:47500-55000 GCA_037349345.1 Oemleria cerasiformis | reverse complement strand
ACGTTCCCAGACAGGAACTGCTCCCTTCCTTGAGCTCCCTATTATGTTCCTCCCAGGCGTTGATCTCGCAACGGCCCTCCACTCCAGCACGTCCTCATATCGCGTCCGCCACCACGGCTTCACATCCCCGGAGAGATACATTGTTGCCATTGTGACTTGGTAAGGGGGCACGAACAGCCTTAAAGTACTGTTCCATATCCCAAAAGTCTTCGATCCCAACGAATGCCCTTGGTTTCGCTTGATTCGCCGTCGAGCCACTGCTTACGGCCTTCTGTAGTATAGGGACCTCGCCCCTACTCTCTAAAGCTTGCCACCCCTATCTATTAGTAAAGCTCGAAACACTTCCACGACCCCCCGTCCTTGGCCTTCCATCATGGTCCGCCTAACCAGCCTTTCTCCAGAGAAGCAACCCGCTCGCTTGAAATCTGTCCCTTCAGTTGTGTAACAAGGCGTCCACACGATTACGAGTCCGCTCCCGGCGAGCCTCTTCGACGGCACTAGCCTACGGGTTCTTCCCACTAGCCATGGCTTGGCCTAACCTTTGGCTCTGATACCACTTGTCACGGCGCTAATAAAAGTCCTTCAAGCCCACAAACCGCGGCACCCTCCTAACGGTCCGCTGTAGCAGAGTAAGCTGAAAAGCCCTATATATTCTATTAGACAAGCCTAAACGTCCTTATTGAAAGCGCTAACGAGCAAGGAAACAGATGCGCTAACACGCAACGGCTTTCGCGCAGCTCAATCCCTTGCTTTGTTCTATAGTAAGGGATCTTTTCTTGCAGGATGCCGGGTGCGCGGGAACGCCCAACCGGGGTTCCGCCTTCATTTGGTCGTGCTGCTATGATGTAACGTGCAGTCGTCCCGAGGCTGCAGGATTCTTATGGTAAAGGGCCCCCTCTTTTCTCTCCCTTAAAGTCCTTTATAGATTTAGAGTCGGGAATAGAGCAGTGGCTTATTCGGCGCTATATCACAATTCATTCATTCTCGGGCATAGCTGTTCACGAAACGTGGCATGGGACATCTGTCGGCGGCGGGAGTCCTACATCTGAGCGAGAGGTCAGACCAATCCCATTCATCCTGGTCCGATCCGAACGGATCTTGTTGAATGAATTGATCCATTGTTGTATGCCCTACTTCTTATTAGTTAATTTTTTCCTACTGGGACCCGCCGTACTTTCTTTGACTACTCCTGAGATATAGTGGAAACTTTTTGTTATGGTGGAGAGTGGGGAGTGAAAACACCAATGCAGCGGAGAACGACCGCATGAATCGGAATCCGCTTATATTAAGACAGACGACCGATAAAAAAGGCTTCACGTTCTCCAAGTGGTTGATCTTAGCGTGCTAGCCGCTGCTTCATTTCGTATAGTGAGAACGCTTTCTCTTTCTTAGCGCCCCGCCCCCCTTTGTATAGTAAGGGGAACTCCGGTTGCGCGGCTTTCTCTTATATAGGTCTATTTTCTCTGACTTGACTCAGCTTGACCTACTTGACTCAGCGGTTAGAGTATCGCTTTCATACGGCGAGAGTCATTGGTTCAAATCCAATAGTAGGTAAAACCGGCCGAAACCCCTGCTTTTGCCAGCATGACAGCAAGCGCGGACTGGCAGCAAGGAGTCAACTGAATGACCAAAGCATCGGTTGCTTCGACTTGTGGCCTTCTTCGACCGCCTTGCTTAGCGCAAGCACTAAGCAAGTCACTCCCCCCCCCCCTCTTCTTCTCTTCATGTATGTGGGCTGCCTGCCCGTCCCGAATAGACGAACAGGAACAAGCTGAAGAAAGGCGCGAGAGAGAGTGAATACTCCACTTACCTCCCCTCTTCCACAATTAGGTGAAGACCTGGGGGGCCGGAAACCCCAACGGGAACCCTTTCACCGCGCCACACGATTCTTTCGCGAAGCGCTCTCTCAGACGTTTCCACTCCTGCCCCCGAAAGCAAAGAGGTTTCAAGATACCGGGCGACCAAGTGAAAGTGAACAGCCCCGAGCAAATCTTCTAGAGAGCGCACCCTTTGTACCCTTTCTCTCTTCTAATAAAAACAAAAAATCTCAATATAATATATAAAGAAAAAGCAAGAATTTTGTTCTATGGACCTCCGCCCAATGAGGTGATGACACATGCATGCGTGCACATGAACTTCTAAAAAGTGGGTTAAAAACTGGGGCGGCACTATGTAACTCAATCTATCCATTATAGGGCTATTGGTGGATTTTTTTTAGAATAGACTCCGGAGACTTTTAGTTAAGGAAATTTTGTCGGGATAAGGACTTGCAAAAGTCGAGTAGTCGCAGCAGTAAGGTCTCAGACTCGCACAAGTGAAAAGTCTCTCGAGGTTTCGCCGTGGGAATTTTTCGAGAGTTTTCGCCGCTTTGAAACAAAAAGTTTCAAAATATCGAAAAAATTCAGCGTGGTTTTTCTCCGGAAGGTTCCGCCAGAAAGAAAATAGTGTGGGATTTAACCGTTTGGTCTTTGGAAGGAAGTTCCCTGATTGGTTTGAGAACCTGATTGAAATTGAAGAAGACCTGAATTTGTGAATACACGTAGATCTGCGGATCCGGTGTTTGAAGTTATTCTAGTATGTTTCGATTTAGGGATTCCGCAGTCAGACAGAGACGTTGTTGAGTATGTGGCTTTACTCCAAGGCGACTCCAGTCTCGATTGAGCAGTCATTTTTCATAGTCACGGGTCCTGCTTTAGCACCGTTTCACATTTGCAACTGTAGAGGGCGGTTGTGACCTTCTAATTTTCCAGTGAAACCGGGGACCGAAAGGTCGTGAGAGATGGCAAAAAGATGCACCCATCTCTAGGCTAATTCAGTGTCTTGTGGATGCTATCCATGAGGTAGTTAGACATGCTTGGGGGATCTGTTGGGTCTTTTAAAAGGACTAAATCAAAGGGCACAAACAAATGAAGAGAAAGCCCGCAGTTTTTCTGAGGTTGGGTTTTGAGATGAGAGTAGGATACACACACGTCGAAGAAATCCGTTGTCTAGAGAGAGTTGAGTGATCTCAAAGAGTTTTCTATTTTCATATTTTTTTCTTTACTTATACGTTTTTCTATTTTATATATTAGATATAATTTATATATATCTAATAGTTTTTCGAATCAAACTATATGTCTTTCTCATTTGCTGCCACTCAACAACAGCAGGTCTCAGCTCTGCACATTCCTAGAAATTCTTCTTTCAGCTAAAGATTGTTATCATCTGTGGTATGAGAGCCCAGCTTGTGCGGATATGGCAGCGATACAATCTTCTGGATCTATGGTTGCTGGTATGATTACTGCATTAACGCATACGATTGTCAAGCATCGCAAAATGGAACCTCTACACGTAGATGTTTGGAAGATGAGAATGCAGTTGCTTCTCAAAGAACAGGATCTTTTTTTTTCATTCTTGAGAAAAGGGAGGCCCGGCGCTAATGGCTTCTTCAATCAAGTTGATGTTGTTGTAGCCAAACAACAAAAGAAAGCATATGAACAGCATTCATAGTTGTAGACTGTAAAATCAAAAGTTCTTCTTCGAAGCTGTGCTAATGGTGGTCAAGGATAAGGTACTAGTTTCAGTGGGAGACATTGAGTCTGCATGAGAAATCCGGGAGACTCCACAGAGAATGTATGAGTCAGTGACAATGGTAAACATGAAGTTTCTTCGGCAACGGTTTTTCCAAGCAAGATGCAAGAGGGGACGAGCGTGTCTCAGCACTTAGACAAGATGGAGAAGATTCAAAATTTGTAGCAGTGATAGTCAAAATGACTGATCGCGATCAGTGACCGGGAAGTCTGCTGAAGTCGTTTGAGTCTTTGACAACCACTCTCTCCCGTAAAACTCCTCCTTAAACTATGATTGATCTGACCATTTTCTTTAGGCAGAAGCTGAAAAGAGATTTGAACAGCAGTCTGAAAAGACTAATGCTGCGCAAAGGAATATGTTTCAAAAGAAGAAAAGGCACAAAGTGAGCGCGGAAGGACCTGAAAAACATAGAGCGGTCCCGCAAAAGGTCACTTGAGTTTTGAGTTCCCATAAAAGAAGGGAACAGGGAAAAGGCCATAATGACCAAGAAAAGATAGTGTTGGTCACTACCATGGCCCTGTTTGCCAACATTTCAGATAGTTGGTGGATCGGGTCCTCGCATCATATTTTCTTCCGAAAGGTAGTTTACTTGCTTACTTGTTAGAGTAAGGGGCTGCTTCTTAGCGCTCCAGGAAATTTGATTCCGACCAAGAACAAAAGCCCGAGGTAGAGCGTCGGTCGTCAGGGCAGCCTGCCTTTATTTTAGGGCGGATAGCGTGGCACCTGGAGATATAGGCGTAGCGCAGGGAAGGATGGACGAGATAAGAATTCAAGAGTATACTTTGTTTGGGTTAGGCGAAGTCCAGAGATGGAGCGAGATACCTCCATGCCGAGAAAGTAATGCAGCGGATGGAAGAGACAAATTGGTTGCCAAGCAACCTTGATGAAAGAAAATCAAAGAGAAGAATCATTCCCGGTGAGAATGTTGTCGTCAACGTATAAAAGAAGGATGAGGCAACGACCATGGCGCCGGCGAACAAACATGGAAGAATCCGCACGGCTACAGTGGTAAAAAAATGAAGCAGTGAGAAACGAGCTAAATTTATGAAAACGGGCCCCTTCTTAGCTCTTGGTGCCTGCTTTAGGGGCCGCAACGTAAATCGCTTTCTTGAGCTTGCATACCATACCAAGCCTAGGAGAAGAGAAGCCTGGAGTTGGAGGAGGCTGAATAGAAACTTTTTCTTCTACTCAATATTCTTGAAGGTGGTTTACTTGCTTAGTGTGAAGCGCTAAGGATACATCGAGTCTCTTGGATTTCACGGCATAGCATCTATATCCGGACTGAGCATATCCAAGAAAGACACAAGGGGTTGACTTACTCTAACAAGTAAGCAAGTAAACTACCTTGGGGACAATTTTTCTCTTAACTTCGCAGGCAAAACACGTGCATCCAAACGCTCGCGCCTATAGGATGGTACTGCCCCAGTAAGAAGTTCGTGAGGTGCCGCTGCATCTTATCCCCCCCCCCAAAAAAAAGGGGGGGGGGGGGGAGAACGAATGGCTCAGGAATCGACTGGTTCCGAGCGGACTCGTGGAGCTGCTGCTTGGATTATCGTAGAATAAGAGGGGCCATCTTAGGAAATGGCTTAACTTAAGGATGCCGCCGCTGCGAGGCGAGGGAGTCACTTGCCTGGTCTTGCGGTTCACTCACTCCCGTTACGAGAATGAAATCACGCCCCAGCTCGGCTCGAGACCAAGACTCCTTACAACTCGCACCAATAGCAGCACGGAGCGGCCGGAGATTGATTGAAAGGGCAGCCCCTTCCCTTTAATTTAATGATTGTGATCAAGAGCACACACTGGACCTGACCCGCTAATCATCATCTCATCTGGCGCGAAGCAAAAAAAGGGGGGCCCGGCCCAAACCCCCCCTAGCCGCCTACCTACTCATGCTCGTAGCTCGATCGGAGGTCAAGAGTGTGGTCCGGCGGAAAAACAGAAGTCGTCCGTATCAAGTGATACGTGAATTGCTCAGTAGTGCTTCGCCACTACCGGAGCGGGCGGAAATAGCTTAATGGTAGAGCATAGCCTTGCCAAGGCTGAGGTTGAGGGTTCAAGTCCCTCCTTCCGCTCCTGGCTTCGTCGTTTAGTGGTAACGAGTGGAGTGCATAAGCCCCTTTAGAGATAGGAAAAAACAAAACCTTGTATAGGGTTCCAAACCTATCTTACTAATAATAAGAAAGGGGCAAGCCAAAACCTACTCCTAACAAGTTGCTGGCTTTTTAGCCGTTGCGCGCTAGCGTTTTCTCTTACTAGTAAAGGGGCTGCTAGTTGTAGCGCGCAGTGTGCTAGTGAATAGGAAAAGCGGATTGAGATTACTAATGACGGATGGAGACACCGAAGGTGATAGAACATGTTCGGCGCTTCGCCTCTGTCTCCTTCGCCGGGGACTGCAAATGATGGGAATCCTATCGATAAAGAAGAGGCATAGGCATCGCCTCTCGATCCAATCCGTCTTCCCCCGCCTCCCCAACACACTCTTGATACGAAATAAGCCTCCCGCCATAGAGAAGAAAGAGATCTAAAGTATGGTCCCCTAGATCGCCCTTCCCTTGAACCGGAACTGGTCGAGAGAGATGAACCCGCACCACGTTTTATAACCTTCGAACCGAAACCCCCAACTAGAGATGGAATTCCAGAACCTAAACAACTCAGTTGAGAGCTCCGTGACCGGTTCAAGGGAAGGTCCACCAATGATTGATAGGCCATTCCCCCCTATCCGTCTCTTGATCTCTCAATTCCACTAATTCGTTGTTACTGATTCATTCAAGGTATAGACTCCCCACTTCTTTGTCTTATTAGCGCAGGTGTTCGTCAACGATGAAAGCCGCTGAGCTTAAGACTCGAGTTGATAAAGAGGGCTAGGCCGGGGGGGCTCTCCGGGACTGGGGAAGACGGGTGGATTATAGAGCTAGGGGCGGATCGAAGGTTTGCCCGTTGGGATTGGGCACGGGCGAGCCTCGACTGGGCCAGCGTTGATGAAAAAATTACAAAAAAGAACTTATCCCATCGCATCATTAACCGGTGTAGGATTAAAGATCAGGTCCAGGATTCGAGTAAAATCTACCTTCCCTCTCATCTCAGGGTGAGGCAAGGAATTCAATGTTCGTTGTTCAATATCTCGGCTGCTCAAGAAGTTGGACTAGCAGCTCCTCCGACCCGGAGTGGATTCTAGGGGAAGGGCAGAGCCTCACCTTGCAGTAGGAAGGTGGTCGTTGCTGGGACGGGTTCAAACTGGACTGAAGGAAGGATAAATTTAAGACTCCGATCTTACTGGGGATTCATCACTGGCTAGGGCTTTCGAATCAAAGCATGGGCATCTGCAACTAAGAGGGAGCAGTAGATCGTCGATTGAAGAGCCAGGTCAGTAAACTTTTATTGATTATTGATTCGACTAGAGGGACTCCTAGCAACAAACTTGTATGAAGGGGCCCCCATGGAGACGCAGGAGATGCAGGGGCCGCCAGCCGGATCGACCGGGCCAGAGGGATGGGCTCATTCGACTAATTAGTGATCCCTGGCCCTACCTAACAAGGGGATGTCCCCGAAATAGGGGATTGGTTGATCGGAAAGCTCGGGCAGTAGTAGGACATTCCATAAAAAATTTGCTGATCCGCTAGCTGGTGGTCCTCTCAAATCCAATTTTTTCATCGACAGGTAGGGTTCATTCTAAGGTTCCTTATTCCGGTTGTAAAGCGGAAGAGGGGGGGGAATGGGCACAGCCTCACCAGCAGCCCGCGTTTTCGACCCGAAAGGAATTCCAAATTAAACAAGAATCTGTGTTCACTATCTCTGGAGTGGAGTGACTATCCTTAATCTCCTCTTCCCGGCCCCCCTTTCTTTTTTGACTTTCTCGCCGGCGGGAGAATCCATTTCTTTTCTTGTATTGTTTATTATGATTGATCTGTAGTTCAAG
The DNA here is from genome assembly GCA_037349345.1 of Oemleria cerasiformis. NCBI lineage: Eukaryota > Viridiplantae > Streptophyta > Magnoliopsida > Rosales > Rosaceae > Oemleria > Oemleria cerasiformis. Next base: position 47,514 of record JAZGTL010000155.1, on the reverse strand, counting down.
GGCACTCTTCTTAA
>JAZGTL010000155.1:35000-42500 GCA_037349345.1 Oemleria cerasiformis | reverse complement strand
GATTCCTCTGAGAATCGGGTACAAGAACGTCGCCGCAGTGAACGGCCGAGGACGAAGAGAGCAGAGATTAGAAAGAGCGCGAAGAGAGAGCGGTTAGCGAAGAAGCAAATTTCCTACCAGCCATCCCCTCTAGAAGAGAGATGAAAGGAAAGGGAAAAGAGAGTGAGACTAATGGTGCTCGGGATGCACCGTGGACTGAGATTGTAACTAAACCGACTCAAAGAACGAATACCTATCACTGAACTGGTCACTTGACTGCTAAACCGAGGATGTTGACTGAAAGACTAGGGCATCGCCCATACTTATCTTATTGGTTTTCACACCGGGAGATTGGTATGAAACCCTAACCGGGACTGCTAACGGCTTCTTCTCTTGTTAGAGGAAGCCCGGGTTCAAAGTCTTATTTATGTTACACGTAGCAACTCTTCTTGTTCAATCCTGACATACGCTCTCAGGAACGACGAGAGAGTGACTAAGCCAAAGCGAGGGACTGTATTCTATGCTAATAGAAAGTCTTCGGTAAAACTCTTCTTTCCTACGTTCACCCCTCTCCTAACGAAGGCAAGTCCCACTCCTAGCGCTAAGCATAGAAAGCTCTCACGCGCGCAATAGACTATATCAGACTAGGAAGATGTTAACGTTCCCTAAACCAAAGAGGTTCATCGATGAAACTGCACTGGGCCTTGTCTTTCAAGGAAAGACTAGCTCTTACTTACTCGTTGTTTAGCTGGAAGAAGCGCTCGTGCTTCTTTCGAGGGAGATGTCCATCCCAGGAAACCAGCTCTTCTTTGGCATTCCCGTATCCGGCCAACCTGGATCTGCTACCTATACACTTTCCATCTGATTTAGAAACTTCGTTTGGACTAGTAACTGACACAGGAGCATCTACATCTAGATCAAAGTTTCATGTATCGATCGATAGCAACAGCCCTTCTCTTTGTCAGCGCGATATGCTCGCTTTCTTGTAGAGGAATGTGGAACAAGGATTCTCACAAGTATAGAATTACATGCCTCTTCCTTCAACGGCACCTAGATCATGAAACGGGCATACCTTTAATCTGCCCTAGGATCCCATCTCTCTTCGATTATTCAAGTGATTGATAGTTACAGGACAGGGACATCTCACTCCTAAAAGAAGCCTTGATCTTATTCTACGATACCACCAAAAAAAATCCTTCCTCATCTCGAAGAGCGTATAGATCACATTTCATTTGAAGTCGAAGCAGAAGGCATAGAGGAAAGCGGGGAAAGTCATAAGGAAAGCCAGCCATATCCTTCAAGTCCCACAGCTGATTCAATAGCAGTCCTCTATCAAGCACCGGTTACGAGAGCAGTTACCTTTCTAACAGCGTCTGATTGAACAAAAGCCATTCTTGAACAACGGCTATAGCACCAGCTCATTCCCTTTCTTCTTCCCTTCCCCTTGATCTGACTAATCTTTCATTTTATCGGGAATTTTCGTTGCAATCACTTTTCCCTTCATAAAAAAAAGGAAATCGGACAAGTTCACGTTTTCTCGGGATTTTTGGATGAAAGTAAATTTCCTTTCCTAAGTGACAGTTCAATCGTGCCATTGTTTCATTTTCCCCGTATTTTTGGTTGAAAAAGCAAGAGGAAATGGCACATTATTAGATTAGATCAATAGTGCAGGCATGTGTGGGACTTTTTTCGGAATCGAAAGAGCTCTTTTGAGGTTTGAGGGAATTGAATCAGAAAGCAGGACAGAATAGGCTCTTACTGCTCTAGAAAGAACTTCCCTTGAATCAACTGCTATTGAAGACGGTGCTATTGATATTGAATCAGCTGTGGGACTTAGGTGCCTTAAGCGGAAGAGGGGATTTCTTTCTGGCTGCTACGCCCCTTTCTTATTATTTTTCCGTCTCTGAAGTGAGTGAAGTCAAGCTAGCGTCAGCAAATCGGACATAAGCAATACACGTAAATCCCCGTCCTTTAGAAAGACGATAGCGATTCCCTTCCAGTGCTTTAATTAAGAGTTCAAAGAGTAACCTATAAGAATAAATGGTAGGAATACCCGGAGCGTAGCTCTCTCGGAACTTACCTCAGCGACTTGAAGCATTGCTTCCTATCGGCTTCGGGCCGAAAGAGAGTGAGATGGAACCCTGAAGAGATCTAGCGTTACGCAATCTTTCTAAGAAAGTAATTTCAGTCATCGATTGCCTGCTATTCCCACTTCCTGACTTGAGGAGTGAAAGGCTGGAAAGCAGTTCTTTTCCTAGGTTGACTCATGAGTGAGTGTGCAAGACCAATTGCTAGGCTCTCCTCTTTCTTAGATGTTCTAACAGTGGGATTTGAGCTTTGCTGGATTTCCCACCAAATAACCTTCCTTAGATCCCTAGTCTTAGAGCTAAAGGAAGTCCTCTAACTAATAGAATCCCCCGAAGGAGAAGGCGGAGTTCTCTTTCCTGTGCTATCAATAATAAGGAAGGGACTTTTTCTTTTAGGAATAATGAAAGTGAAGACGTTCAGCTACCATAGAATCAACAGACTCCTTCTTTCTCTCCTGCATGAGATCTTGACTATTGGGGATATCCTTAAGAAAAGAAGACAGAAGGTGCGAAGCGATTCTTTAAGCCCAAAGGCTAGTTCAGTCACTTCCGGGCGAAGGCAGGTGAAATCTTTCATTGCTTTTTTTCCTAGCTAGAGCTAGTAGGGAGTGAGCATAGTAGAGCTATTGAGTGCCATCCCTGCCCAAACCCAAGAATCTTTCCCTAAAAGCTCGACCTTATAACAACTGACTTTCTCTAAAGCGGTATAACAATAAGTAAGGACATTTCTTGAAGCGGAAAGGCGAAGACTTGAGGTCTTTTGCATGCTTCCGAAAAGCTATTAAAATGCGATCTAGAGGCCTTGCCTAAGGTAAGCTTTGCTTCTCAATAGCAAGCCCTCGTTACCAAAGCGATAACGGAGACTCTCTCTGAGGGAAAGAAAGAATTTCTGTACTAAAGCTTTCACGTGGCGAAAAGAATTAGTCCAATGCCTTAGTTTCGACGCAGCAAGGAGAACAGGAGGAAGCAAGTCACGCGCATCCAACCTCGCTTGGCTTACTCTTCTTTGCCTTCGGCGAGGATACCCTAGTTCCAATCGTTTTAGGAAAGTCGGCATTCTTAGTGGAAAGGAAAGGACTTCTACCATGAACGGACTCTTTTCCTTGGGGCAATCAGTTCCTTGGCTTACTAATGACCACTTCGAGAAGAACCTATTTGAAAACTGTCTAATGCCACATCTGACTCAACAGCTCCTTCTTCCTTTTCTTCTTCATGTGCACAAGCCCTTCTTATATATGCAACCACTTCTCTTCCTGGAGAAAGTCGCCCAAGTAAGGCAGCAAGAGGAAGAAGAGGCTCGGACATTAAGTCAGTTGCTTTCACTAGCAGCCTTTATCCTTGCCCCTATGTACTTGTAGGCTAAAATGGGGTAATCGGCTTGATTACGAACGAAGAAAGAGGCTCAAGGAAGGGCACGGCTTGATAACCATGTGTTACAGGCCGCAGAAGTGAAATGCCATTATTATCAATGATTATTGAGTTGATCCCCCGTTCCCATCTTTCAAAGAAGAAAAAATGTGACCCCGGCAATCTCCCGCACTTGAGAAATAGATGCCATATAGACGATGGAGAAATTTACTATGAAATTTAATAGTTGATTCATTCAATCAGGACCGCGAAATAATATCATAGTAGATTTTATCATGCCCTTCCTTTAATGAAAAGCAGCTGATTGGTAATTAATGTGCGCTCCTGTGGGAGTCGAACCCACCACATAGGCTTTTTCCTTGTTCTACCGAGATGAACTAAAGAGCGTGAGGAAGATTGGATTACTTATTCGATTATTAACCGCAAGGCTTTCCACGAGGAGCCCCAAAAAGTCACACTATTTTCGTATAGAAACAACGGCACCAGTACGGCTTTTAGAGGGCCCTCTCCTCTCTTCTATTACTTGTTTGAGTTCGCCTGTCTCCCATCCTCTTTTCAAGTCCCACTCTTTTCCCGGTTAACAACGGCGGACCCTCCTAGTTATGTTAAATAGAGTCCCATCTAAGGGAACAGAACTCTTTAGTATCAAAAAGTCACATGGCAACCTATGCCCGAATCACATTCTTTTTGATTTTAGCTATCTTCTTTTAGAGTCTTTTCTTTATTGGCTTCATCCCGTCCGTCCCATTATATCTAGTGCGTGTCATACTTTTTGGGTATAAGCCCTTAGCGCAAGCACTAAGCAAGTTCTTTCAGAACCTTACTTAAGGCCAGAGTACTTGAGCCTTGAAAAAGGATCTCAAATAGCCTTAGCGCAAGCAAGCACTAAGCAAGTAAACTACCCTTTTCGCTAAACCAACAAGGCATTCCATTGAATGAAGCCCACTTCCCTCCTAGAATAGAAAGCCGCTTTCGGGGGAGAACTCTTGCTCACAGGCTCCCTGAAACCAAGAGACGAGACAGAAGATGCAGAGGATACTATGGATTCAGGGTGAGCCTCTATCCTATGTCTAGGAGTAGAGAAGAGAGCACCTTCACCCGGCAAAGCACTTATTTCCCGCTCTTCCTGCTTGGCCAAGATGTGAAAAACGAAACCTTCTTTTTGAATTTATCTAAAGGTGGGGGACTACTGGTCTGCTGCTTTGACTTTTTCTTTTTAGGAGAATCTACAAATGTCGGCGAAAAGTCAAAGGCGGAGAATCCCTCGAAAAAAAGGCGACAAATCGCGCAGAAGCTCCTTATTACTTTTTGCTGCGCTTGAACTGCAAGAAGAATCCAGGGATATTGTGTACCTAAATTCCACTTAAGGACCAATACAAGCGGAGCCCAGATCCTGTTGGGGCAGAGTAAGAGGTAGTTTACTTGCTCGACCATAGCATAGGGAGAAGGAGAGGGAGCTTGCTTACTTAGTGCTTGCGCTAAGGAATGATTCCCGATTCCCAGATAGCAATAGCAATGCGGCTAAAGCGATGCTAAGCGCACAGACAGAGAAAAAAGGGATTTTTGTCGCCCCAATTGCAATGGATTCGCGAGCAGAGCCAAGGAACTGATGTGTAGAGTTCTGAACTGATGTGTAGCATCAGGGCCGCGGGATCAAGCTTCGGGCTAGCTTAAGAGTGGTCGAGCTTGTTCTCACCCTATGAGAGAAAGATCAGGATTAGCTCATTCACTCCTAAACTCATTCAATTCAGCATCTGGGGACGGATAAGAATTACAGAGGGGCAAGAGACTTTCTATACTGGTTGTCGAAAAAAGAAGGAAAATCCTTCAGAGAGCGGGAGTCCTTGAAAGGATATTACTATGTGGTTGTCAAGCTCGTATCTCAGAGTAGAGGGTAACGAAGTAGCTCGACTGAAAGGAGAGGGTAACGAAGTAGCTCGACTGAAAGGAGAGGGTAACGAGACGGAAGATGCGACAGTTCAGGGTGTCAACCAGAGCAAGCTATCCCACATGGAACGAGAAACTCACGCCCAGTAGAGCTATATGCGTTCAGAGCTGCGGCTTGCATAGAGCCGGTCTCCCATGAGCGTAAGATCCTATCGTCTATAGACATGACTCCACTTTAGAGGAAATAACATAGGGACAGACACGCTCTTAGGGTAGGGTTAAAACTACTGAAATAGCCTGATCGTTATGACTAAACTTCTTCCTGATTGAATGAGTTAATGAGATAATCCTTCTATGTCTCACACGACAGATAACTCAGTTAGATAAAGGTAGTTTACTTGCTTAGTGCGAAACCCTGCCTGTCCCATGATAGAACGAATTTGGCAACCTTAGCAGCTTCTTCTTGTTTAGCGAGGAAAGCCTGTTACGAGTAAGTGGGGGGCGCAGAAATAACTAGAACTGAATGCGGAAAGTATGGAAAAACATCTCGTAATGTATTAAACCAAAAAATAGATTATGCTCCTGCGGAAGTACCTACTCGTTACGGAATCTTAGGTGTCAAAGTGTGGATTTCATATAGTAAAAAAAAAAAGGGGGGACGTGCTATATCCGAAACGCACTAAATATAGTAAATATCGTAAAGGCAGATGTAGTAAGGGTTGCAAACCGGACGGTACACAACTTGGTTTTGGAAGATATGGCACTAAAAGTTGTAGAGCCGGTCGTCTTTCATATCGAGCCATTGAAGCAGCGCGTCGGGCTACAATCGGGCAATTCCATCGTGCTATGAGCCGAAGAAATAGTAAGATATGGGTAAGAGTTCTCGCCGATCTCCCTATTACCGGGAAACCCGCAGAAGTCAGAATGGGAAGAGGAAAAGGAAATCCTACGGGTTGGATCGCTCGTGTGTCCACGGGACAAATCCCATTTGAAATGGATGGTGTGAGTTTGTCAAATGCTCGACAAGCCGCTACATTAGCGGCGCATAAACCATGTTCGTCAACCAAGTTTGTTCAGTGGTCGTAACGTAATTGGTTAGCGGGGAAAACCCGGGCCGGGATTCAAAAGAATTAGGCGAAGTGTTTGTTCCTGAACGACGGAAGTGGAAAGACACTAAGGGGGAGGGATATACTCCTTGATTTTTTTTTGTAATCGCCGAAATTGTATGACAAACCCTTTTGTTCCAGGCGTACGACCCTGATACGTTACGGTTTTTTTCCGCCGGCCGGGTTTATAAAGTGATAGTAGTAAGAATAAATAAGAAAGAGAAAAGCTAAGATTCAGGAAGGGAGGCTTTATGGGAGAAAGGAAGAAAAGTATGTATGTATCTGGGGGGTGGAAGGAATTGGCAGAATTTTTTTTAGGTCCCAATGAGGGGGGGGCGGGGTCATGCGACGGATGCAAGCTAGACTTTGAAGTCAAAAATCCAAGATTTCATAGAAGAAGGAAAAATCGACGTGGTGGATGAACAGGAAGCTCCTAAGAACCCCAACGAGAAAATGGGAGTTTTAAGAACTCGCTCCCTAGTCACGCTCTGGTCTCAACATGCTGGGCCGAGGAAGTGCCCGATTTCCAACAGCCCCCTACCATCACTACAATTAAAGCTATTAATACTATCTGGCTTTGTGAGGAAGATCCCCCCTCCCACTGGATCATCATGACCCCTATGTTCCGGCTTTTCAAAAGGCGATCCTGGAAGAAGAATTAAAAAAAGGGATAAGGCTGCAAGAAAGAACCTAGAGAGGAAGCTCCGCCGAAAGAAAAGAAGAAGATTGAATGGATTATACCAAACCTGCCTCCGCCGCCGTCGCACGAACCATTTAAGATGGCCGCGTCTGGGTGGATTGTGGTGCTACCATTCCTTTAGGATACCTTTCGGCTTCAGTCAAAATTCTTCCCCCTTCGTTTTTATAGATATTGAGTTTGTACGGCAACTCTACTTTGAGTATGGAATTGACTTTGTTGGTTGAGTGGAGTTACGGTAGTTCAATCTATAAAGGAAGGACAATCGATCGCACTTTGTGCAGAACCGCCGTTAGGCGGCTCTTTACTCCCTCAGGACTTGCTTCTTATTTTTCTTTCACCCCCCAGCCCCTTTTATATCAATAGGGAGCTACGA